>JAKSZT010000116.1:70571-199623 GCA_026826555.1 Tolypeutes matacus | reverse complement strand
GTGGGAGGTGTGGGAGGTGGGCAACATGGGAATCCGAGTGGGTTCCGTATAATATTTTAGGTAATCTAAGCACCTCTTAAAATATATGTATATATATATATATAAAATAACATTTTTGTAAGCAAATACACATATATGCATATATATTTATATATCATTTTACAAATGTTTGTATGTATTGTGAGAATTTTGATTTTTACCCATAATAAAAAAAAAAAATATTATAATATTCATATTGGAGAGAAACCCTGTGAATCTAATGAATGTGAATCTCGAAAGAATCTCCACCTCCAGTCTGGGCAACTTGTTGCCAATATTTTAAGGAAGCAGCTGTGACTGTGCAATTCAGGATATCATTCTCCTCTTGGAAATGTGCACTTGCAGTTTGTTCTGAGATCTGCTCCTCCCACATCTTCTTCCACACTCATCTGTGTTCAATTTGTTACCACTAATTTATGCATTAGAACTTGAGATTTCTCTTAGTTTATGTAAAGATGGGCTTTCCACTTATTTCAAATTATACAGGTTGTTTTCACTGGTTCTTCAATCCATTACATTGTCGGTAAGCATTTTAAAAATTACCATTTCAAAAATAATGCTGCCCATTATTGTAGCATTTTCTTACAAAGCACCCCAACCATTGATATTTTTCAAGTTTCTTCACCTCATTCTGATGAATTTTCAAGTTTAACAGCCACTGAACAACAGTGGCCTGCTTTTAATTTGACTCCAATTTTCTTTATTATTTTAAATCAGAAATGATACTTTCATAATTAGATGATATACTTCTAATCTCAAGTATTTTAAGAAGTTAGAAAACTTATTTATATTCTTAAGTTGAACTCCAATATTTTCTCAAATGTGATAGGTTGTGGGATGGATGAAACTAGAGAATGCATGTATTTTCAAACAGAAATGTGTACCCAAAATAATCTCCCAATGAGATAATTCTGAGGAAGGAGGAATAGGGGTTGAAGCTAGAAAAGAATTTGGATGTTTTCCCTAACAAATATAAATTATTTTTATACTCTTTGCATGGATAATTTGGTTATAATTCAAAAGAAATTATGAAAATATTACACAATGAAATCATACATAGTTGTTCATTTGAAGATATTGAGTTGTATCTATAACATTACTGCAGTGGGCACTTCCCCTCACCCTTTGCAAATAGAGTTGCCCATAAAGGAAAAGTGCTCACTCTCCTCGGCCCCCTCTCCAGCTGCCTAGCCAGGGGAGGCCTCCCTCAGCAAGACTGAGCAACCTGCATGAGAAGCATGGATGCGACCATGTGAAGGCCACACTGCTTTCAACACGTGTTCTGTTAGAGGGCTTTTAGCACCACAGGAGGAGATGGACTTCCTTCTGCTTATTCCCCAGTGAAGACCCTCTAGAGTGACTCACATCTCTAAGTGAGGCTGTGAGTGCTGAACAGGGCTTTCTCCCTGTCCTCCTTTGTGGATCCAGAATCTGTGATGATGGTTTTCATTTGGGCTCTGAATGTTTGGTCCCCAAACAAGTCATTCCCTCTCTGCCTTGGGGGAACTTCAGTGAACACGTGTTAGATCCCAGGTTCTTCATTTATTCATCAACTTCTTCCCATCCAAACCCTCCATTCTCTTCTGAGATTGAAGAGGTCTACATTTTCAAAACTGTTAAAAATGTGTTGAAAATTTAATATTTAATTAGTCTGAGAAATATCTGGCATCTGCACGATTGAGGTTTTCTGGAAACATTGCACTCTCTCACAAGCTCAAAACTATTCTTGTCAGCCCTAGGTCCCAGGACTTTCTGGGATTCCCGTACTATTTATTAGGGTCATTGGCCTATTGATGCTCATTCTGTTGATGTTATTGCTGTAGCCAGTGCTGTAATCTGAAATTTGACATTAGCTTCCTGATACCAGCAGGTTTCATCTTGGCATTGCACTTTCTTTAGCTGCCCCAAGATTGGAGAAGGTGAATTTAGAACTGAAAGAAGGAGACCTGAGTTGTGTCTGTTACCCAGGAGGGGTACAGTAAGAGCAGCCTCCTCAGAGGGTCAATACTGGAGGCCAAGAGAAGGAGGGAAGGGCAAATGGAGAAGGAGCAGGAAGTCTCCTCTGTGTTCACTGACTCCTCTGTTGCACCAGACCACCAGCCCCATGCTTTTATCTGCCCCTGCCCAACTGACCCACCACTGCATGAGGTTGGTACATCTTACTGGGCCATCTGTGACTTTATACAAGTCCCCAAACCCTGTGACTCCCCTGCATGACTCGCTGATTGCAGGCCTTGCTGGCCAAGAGCACTTCCCTCTCTGTCTAACCATTACTCATTCTCACCTACTCTGGAGACACCCTCAGTTTACAGGTGAATTCACAGGGCAGCTGCATCACACTGCCATTTGGGAACAGGACAGCTCATCATCCCTGTGTTCCTAGCTGTTTGAGCTTACCAAGCATTGCCAATGCAAAATGCCAGAAATAGGTTGGCTTTTATTGGAGTTTATTAGGGTTAAAGCTTAAAAATCTGAGGCTGTGAAAATGTCCAAAATCAAGGCATCATGAAAACTACTGTCTTAACCAGTGTCAACTGCTGCTGGACTCCTACCAAGGCAAAATATTGAGCCTGCCTGTATCTTTCTGTCTTCTCCTCCAAACTCTATTTCTCTCCTAGCTCGGCAGTGGGCCATCAGACACAATTGCTCACACCTCTCCCTTCTCTTATGGCCTGGATGTTTTCAGATTCAAGCTGCTCCACGATTCTAGCCTCTGCCCTTTCCCTCACCCTCTCAGGGTTTCTGTGTCTCTCCACAGCTGTCAGAGATCCAGGAGCCCTCTCCTACATGGCAGGGTAAACATGGCAGCACTCTTTCTCTGTGAGTTCCATGTATGTAGGATTTCAGCACAATGATTGGTGTCCATCCTGGAGACTGAAATCTAACCAGAGGCCCTTAACTCAACTAAAGCAATCTGAGAAAAAGTGACCTTATTGAAAGCTCCCTTATCTGAATCTAACCATAATGTCCTACATACAAAAGGCTTACACACTGCAATGGGTTAGTAAGAACATACATTTCTGGGGTCACACAAGACTCAAACAAGGGCATTAATCCAGGGCATAGGGATCAAGAGGGGTCTCCTAGTTCCAGGAAAAATGGGAACTCATGAAGCAGTGGCTGTAATTTGGGTGAGGACATCATTGAGAAAATGGGGTGCAGAACACCATTGAACTGGTACCTAGAATGGTCCCAAGAAGAACTTAATATACTGTGCTTTCTCCACCAACTCTTTGCTCCAAAACCAGGTGTGCAACTCAGACAAGTGTGCCATTATTCCCATCCCCAGAGCCAGAGCACACAGATTTTGCCTGGGGGGTGGGGGCAGGAAGCAGGCTGTAAAACTGAAAGCCCCTAATTTCTTCTCCAATGAACTGTTTACATTTACAACAGAATGGAGAAATTTAACCCTAAGGGTGTTCTCAAAAAGAGTGGAGATCAAATAGAGCTGGAGGTTTAATTCATCTCAATCCTTCAGCAAGAAGTGAAATAAATACTTTTACAGATGACTAAAACCTAATAAAGTTTGCTAGCAGCAACTCACTTTAAAAGAAATGTCAAAGAATATTCTTCAGGCAGAAATAAAATAATATCAGAAGATTCAAGATTCAGGATGGATTGAAGGAAAATATCTGTTAATTAAATTCATACATATAAATGACTATGGAATGGGTAAAGTAATAAGGATATCCATGGCTTAGGACATCAATAAAGTGTTCAAATACACCATAAAATAATATATACCATAAGATGGGTAAATGGATATGTAGCAGTTGGATATCGATATGAATTTCAAAAATTAATATTGGATAATGCTTGAAAACTGGTCTGTTAATCTGGGCATGATTAAGTTATGATAAGGGTGTTGATTGGGCCATAGTTGGTAGGGCATTGAGCCCCGCCCTTTGGTGGGTGATGTGTCAAACATAAAAAGGCATGGCAAAGGACAGGCCAGGAGTAGATTCTGATGTTGGAGTTCTGATTAGCAAGGAGAGAAGGCCCTAGGGAAAAGAGACAAGCCATTAAACTGACAGTTCACAGCTGGCCTTGTGGAGGGAGGCAAAGCTTAGAGAGCCTCATATTCTACAGCTGACCTTGTGGAGGAAACAGAGGAACTGAGTTCATGGAAAAACACAGGACTGGGACTCCAAGAAGTCTGAACCCTGGTAAATATCAGAAGCTCTCTTGCTCCAAGTTGGGTAACAGACTTTGGTGAAGGAAGAAACTTATGCTTTATGGCCTGGGAACTGTAAGCTTCTACCCCAAATAAATACCTTTTACAAAGACCAAGAGATTTCAGGTATTTTGCATCACCACCCCTTTGGCTGACTAATACAGGACATAAAATGTTTTAAAATACATTTTTTGGCAAGTCATTAAAAAATAATAAGTGCAGATTTGGAAAGGAAAGCAAAAGTGTTATAATTTCCCCGTTAAACTTTTAAAAATATTAAATAGTGCATCTCATCCAAATAAACAGAAGAAAAAAAATTGAACAAGAATAGTTAGTCTCAAACAAAGTGTTCAGGATTTCCTGGGTTGCCATTTTTGCCTTTGTTCTGGGGCCACCTTACTCGTGCATTTTGGAAGCTGCACCTTTCTTATCCTTCAGAAGCCTGAATGTTCCAGGGCTGATTTATGGGGTGTTGTTTTGTCCCAATCATAAATCAAGTGCTATATCACTTCCCCATTTCCTAATTACGAAGTCACCAAACTGGATGTGATGCTCATTTGAAGCAAGAAGAGCCATGAATGATAGAACATATAAAAATTAGATATTGTTGCACTTCCCAAATTGGACGCCTAGATGACTGATATTGGATCTCTCCTCTATCTAATTAATGCATTCAATCCTATAAATTTCCCTGTAACACTGCCTTTGCTACCCCCCCAACTATGAAGACGCATAGGACATTAAGAAGCAGAAAGAACCACATAACCAAAGGCTTGTGAGTGAAGCTATATCCACTTCCACAACAGGTACAGACTTAAGATGAAGGCAGAGAATGTAAGAAAGTTGGGAAAATATGTTCTCTGACTGCAAGCATTGTTTCCTCAAAATAACATTTCTATGAATGGAATTTCACTAAGAAGGTATTTGCATCATGCTTACCTACGCATGAAGGAATCTATGTAAGGAAAAAAGAATGAAGAGAATGAGTTTTGGCAGTTTGCCCACTTGCTAGTCCTCCCCTAAAAGTGAAATGAGTATGAAATTTTCTTGGAAATTCAAACTCAGGAGATACCTGAGAATAAATCCTTCAGACAAACCATTTGGGATTTCATATATTTGGGAAAGCTAGAGTCAAATCAAAGAAATATGCAGAATTAAAACCCTGTCTATGTAAGGAATATTGGAAATACTAAGGCTTTAAGTCTCATTGAGCATGAAATATTCATATATTAGTTAGTATTGTAAGGATCATGGGAATGCTTCCATCTGAAACAAAACTCTTGGAATATGAGAAAATTCAAACTAGAGAGAAAGCATATGAGTGTCCTGAATGTAGTCTGCTCTTTACAGTCATTTTTTTTACTCCTCATTTTAAAAGCCATACAGGGGAACAATCATAGAAATGTAACATATGTGGGAAAGTTTTCAACCTGAGAGAAAACCTCTTTATTCATTGGAAAATTCTTACTGAAGAGAAATCATATATATGTGCGAAAGCTTTAATTCAAATGTCAAATCTAAGATACAAGAGATTTCCTAATGCAAAGTCCCCTATGCATGTAAGGCATGCATAAAAGGCTTTTGGTACAAATCATATCTCACTGAAAATGAAAAACTCATAGTGGACAGAATCAAAATGAATGTAAAGAATGCAGAAAAGCCTTCAGCCAAAAGCAATAGTTCATTTAACATCAGAGGATTCATTCTGGAGAAATACCCTATATAAGCAATGAATGTGGAAAAGCCTTCAACCAGAAGGAAAAAATCATTAACCATCTGAGAAAACATACTGGAGAGAAACCCTATGAATGTGATGGATGCGACAAAGCTTTCATTCAGAAATCAAGCCTCATTACACACCAGAGAAGACAAACTGGAAAGACACCCTATATATGTAAGGAATGTAGGAAAGCCTTCAGTAGCAAATCAAATCTCACTGACCATGAGAAAATTCATAGTGGAGGGAAACCCTATACATGTAAGGAATGTGGAAAATTCTTTAACCAGAGGCAGTATCTCATTAGACATTGCAACCTTCCTACTGGAGAGAAAACCTATGAATGAAATGAATGTGAATCTCTAAAGTATCTCACCTCCAGTCTGTGAAACTTGTTGCCAATCTTTTAAGGAAACGGCTGTGACTGTGCAATTCAGGATGTCTTTCTCCTCAGGAAAGTGCACTTGCAGTTTGTTCTGAGATCTGCTCATCCCACATCTTCTTCCACACTCATCTGTGTTCAATTTGTTACCACTAATATATGGATCAAAACTCTAGATTTCTCTTATTTTATGTAAAGATGGGCTCTCCACTTATTTCATATTATCATGGTTGTTTATACTGGTAATTTAATCCAGTAAATTCTGGGTAAACATTTTAAAAACTACCATTTAAAAAATAAGGCTACCCATTATTATAGCATTTTCTTATAAGGAACTGCAACAATTTATATTTTTTCAGTTTTTTCACCTGATTGTGATGTGGATTCAAGTTTAACAGCCACTGAACTACAGTGGCCTGCTTTCTACTTAACTCAAATTTTCCTTATTATTTTAAATAAGAAATGATTCATTTCATAATTAGATGATATACTTCTAATCTCAAGTATTTTAAGAAGTTAGAAAATTTATTTATATTCTTAAGTTGTACTCCAATATTTTTCTCATACATGATAGGGTGTGGGATGGATTTAACTAAAGAATGCATGGATTTACAAACAGAAATGTGTACCCAAAAATCTGCCAATGCAGATAATTTTGAGGAAGGAGGAATGGGGATTTCAGCTAAAGAAGGAATGTGACTGTTTTCCATAACACTCATAAATTATTTTTATACTCTTTGCATGGATAATTTGGTTATAATTTAAAAGAAATTATGAAAATAGTACACAATGAAATCATACAAAGTGGTTGGCTTGAATATATCAATTTGTATCTGCAACAATACTGGGGTCATGGGCACTTCCCTTCACCCTTTGCTAATAGAGTCCCTTATAAAGGGAAATTGCTCAGTCCCCTCCTCCCTCACCTTCCTGGATGGGTGGAGGCCTCCCTCAGCAAGAGTGCGCATGGAGCATGAGGATCATAGACATGACCATGTGAAGGCCACACTGCTCTCTACATGTGTCCGGTTAGAGGGCTCTTAGCACCAAAGTAGAAGACGTACTTCCTGCTGCTTACTACGCAGTGATGACCCACTAGAGTGACTCACATCACTAACTGAGACTGTGAGTGTTGAGCAGGGCTTTCTCCCTGTTCTTTGTGGATCCAGAACATAAGATGATGGTTTTCATTGGGGCTCTGAGAGTTTGGTTACCAAACAGGACACTCCCTCTTTGGCTTGGGGGAACAGCACTGAACATGTGTTACATTCCAGCTTCTTCAGGTGTTCATCAGCTTATTCCTATCCAAACCCCTCCGTTCTCTTCTGGGATTGAAGAGGTCTGCATCATTTTCAACTCTGTTCAAAATGTGTTGAAAATTTTATATTTAATTTGTCTGAGAAATATCTGTCATCTGCACCCTCTGAGGTTTACTGCTAACATGGCACTATCTCACAACCCCACTTCTATTCTTTTCTGTCCTAGGTCCCAGGACTTTCTGAGATTCCCTTACTATTTATCAGCATCAGTGGCTTAATATTGCTTATTCTGGTAATGTTATTGCTGTACCCAATGCTGTAAGGTGAATTTTGACATATCCTTCCTGGCACCAACACTTTTCATCTTGGTATTGTACTTTCTTTAGCTACCCCTAAGATTGGAGAAGGGGAATGTACAACTGGAAGCAGTAAACATGAGTCTGTGCCTGAGAACCAGCAGGGGTACAGTAAGAGCATTGTTCTTAGAGGGTTAACACTGGAGGCCAAGGTAAGGAGGGAAGAGCAAAAGGAGCAGAAGCAGGAAGTTTCCTGTCTGTGCCTGGACTCCTCTGCTGCACCAGATCCCAGGTCCCATGCTTTTAACTACCCCTGCTCACCTGGCCAATAACTTCCTGAGGGAGATACATCATTCTGGGGCATCCATGACTTTAGATTCATCTCAAAACCATATGACTCCCCTGCCTGATTCCCTGTCTTGTAGACCTTGCTGGCGAAGGCCATGTCCTCCTCCTTCTTACCAGTACTCATTCCTGCCCAGTCTGGAGACACCCACAGTTTTCAGGTGAATTCATTGTGCAGCAACATCACACTGCCATTTGGGAACAGGGCAGCTCTCCAACACTGTGTCCCTAAGTGTTTGAGTTTGCCAAGTTCTGCCAATGCTAAATACCAGAAATAAGTTGGCTTTTATTGGAATTATTATGGTTAAAGCTTACAGTTCTGAGGCTGTCAAAATGTCCAAATCAATGCATCATCAAAAATGCTGTCATAGCAAGGGTCAGCTGACACTGGACTCCTGCCAAGGAAAAATGTTGGGCCTGCTTGCTCCCTCTGCATTCTCTTCCAAACTCACTTTCTCTCTCAGTTCAGCAGTGGGCCATCAGACACAATTACTCACACATCTCTCTTGTCCTCTGGCCTGGATGTCTTCAGCTTCAAGCTACTCCATGACTATAGCCTCTGGTCTCACCCTCAGACACTCAGGGATTCTGTGTCTCTCCACAGCTGTAGGAGATCCTGGAGCACTCTCACACATGACAGGGTAAACATGGCAGCAATCTTTCTCTTTGTGTTCCATGTATGTAAGTCTTCAACAAAATGATTGGGGTCCATCCTCTTGTCTGAAATCTAATCAGAGGCTCTTAACTAAATTAAATCAATCTAACAAAAAATGACCTAATCAAAAGGTCCCTTATCTGAATATAACCAAAATGTCCTACATTCAAAAGGCTTACACACCCAGCAATGGGTCAGTAAGAACATACTTTTCCAGGGTCCACACAAGACTCAAATGAGGGCATTAACCCAGGGCACAGGGATCAGGAGTGCTCTCCTACATCCAGGAGAGATGGGAACTCATGAAGAAGTTACTGTACTTTGGGTGTGGCCATCATTGAGCAAAATGGGGTGCTGACCACCATTTCACTGGTCCCTAGAATGCTCCCAAGAACAACTCAATATACTGTGCTTTCTCCACCAAATCTTAGTTCCAAAACCAGGTGTGTAACTCAGAGAAGTGTGCCATTATTCCCATCCCTAGAGCCAGAGCACACAGATTTTGCCCAGGTGGTGTGGGTGCAGGAAGCAGGTTGTAAAACTGAAAGGCCCTAATTTCATCTCCAAAGAACTCATTACATTTACAGCACAATGGAGAAATTCAACCCTAAGGGTGCTCTCAAAAGAAGTGGAGATCCTCGAGGGCCTGAGATTTAATTCATCTCAATCCTTCAGGATGAAGTGAAATACATATTTTAACAGATGAGTAAAATCTAATAAAGTCATGACTTCCAGGAAGATGGCAGAATAGTAAGACACAGGAATCTCTTCTACAGAAAAGTAGGTAGAGAACAGGGTATCACTACCCCAAAATAGTTCTTCTAGGGTTTATGACAGCAGGTGCAGTCTGCACACCACCCAGAGGGTAGTGAGACAATACAGGGAAATTGCAATGACAGAACCAGAACTGTGAGTTGGAACCAGCAGTGGCTGCTGCTGCTGGCACCCTCCCCCACACACTTTAGAATTTTTGGGCCTCTTGGCCTGCAAATACAGATAAAGGTGCTCCAGGGATCTACCACTCCTGGAAAGGGGAGAGAGAGGGACACAGCCTTAGGCTGACTCAGGTTCTGACCTGCAAATTTGGGCTGCGAAGCTCCAGGGACCCTTCCACACAGTGGCTTGTCCTGTGATCCTAGGAAGGACTAGAGAAATCCGACCCTCGCCACCTCCCTCTCTTCTAGCCTGGACTAATTTTTGAGGATTCCACAGGAGAGGGGAGAGAGAGCCTGGGGTTGACCCTGCTTTTGACTCACAGGTTTGGTCTGCCCTGTCCTGAGAGCCCTTCCAGGTCAGGTGGGGCTGCAAAATTGCTTGCCTTGGAGCCTGCAAGGGGCTAAAGATATGCAAACCTCCTCTACTAACAGGGACTGATTGTTGAGGATTCAGAGGGGAGAGGAAATAATTCCCAGCTGAGAAAAGGGAGGGACCTACCAGAGAAGACTGGTGAAATGTCTCATAAAATTTGAACTACAAGGCTCTTACCCCCAGACAGGAAGCTCTACCACATTGATCTGGTCTGTGTCATAACAAATAAACTCTGACCACGCACTGAATTGAGAGCTGCCAATGACCACCATTTCCAGGCAGATCAAGGAAGTGCACATAAGAAAATTAATAAGTAGGAGATGATTTTCCTGGCCTCTATAGCCTCCCTGCCCAAGGCCCAAGTAAACGAACCTACAACCAATTATTGGGTCCAGTGCCCAGTTTTGAGAAACCAGCAGGACAATCCTAACAATCAAGGTTGAGCCAAAAACAAAGAGCTGTGGTAACTCAAGCCTCCTGCCACTAAAACCCTATAAAAGAGTAAGTGATAGAGCATCTAAATAAAATACAACCTAATCAGATGCCTAACACCAGCAAAATTTATGAGCTATACTAAGAAAATAGAAGACTGGCTCAAGAAAAGGAATACATCAAACTCCCAGAAGAGCTGCAGAATTTGAGAGAACTAATCAGTGAGATGAGCACAAATTTCCAAAATTAAATTAATGAGATGAAAGACAGTACAGTTAAAGAGATAAGTGACATCAAGAAGATATTGAGTGAATGTAAAGAAGAATTTGAAATCCTGAAAAGAAAAGTAACAGAGTTCATGGGAATGAAAGATAAAATAGGTGTAGTCAAAAACACATTTGAGGAGGAGGCCAAGATGGCGTTAGTGTAGGAGGGCACACACTGCAAGCTCCCAGAGCAAGGCCGATTGTGGACGGGGTCCTGTCCAGGGGTCTGTGCTGTGCACGTGTGGAGTGAGAAGCTTGGGACATATATCTGCGTGGATCAATGGCGTGGATGGAACAGTAGAGATTCGTGAGTTCTAAGGCTCCCGGTGGTGTTTGGCACAGACGGCTGAGCCCCGCGGTTAGGGAGGAAAAATAAAATAAAATAAAACGGCCATCTGGAGCCACGAGCAGGGCGAAAAAGTTTTATTTTCTGGGGATCTGGCTGCCTGGCGCCCCTTGGACCTTGTGTGAACAGAACAAACGAGCTAATCAGCACCCGGTGAACCGGAGAGGGGATTTTGGTTGGGGAACGGAGCTGATTTCCCTAGCCACCCAGGGATAAGACCCGGGCCGCTGCAGAGCCAGGAAGAAGGGACACTTCCCAAAAAAGGGAGAGTTCTGTTGGAAGACAGGGTAGGGTATTTTATATTTTTAGACATCGATCTGGCTGCCTGTACCACCCCATAGCTTTGGGGAGCAGATAAGCCAACCTGAAGCAGCATCAGGATGAGAGCAGACGCGAATCTGCACTCAAACTGATTTACTGAGCAGCCCGGTGACGTTCGAGCTCGGCTCCAGAAGGGGCGGAATCTGCCCTCTTTAGCACTCCTCACTCACTAACAACAGAGCTACAGCTAACCTGGGGAGTCCGGAAAGTGGGACGTGCTTGATTAATTTCCACGGGACCAGCTAGTGTCCCTTCCGTAAGGGGATTGGTCTAGAGGAGGAATTATTTTGGGTCCTGCATTTGGCTAAAAAAATAAAAATAAAAATAAAAAAGTGAGGTCACCTCAACAAATGAAAAATAAGTTCTTTTTAATTTAGTTTAATAGCTAAAAGCTGCTTCAGGACCTGCATATAGAACCCTGTGGGGAAATTGATTGATAAACACAAGTAGGCAGGAAAGATCCACGTGGACCCTAGGGGAATAATTGACCCCCCTTAGCTCTGTTTGACTACTTGCCTGTGTGGATCTTCCATTTCTCTCTGTTTATTTCTGGTCTCTTGCTATTATTTCCTCTTTCCTCCCCCCTTCCTTTTTCCTTCTATTTTTTTTTTTAACGTGGTGCCAGCTTGTCGCTTCTTTGCTGGGCTCCTTCTACAGTAATTTCCCACTTGCTGTATATATTGATTCTGTATTACAAACTATCGCTTATGCTTCCTGCATCTTTCTGCCTTCTGTTTTCTGTTGTGGCTCTTAGAGACAACATTTTTTCATAGGCCCACAACTTAAGGGCGTCAATTTCTATTCCATCTATTTTGTTTTCTTCTTTTTTTTTATTAGTATTAAATTAATCCTTTCAGACCTTTCTTTACTATTCATCTACCTCCTCATAATTCTAGCCTTCTAAATCACTATATATATATTCCTCCATTTGTTTTCCCAGTCCACTGTAGGAACTCCATATTTTTTCCTAGTACTCTACACTGCCTACACAAGTTAAATATTAATCTCATTAAGTCTCACTTTGCCCCTCTTCTAACTTTTATCAACATTTCTATTATCCTTCTGCCTTCCTTACATCTTTTGATTTCTCTGGCCCTAACCTTTTGCCTTCAAGGGGACATAGAAAGAAGCAAGGAAATAAAATGTGAAGAAAAACTGCCAAAGAGAAAACTTAACTCACACGCAGAACCAACAGCTAAATAAAATTCTAGAGCATAGAGAAAACCTAATCAATTGAACAAATACATCAAGATAATATGATAACCAGAGGGCAAAAGAAAAATACAAATGACTCTGAGAAACTGGAAAAATTGGACCAGTCCAATGCACAAAATAAAAACCAGGAAGCAATGCAGATCATCAAACAACTAATCAAAGCTCTCCAAACAAATATCATGGGCCAACTTAAAGAACTGAAGGAAGAGATTAAGAATATAAAGAAGACACTGGGAGAACATACTGAAAAAATAGCTAACACGCCTAAAAAGGTAATGGATATGATGGTGAACAAAGGCACAAGCCAAGAAATGAAAAAGACGCTGGACTCACATGGCAGCAGATTTGAACAGGCAGAGGAAAGAATTAGTGATATGGAAGACAATACATTTGAAATCAAAGAGATTGTAGGACAAATAAACAAAAAGATAGAAAAAATTCAGCATGGTCTCAGGGAATTAACCGATAATACAAAATGCACAAACATATGCATTATGGGCATCCCAGAAGGAGAAGAGAAGGGAAAGGGAACAGAAGGAGTGTTGAAGGAAATAATGGCTGAAAACTTCCCAACCCTATTGAGAGAGATGGATGTGCAGATCCAGGAAGCACAGCGCACCCTAAAAACTATAAATCCCAACAGGCCAACTCCAAGACATATACTTGTCAAAATGTCCAATGCTCAAGACAAAGAGAAAATACTCAAGGCAGCAAGAGAAAAGAGAACCGTCACATACAAGGGAAGCACAATAAGATTAAGTGCTGATTTCTCAGCTGAAACTATGGAGGCAAGAAGACAGTGGTATGACATATTCAAAACACTAAAAGAAAAAAACTTCCAGCAACAAATTCTCTATCCAGCAAAACTGGCATTCAAAAATGATGGAGAGTTCAAAATATTCACAGATAAACAGCAATTAAGAGAGTATGTCAAGAAGAAACCAGCACTTCAAGAAATACTAAAGGAATCTCTACAAGTTGAAAGTAAAAACAAAGTAGAGAGACTTGGAGGAGAGTTTAAAAACAACTGAAAAGTCAAAAAGAAACAAAACAACATATGACATACATTAACCCAAAGAAAAAATGGCTGAAGTAAGAAATTTGTTACGAGTAATAACACTGAATGTTAATGGATTAAATTCACCAATCAAAAGACACAGATTGGCAGAATGGATAAGAGTGGGAGAGAGTGTGGTCTACAGTGTGAACTGTGGTCTATGGTTGGTGGCAAGGCTCCAGGATGTATAAGTTCATTGAGGTTGGTGGGCCACACTGTGGGAGATGTTTGTGTGGGAGGTGGTGGGAGGTGTGGGAGGTGGGCAACATGGGAATCCCAGTGGGTACCGTGTAATATTTTAGGTAATCTAAGCACCTCTTAAAATATATGTATACATATATATATAAATAACATTTTTGAAAGCAAATACACATATATGCACATATATTTATATATCATTTTGCAAATGTTAAAAAAAAAAAAAGTGAGTCAGTAAGACATCTTATGCCTCCTAATGTGATATTATAGGAAACAGTATCACTTATGTGATATAGTCTTGTAAATATAAACAAACAAACAAAGCCTCTGGATCAAGATTAGGCAAATACTTTTTGTAAAGTATTTTAGGCTTTTCAGACCACTTACAATCCTTGTCACATATTCTTTGGTCTTTTTTTTCTTGCTTGTTTTTACAACTATAAAAAATATAAATATAAATGATCATGCTCTGCTTCCAGGCCTTACAGAAACAGGCTGTGGGGTATATTTAGCCATAGGTTGCAGACCTCTGCTCAAGGTCAAATGCCAGTTTACAGGAAATATGGGAGTTAAAGGAATGAATTAAATAATACCATGAGGAAGAAATAAACTAAATGGTAATGGGAACTTAAAAAAAAAAAAGAAAAAGAAAATATGATCCATCTATATGCTTCATGAAACCCACCTTCGACCCAGGGATTCAAGGAGGCTGAAAGTCAATGGCTGGAAAAGGATTTTACAAGCTAACAATAGCCAAAAAAGGGCAGGAGTAGCTATTCTAATATCAGAGAAAATAGACTTTAAATACAAAACTATTGTAAGAGACAAAGATGGACACTACATATTAGTAAAAGGAGTAATCTCTCAAGAAGAGAGAACAATCATCAACATTTATGCACCTAATCGAGGTGCCTCAAAATACGTGCGGCAAACTCTGGAAAAACTAAGAGGAGAAATAAATTCCTCTACAATTATAGCAGGGGACTTCAACACACCACTATCATCATTAGACAGAACATCTGGGCAGAGAATCAATAAAGAAACTAAGGCACTCAACAATACATTAGAAGATTTGGCTTAATAGACATATACAGAACACTACACCCAAATACAGTGGGGTTTACATTCTTCTCCAGTGCACATGGAACATACTCCAAAATAGACCACATACTAGGCAACATAACAACACTCAAAGAATTCAGAAAGATTGAGTTTATACAAAGTAATTACTCTGACCACAACGGAATGAAGTTGGAAATCACTAAGGGCCAGAGAAACAGGATAGGCACAAGGATATGGAAGTTAAACAACACACTCTTAGAAAAACAGTGGGTCAAAGAGGAAATTTCAAAAGAAATCACTAACTACCTTGAAACTAATGAAAATGACAACACAACATATCAAAACCTATGGGATGCAGCAAAAGCAGTTCTGAGAGGGAAGTTCATAACCATAAATTCATATATAAAAAAAGAAGAAAGAGCTAAAATTGAAGACCTAACTGTACACTTAGAGGAAGTGGAAAAACAACAACAAACTAAACCTAAAGGAAGTAGAAATTAGGAAATAAAAAATATTAAAGCAGAACTAAATGAAATAGAGAATAAGAAAGCACTGGAAACAATAAACAAAACCAAAAGCTGGTTCTTCGAGAATATCAACAATATTGACAAACCCTTAGCCAGACTAACAAAGAAAAAGAGAGAACATATTCAAATACATAAAATAAGGAATGAGCAAGGCGATATCACTACTGACCCCACAGAAATAAAGAGTATCATAAGAGGATACTTTGAAAAATTATATGCCAACTAGAATGACAATTTAGAGGAAATGGACAAGTTTCTAGAAACCCACAAACAGCCGACATTGATGAAAGAAGAAATAGATGAACTCAACAGTCCAATTATAAGTAAAGAGATAGACTCAGTCATTAAAAACCTCCCAACAAAGAAGAGTCCAGGACCAGATGGCTTCACAGCTGAATTCTACCAAACATTCCGGAAATAGCTAACACCAATTCTACTTAAGCTCTTCCAAAAAATAGAAGTAGAAGGACTATTACCTAACTCATTCTATGATGCCAACATTACCCTAATACCAAAACCAAATAAAGGTACCACAAGAAAGGAAAATTACAGACCAATTTCTCTAATGATCCTAGATGCTAAAATCCTTAACAAAATACTTGCTAATCGCATTCAACATCATATCAAAAGGATTATACACCATGACCAAGTGGGTTTCATCCCGGGTATGCAAGGATGGTTCAATATAAGAAAATCAATCAATGTAATACACCACATAAACAGATTGCAATAAAAAAATCACATGATCATCTCTAGAGATGCAGAAAAAGCATTCGACAAAATACAGCACTCTTTCCTCATAAAAACACTACAAAAGATAAGAATAGATGGAAACTTTCTGAAAATGATAAAGGGTATATATGAAAAACCCAAAGCTAACATCATTTTCAATGGCGAAATCCTAAAAGCCTTTCCTCTGAGATCGGGAACAAGACAAGGATGCCCACTATCACCACTCCTATTTAACATTGTCTTAGAAGTACTTGCACGAGCACTGAGACAGGGAAAGGACATAGAAGGCATCCAGATTGGAAAAGAAGAAGTAAAAATTTCATTATTTGCAGATGACATGATCCTATACATAGAAAGCCCTGAGAAATCTACAACAAGGCTTCTAGGACTTATAAAGGAGTTCAGTAATGTTGCAGGCTATAAGATCAACGCTCAAAAATCAGTAGCATTTCTGTACAACAATAACCAGCAAACTGAGGAGGAAATCAGGAAAAAAAATACCATTTACAATAGTAAATAAAAGAATCAAATATCTAGGAATAAATATAACTAAAGATGTAAAGGACTTATATACAGAAAACTACACAACACTGTTAAAAGAAATCAAAGAAGACTTAAATAAATGGAAGAATATTCTCTGTTCATGGATAGGAAGACTAAACATCATCAAGATGTCTATCCTACCCAAACTAATCTACAGATTTAATGCAATACCAATAAAAGGCAACACTCTATTTTTTAAGGAACTGGAAAAACTAACCACAAAATATATTTGGAGACGCAAGAGGCCCCGAATTGCCAAAGATGTATTGAAAAAGAAAAATGAAGTTGGAGGTATCACATTACCTGACTTTAAAACATACTACAAAGCTACAGTGTTCAAAACTGCGTGCTATTGGCACAAGGATAGACCTACAGACCAATGGAACCTAATTGAGAGTTCTGATATAGATCCTCGCATATCTATATCTCATATTTCTCAAGGGCGTGAAACCCTCTCAGTTGGGAGAGAATGTCCTCTTTAACAAGTGGTGCTTGGAGAACTGGATATCCATATCCAAAAGAATGAGAGAAGAATACCATCTCACCCCTCATACAAAAATCAACTCAAGATGGATCAAAGATCTAAATATAAGAGCCAAAACCATAAAAACCTTGGAAGATAATGTAGGGAAGCATCTACAGGACCTTGTAATAGGAAATGGTTTCATGAACTTCACAGCCAAAGCACGAGCAGCAAGAGAAAAAATTGATAAATGGGATCTCCTCAAAATTAAAAACTTCTGCACCTCAAAGGATGCTTTTAAGAAAATTAAAAGACAGCCTACCCAATGGGAAAATATATTCAGCAACCATATATCTGATAGGAGCCTAATACCCTGCATATATAAAGAAATCCTACACTTCAAAAATAAAAGGACAAACAATAAAAGTGGTGGTGTTCCTGTGTTTGGAGGTGCAGCACTGTTGGGTGGGTGGATTAGGAAGGGCAGGTTCAAATCCCCAGGGCATGTAACTGTGAATCTTGACATTCCATGGGTAGGGAGAGGGTGGTATCATGGGCCCTGGGGGGCTGGGTGGAAGGGAATAGTGAAGATCTAATGGGGTGTTTGGTGGTTATGGGGAATGTTTTTCACTACCTTACAGTAATGGACACAGGACATGGTAAATATCATCAATATTATTAAACTGTATCATCTAAATTGTAAACTATACTGTAAATCATTGACAATGTTTAGTTGCTGTATTTTGCTATCTGTATAACAGTTATAACAATGCTAACATTAAAAGAAGGGGGGGTCAATATGGGGTGGGGAAGTAGGGGTGGTTTAGTATCTGGGAGTCTCTGGCACTCCGTATGTGACTTTGCTGTGACCTAAAACTTCTTTGAAAATCAAATGAAAAATTGGGAGACAATGGGGATTGAGAGGGGGAAGGTGTCACAGCACACCAGACATCCGATAACACAGTGATAAAAGGAAGGAAAGAAAAAAAGGAGAGAAAGGAAAAAAGAATGAAGATATATATATATGGCATTTCCTTTGCCTTTTTACCCATTTTCTGAATGTCCCAATCTGCTAATTATATTTTCTATCGTTTTGTTTTTTGTTTGATTATATGTTTTTTTCCTTTTCTTTTCTTTTTTTTTTCCCCTGAGTTTCCTTATGTTTTTCTCTTGCATGGAAACTTATCATACTTGTTTCTTTTTCCTAGTAAGTATATTTGATTATTTTATGGACTACATGTTCATGGAGGATTTGGATCACAGAAGGTTTATAATGGGTACTGCAGGGAATTATTGGTGGGGGGTGTCTGGGAGGGGGGTTTCATGGGAATTAGTTCATCTGAATATACATGAAAGATATATAAAATCGATCAAAAGATCAAAAGATGGGGCATGGTCACGATGGGTGGACAATCACACAATAAATTAGGGAATCTTAATTCCTAGTCTGGAGAGCTCTTCCACAGTCTCCAAGGGAGCAGCAATAGTCCTCTGAGTGCAGTGACAGTGTCTGTCAAAAGAGGATGACCCACTGGTGTGTTCTTTTTATTGATGACTACCCCTTTGAGTCTTTGCTCTTGTAACTGAGACTTAGCCTGCAGTTGTGGAGTGCCTAAGGGTTGCCACCTGGGAGCCTCCTTGTTACTCAAACGTGGCCTCTCTTTAAGCCAAACTCAGCATATGATCGCATTACCTTCCCCCCAATGTGGGACATGACTCCCAGGGCTGAGCCTCCCTGGCAATGAGGGATTACTACCAAGTGCCAACTGGCAACACAACTGGAAAAAGAACTTGAATTAAAGGGGGAAAAGGTAAAGACAAATGACTTCAAGTGGCTAAGAGACTTCAAATAGAGTCGGGAGGTCATCCCAGAGGTCACTCTTACGCACCTCAGTAGGAGCTCATAGAACATCTAAGTGCCTATCACCCCACACAGAGGGGCTCCTGAGAGCTCTGGAGACACCCTGGTCATATATAAGTGGGGTTAGACCCAGAGACTGATGCCTTATCAGTGGGCTCTATTTTGGAATCTGTGCTCCTGAGAGTGACAGAATTGGACTCAAATAAGTCCTCCCTGCACATGGTTCATCAGTCCCTTCTATTCAAACCTATATGTGATGCTGAAGTTTTTAGGTATATTTCCAGAGACTGGAGCCTCTGGCCTACCTATCTGCCAGGTGTGCAAGGAATCTTGGTGGAGCTGCAACTCCTACCCTACAGCTCAATGGATTCATCCAAATCACCTGGCGAGGAGACACTGATGGGCAATGGTCATCCCAGGGAATGGAGAGGGCCTGCATCTGCAGGCAGGATCATCCCACCCAACATATCCATGGAATATAAGCCCTCTCTCACTTGGAGGTGAAGTGGACATCACCATCCCAGTCCCCTCAGGATTGGGGGAAGAACTACGGACTAGAATGGACTTGATGGTATTCTGTTGTTCACATATGGTGATTCTATCAATGGAAGAAATTATAACAATGAGGTGGAGCCAGTGGCCACTAGACACTTTTGGGGCAGGGTGGGGATGAGCAGTTGAAATGCAGGGGCTTCTTTGGGATTTGGAGGCTGCCCTGAGTACCTTTGTAGCAACGTATGTAGGCCATTTTAAAATAGCACATACCACTAAGAACTGTGTGGGAGAGAGTGTTGTCTATGGGGTGAAATGTGGTCTATGTTTAGTGGCAAGGCCCCAGGATGTGTAAGTCCATTGAGGGTGGTGGGCCATACTTGTGGGAGATATTTGTGTGGGATGTGGTGGGAGGTTTGGGAGGTGGGCAACAGGGGAATCCCAGTGGGTACCGTGTAATATTTTGGGTACCTATGCACCTCTTAAAATATATTTATATATATACATAAATAACATTTTTGTAAGCAAATGCACATATATGCATATACATTTATATATCATTTTGCAAATGTTGGTGTGTATTGTTAAATTTTGATTTATACCCACAATAAAAAAAAATAAAAAAAATAAAAAAAACACATTTGAGGCATACAACAGCAGATTCGAAATGATAGAAGAAAGAATAAGTGATACCGAAGAGAGAGCAGCTAAAATTGAAGAGAGAAAAGAACAGAGAAAGAAAAGAATGGAAAAAAATTAAGCAGGGGTTCAGAGAGTTGAGTGACAACACAAAACACAACAACATACGTGTCATGGGAGTTCCAGAAGGGGAAGAGAAAGGAAAAGGGGCAGAAAGAGTATTTGAGGGAATAATAGCTGAAAATTTCCAAACTCTCACAAAAGAAATGAATTTACATGTCCAAGAAGCACACCATACCCCAATGAGAATAAATCCAAAGAGACCTATGCCAAGACACATACTATTCAGAATGTCAAATGTAAAAGATAAAGAGAAAATTCTCATAGCAGCAAGAGGGAAGCAAATGAACATGTGCAAAGGATTTCCAGTAAGACTTAGGGCAAATTTCTCTTCAGAAACCATGCAGGCGAGAAGACAGTGGTATGATACAATTAGGAAACTGAAAGAGAAAAACTGCCAGCCGAGAATTCTTTTTTTTTTTTAAGATTTTATTTATTTATTCATTTATCCCCCCCTTGCTGCTTGTGCTCGCTGGGTCAGCTAACCACGCCGCACGGGCAGGCTTGCCTTCACCAGGAGGCCCCAGGAACTGAACCCGGGGCCTCCCATATGGTAAACGGGAGCCCTACTGATTGAGCCACAGCCGCTTCCCCAGCCGAGAATTGTTTATCCAGCAAAACTGTCCTTCAAATATGAAGGTGAGTATAAAATATTCACAAAGAAACAGAAACTAAGGGAGTTTGCAAAAAGAGTCCAACTTTGCAGGAAATATTAAAGGAAACCTTAGAACCTGAAAGAAAAAGACAGGAGAGGGAGGCAAGGAGGAGAGTATAGAAGAAAAGCAGAAAGGATAACCAAAAGTGAAAAAAGAGAGACAGAAACAAGATGGCATATAAAAACCAACCAATACAATGGAGGAAATAAATAGCGCATTTTCAGTAATATCATTGAATGTGAATGGATTAAATTCCCTAATCAAAAGATACAGGCTGACAGAGTGGATAAAAAAACATGAGCTACCCATATGGTGCTTAAAAGAAACTC
Organism: Tolypeutes matacus; assembly: GCA_026826555.1. Taxonomy (NCBI): domain Eukaryota; kingdom Metazoa; phylum Chordata; class Mammalia; order Cingulata; family Chlamyphoridae; genus Tolypeutes; species Tolypeutes matacus. Next base: position 178,189 of record JAKSZT010000116.1, on the reverse strand, counting down.
ACCTCAGACCCTCGGATACAAACCAGCTGAAAATAAAAGGTTGGAAAAAGATACTCCACGCAACTATTAAACAGAAAAGAGCAGGGGTAGCTATACTAATATCAGACAAAACAGACTTTAAATGCAAAGAAGGAATGAGATATAGAAAGTCATTATATATTAATAAAAGGGATGATCCTGCAGGAATATATAACAGTCATAAATATCAATGCACCTCACCGGGGTGCTCCAAAATATATGAGACAAACTCTGGCAAAGCTGAAGGGAGAAATAGACATTTCTACAATAATCGTTGGAGACTTCAACACCCCTCTCACCTTACATCATTAGATAGAACAACTAGACAGGAGATCAACAAGGAAACAGAGAATTTGACAAATATGATAAACAAGATAGACCTAACAGACATATACAGAACATTGCATCCAAATTCAGCAGGTTATACATTCTTCTCAAGTGCCCATGGATCTTTCTCCTGGATAGACCACATGTGAGGTCACAATTCACCTCTCAATAAATATAAAAAGATTGAAATTATACAAAGCACCTTCTCAGATCATAATGGAATGAAACCCGAAATCAATAACAGATAGGAAAAAAGTAAATTTGCAAATATGTGGAGATGGAGCAACACACTCCTAAATATTCGGTGGGTCAAACAAGAAATTTCAAGTTAAATCAATAAATATCCTGAGGTAAAAGAAAAAGAGAATACAGTGTATCAAAACTTATGGGATACAATGAAGGCAGTCTTGAGAGGGAAATTTATAGCCCCAAATGCCTATATTAAAAAACAAGAAAGAGCTAAACTGAAAGACTTAACTGAACAACTAGAGAAACTAGAAAAAGAACAGCAAACCAATCCCAAAGCAAACAGAAGGAAAGAAATAATAAAGATTAGAGCAGAAATAAATGAAATTGAGGACAGAAAAGCAATAGAGCACATCAACAAAACCAAAAGCTGGTACTTTGAGAAGATCAATAAAATTGACAAACCCCTCACTAGACTAATGAAGAAAAAAAAAAAGAGAGAAGGTGCAAATAAACACAATCAGAAATGAAAGGGGCAAAATTGCAAATGACCTCACAGAAATAAAAAGAATCATAAGAGGATATTATGAGAAACTATATGCCAACAAACTAGACAACCTAGATGAAATGGAGAAATTTCTAGAAACACATAACCAACCTACACTGATGCTATAAGAAATACAAGAGCTTAACAAACCAATCACAATTAAGGAGATTAAATCCATCATCAAAAACCTCCCAGCAAAGAAAAGTTCAGGACCAGATGGCTTCACAGGTGAATTCTACCAAGCATTTCAAACAGAATTAACACCAATCCTGTTTAAACTCTTCCAAAAAATTGAAGAGGAGGGAAAATTACCCAACACATTTAGGAAGCCAACATCACCCTAATACCAAAGCCAGATAAAGATTCCACAAGAAAAGAAAATTACAGACAAATCTCTCTAATGAACATAGATGCAAAAATTCTCAACAAAATACTTGCAAATATAATCCAACAGTATATCAAAAGACTTATACAGGTGATTTGGAATTTGTGCTCCAAAGAGTGACAGAGTTGGACTCAAATAAGTCCTTCCTGCACATGGTCCAACAGCCCCTTCTATTCAAACCTATATGTGATGCTGGAGTTTGTAGGTGTACTTTCAGACACTGGAGCCTCTGGCATGCCTATGTACCAGCCATGCCTGGAAGCTCAGTGGAGCTGAAACTCCTTCTCTACAGCTCAATGGACTCACCCAGGTCACCTGGTGAGGAGATGTCAATGATGGACAATGGCCATCCCAGAGAATGGAGAGAGCCTGCAGCTGAAGGCAGGATAATCCCATCCACCGTATCCATGGGCTATAAGCCCACTGACACTTGGAGATGGAGTGGACATCACCTTTCCAATCCCCTCAGGATTTGGGAAGAGCTATGGACTAGAGTGGAATTAATGGTATTCTGTTGTAGACATATTGGGATTCATGCAATGGAAGAAATTATAACAGTGCGGTGAAGCCAGGGGCCACTAGATGCTTTGGGAGCAGAGAGGGAAAGGGCAGTTCTAATACAGGGGCTTTTATGGGACTTGGGGTTTGACATGAGTGACATTGTGGTGATGGATATATACCATTTTTCATCAGTATATACCATGCAGGACTGTATAGAGAGAGTGTGGTCTATGATATGAACTGTGGTCTATGCTTAATGGCAAAGCCCCAGGATGTGTATATCCATTGCAGGTGATGTGCCACACTAATGAAAGATGTTTATGTGAGATGATATAGGAGGTATAGGAGGTGGAGATCATGGGAATCCCTGTAATTTTTGTGTAACATTTAATCTAAACATCTTTTAAAATATATGTGAAAAAAAAAGATTTGAATAAGATAGGGAAATAAATGTTGACCCATATTATGCCAAAAAACACATTAAACATCTGCTGAACACTGGGAAAACAAAGAAAGACTTAAGCATCACAAACAAGTGGGATTTGTTCCTTGTATGCAATGCTGGTTCAACATAAGAAAATCAACCAATGTAATACACCACATTAACCAACTGAAGGGAAAAACCACATGGTCATCTCAATAGATCAGAAAAGTCATTCAGCAAAATCCAATATTCTTTGTGGATAAAAATACTTCAAAAGATAGTAATAAAAGGAAAATTCCTCAATACGATAAAGGGCATATATGAAAAATCCACAGCCAACAACATATTCAATGGGGAAAGGTTGAAAGCTTTCCCTCTAAGATCGGGAACAAGACAAGGATGCCCACTGTCAACATTGTTATTCAACATTGTACTAGAATTTCTAGTTAGGGCAATTAGACAAGACAAAAAAAAAAAATAAAGTCATCCAAATAGGAAAGGAGGAAGTAAAACTTTCACTGTTTGCAGATGACATGATCCTGAACTTAGAAAATCCTGAAGTATCCAGGACAAAGCTATTTGAACTAATAAATGAGTTCAGCAAAGTGGCAGGATACAAGATCAACTTGCAAATATCGGCAATGTTTTTGTACACTAGTACTGAACAACCTGAGGAGGAAATCAGGAGGGAAATTCCATTTTCAATAGCAACAAAAGACTAAAATAGCTAGGAGTTAATTTAACCAAAGAAGTACAGGACCTATATGAAGAAAACTACAAAACAATGCTGAATGAAATTTAAAAAGACCTAAACAAATGGAAAGACATTCTGTGTTCATGGATTGGAAGAATAAATATCATGTAGATGTCAATCTTGCCCAAACTGATTTACAGATTCCATGCAACAGCAATCAAAATCCCAACAGCTTATTTACAGTATTTGAGAAGGCAATTACCAAATTCATCTGGAAGGGTAAGTGCACTCGAATTGCCAAAAGCATCCTAAAAAGAAGAGCAATGTAGGAGGAATTTCACTGTCTGAACTTGAAACATATTACAAAGCTACAGTGGTCAAAACAGCATGGGAGTGGCATAAAGATAGACACATATATCAGTGGAATAGAATTGAGAACCCAGAAATATACCCTCACCTATACAATCAGCTGGTTTTTGACAAACCTACCAAGCCCACGTTAATAGGAAAGAACAGTCTCTTCAAAAAATGGTGTTGGGAGAACTGGATATCTATAGCCGAAATAATGAAAGAGCACCCCTATCTCAGCCCCAACACAAGAATCAAGTCAAACTGGATCAAAGATCTAAAAATAAAAGCCAGGACCATAAAACTACTAGAAGAAAATGTAGGGATACAACTTTAAGACCTTGTACTAGGTGGTAGTTTCTTGGAACTTACACCCAAAGAACATGCAACAAAAGAAAAAAATAGATAAATGGGACCTCCTCAAAATTAAATACTTTTGCACCTCACAGGACTTTGTCAGAAAGGTGAAAAGGCAGCCAACTCAATGGGAAAAATTATTTGGAAATCACATATCTGATAAGCATTATATATCCAGGATATATGAAGAGAAGTTACAACTCAACAATAAAAAGAAAAATGACCCAATTATAAAATGGGCAAAAGACTTGAATAGACATTTCTCCAAAGAAGAAATAAAAATGGCAAAGAAAACACATGAAGAAATGCTCAACACACTCATGATTAGGGAAATGCAAATCAAAATGAGATATCATTTCACACCTATCAGAATGGCCACTATTAAAAAGACAGAGAACTACAAGTGTTGGAGAGGATGTGGAGAGATAAGTACACTTCTTCACTGTTGGTGGGAATGCAGAATGAGACACTCACTATGGAGGACTGTTTGGCAGTTCCCAAAGAAGTTGAATATAGACTTGCCACGTGACCCTGCAATACCACTACTGGGTATATACCCAGAAGAACTGAGAGCAGTGACACGAACAGACATCTGCACACTGATGTTCTAGCAACATTATTCACCACTGCCAAAAGTTGGAAACAACCCAGGTGTCCATCAACAGAGGAATGGATAAACTGTGTTCTATTCACGCGATGGAATATTATGCAGCTGTAAGAAGAAATGAAGGCATAAATCATATGGCAACGTGGATGAACCTGGAGGACATTATGTTGAGTGAAGCAAGCCAGACACAAAAGGACAAATACTGTATGAATGCATTACTATAAACCAAATATATTGTGTAACATATTGTTTGATCAAAAATTTTTTATATATATCCATAACATTTAATTGAGAAATGTATATATTTATTCATCTGTGTTTAATTTGTAGTTTTTAATTGTTTATATTTTCAATTATTAAATGTACAAATAAAGTTTCAAAAAAAATGAACAGATCAACAACAACCAAAAAAACTAATGTTTGCTAGCAGCAACTCACTTCAAAAGAAATGTAAAAGAATGTTCTTCAGGCAGAAACAAAATAATCTCTGAAAGTTCAAGGTGCAGGATGGATTGAAGAAACATATCTGTTAATCAAATTCATATATCTTAAGGACTATTGAAAGGATAAAGTAATAGTGATATCCGTGGCCTAGGACATCAATAAAGTGTTAAAATACACCATAAAATAATATGTAGCATAAGATGGGTAAAAGGATATGTAGCAGTTTGATATCGTTATGAATTCCAATAGTAGATATTGGATTATGCTTGTAAACTGGTTTGTTAATCTGGGCATTGTTAAGTTATGATAAGGGAGTTGACAGGGCCACAGTCGGTAGGGCATTGAGCCCTGCCCCTTCCTGGTTGGGGTCTCAAACATAAAAAGACATGGCAAAGGACAGAACAGGAGTAGTTTTGATGTTGTAGTTCTGATGAGCAAAGAGAGAAGGCCCCTGGGAAAAGAGACAAGCCATTCACTTGACAATTCACAGGTGGCCTTGTAGTGAGGGGCAAAGCTTAGAGTGTTTCATAGTCTACAGCTGATATTGTGGAGGAAACAGAGGAGAAAAGCACAGAGAGATGCAGCTGTGGGAAGAGAGGAACCTAAGAAACCTGAACCCTGGCAAATTTTGGCAGCTGTCTTGATCCAAGACGGGATAACAGACTTTGGGGAAGGAAGAAATTTATGCTTTATGGCCTGGTAACTGGAAGTTTCTACCCCAAATAAATACCCTTTATAAAGACCCAAACATTTCTGGTATTTTGCATTAGCACAGCTTTGGCTGACTAATACAGGATATAAAATGTTTTAAAATATATTATTTGGCCAGTCAATTTTAATATTTATATTTAATATTTATATATAATATTTATTATTTATAAATAAATAATATTTATTATTATAATAAATAATAAGCGCAGATCTGGAAAGACAAGCAAACGTGATGTAGTTTCCCCGGTAAACTTTAAAGAATATTAAATAGTGTATCTCATCCAAATAAAAGAAGAAAAAAAAATTGAACAAAAATAATCAGTCCAAAACAAAGTGTTGAGGATTTCCTGGGTTGCAATGTTGGCCTATGTTCTGGGACTACCTTACTCATGAATCTTTGGAAGCTGCACCTTTCTTATCCTTCAGAAGCCTGAAGGTTCCAGGGTTTATTTGATTGTTGTTGTTTTGTCCCCATGATAAATCAAGTGCTGTATCCATTCCACATTTTCTAGTCATGAAGTCACCAACCTGGATGTGATGCTCATTTGAAGCAAGAAGAACCATGAATGATAGACCAAATAAAAAGGAGTTATTTTTGCGCTTTCCAAATTGGATGTTTAGATGATTGATATTGGATCTTTCCTCTTTTCTATTGAACACATTCAGTGCTATAAATTTCCCCCTAAGTCGGGCTTTTCCTGCAACCCACAAACTATGAATAAGCATAGGACATTAAGAAGCATAAAGAACCACATAACAAAAGGCTTTTGAGTGAAGCTATATCCACTTCCACAACAGTACAGACTTAAGATGGAGGCAGAGAATGTAAGAAAGTTGGGAAAATATTTTCTCTGACTGCAAGCATTGTTTCCTTAATATAACACTTCTGTGAGTGTAACTTCATCTTAAAGGAATTTCCATGATGTTTACCTAAGTAAGAGGGAATGTATGTAAGGAGAGAATGAAGGAAATGAATTTTACCAGTTTGCACCACATGGTAGTCCTCCCATTTAAGTGTAATGTGTGTGAAGTTTTCTTTGAAATTCAGCCTCATGAGATACCTGAGAATTAATCCTTCAGAGAAACCATTAAGGATTTCAAGAATTTGGGAAAGCTAGAGTCACATCAAAGAAACATGCAGGAATAGAACCATGTGTAAGTAAGGAATATTGGAAATGCTTCAGCCAGGCATTATATCTCATTGATCATGAAATAGTCATACTTTAGTTAGTATTGAGATGTACATGGGAATGCTTCCATCTGAAATAAAACCTCATGGAATATGAGAAAATTCAAACTAGAGAGAAACCATATGAGGGTCCTGAATGTAGTCTGCTTTTTACAGTCATTTTTTACTCTTCATTTAAAAGTCATACAGAGGAACAAGTATAGAAATGTAATACATGTGGGAAAATTTTCAACCTGACAGAAAACCTCTTTATTCTTCAGAAAATTCTTACTGAATAGAAATCATATATATGTGGGAAAGCTTTAACTCAAATATCAAATCTCAGATACAAGAGATTTCATATTGCAAAGAAACCCTATGCATGTAAGGCATGTGAAAAAGCCTTTATGTACAAATCATATCTCACATAACATGAAATACCCATAGGGAGAGAAACAAAATGAATGTAAAAAATGCGGAAAAGCCTGCAGCGAAAACAAGAGTTCATTAAACATCAGAGCATTCATTTGGGAGAAAAACCCTATACATGCAATGAATGTGGAAAAACCTTCAACCAAAAGGAAAACCTCATTAACCATCTGAGAATACATACTGGAGAGAAATCCTATGAAGGTGATGGATGTGAGAAAGCTTTCACTCAGAAATCAAGTCTCATTACACACCGGAGAAGACAAACTGGATAGAAACCCTATATATGTAAGGAATGTAGGAAAGCCTTCAGTAACAAATAAAATCTCACTGCCCATGAATAAATTCATAGTGGAGGGAAACCCTATATATGTAAGGGATGGGGAATAGCTTTCAGCCAGAGGCATTATCTCATTAGACATTACAACATTCATACTGGAGCGAAATCCTGTGAATGTAATGAATATGAATCTCAAAAGAATCTCCACCTCCAGTCTGTGCAACTTCTTGCCAATATTTTAATGAAGGGCCTGTGATTGTGCAATTCAGGATGCCTTTCTCCTCTTGGAAATGTGCACTTGCAGTTTGTTCTGAGATCTCCTCCTCCCACATCTTCTTCCACACTCATCTGTGTTCAATTTGTTACCACTAATTTATGCATCAGAACTCGAGGTTTCTCTTAATTTATGTAAAGATGGGCTTTCCACTTATTTCAAATTATCCTGGTTGTCTTCACTAGTTCTTCAATCCATTACATTCTGGGTAAGCATTTTAAAAATTACCATTTTAAAAATAATGCTTCCCATTTTTGTAGCATTTTCTTATAAGGCACACCAACCATTTATATTTTTTCAGTTTCTTCACCTGATCCTGATGTGGAATCAAGTTTAATAGCCCCTGAACTACAGTGGCCTGCTTTCTACTTAACTCCAATTTTCCTTGTAATTTTAAATCAGAAATGATCCTTTCATAACTAGATCATACACTTCTAATCTCAAGTATTTTAAGAAGTTAGAAATTTTATTTATATTCTTAACCAGTACAGGTTAATTTTCTCATATGTGATAGGGTGTGGGATGGATGAAACTAGAGAATGCATCTATTTACAAACAGCAATGTGTACCCAAAAGAATCTGCCAATGCAGATAGTTCTGAGGAAGGAGGATGTGTGTTGAGGCTAGAGAAGGAATTTGACTGTGTGCCATAACAGACATAAGTTTTTTTTTATACTCTTTGCACGGATAATTTGGTTATAATTAAATGAAATTATGAAAATAGTACACCATGAAATCATACAAAATGGTTGGTTTGAATATATTGATTTGTATCTGCAACACTCCTGGGGTGGGGGGGCACTTCCCCTCACCTGTTGCTAATAGAGTCCCCTATAAAAGAAAAGTGTGCACTCCCCTTGGCCCTCTCCCCAGCTGCCTGGACAGGTGGAGGCCTCCCACAGCAAGAGTGAGCATGGAGCATGAGGAGCATCGACACAACAATGTGAAGGCCACACTGTTCTCTACACATGTCTGGTTAGAGGGCTTTTAGCACCAAAGTAGAAGATGGACTTCCTGCTGCTTATGACCCAGTGAAGACTCGCTAGAGTGACTCATATCACTAATTGAGACTGTGAATGTTTAGCAGGGCTTTCTCCCTGTTCTCTTTTGTGGGTCAAGAACCTATGATGATGGTTTTCGTTGGGGCTCTGTGAGTTTTTTTTCCAAACAGGACACTCCCTCACTGACTTGGGGAAACTGCAGTGACCATGTATTACATTCTAGCGTCTGCAGGTGTACATCTGCTTCTTACCATCCAAGCCCTTTGTTCCCTTCTGGGATTGAAGGGGTCTGCATCATTTTCAACAGTGTTCAAAATGTGTTGAAAATTTTATATTTAATTAGTCTGAGAAATATCTGGCTTCTGTACCCTCTGAGGTTTTCTTCAAACATAGCACTATCTCACAACCTTACTTCTATTCTTGTCAGCCCTAGGTCCCAGGATTTTCTGAGATTCCCATACTATTCATTAGGGTCACAGGCCTAATGTTGCTGATTCTGCTGATGTTATTTCTGTAGCCAATGCTGTAATGTGAATTTTAACATTTCCTTCCTGACACCAACAGGTTTCATCTTGGCATTGTACTTTCTTTAGCTGCTCAAGATTGGAGAAGATGAATGTAGAATTGAAAGCAGGAGACCTGAGTCTGTGCCTGAGCCCCAGGAGGGATACAGTTAGAGTAGCCTCCTCAGAGGGTCATCGCTGAAGGCCAAGGGTAGGAGGGAAGGGCAAAAGGAGCAGGAGCAGGAAGCCTCCTCTCTGTGCCCTGACACCTCTGCTGCACCAGTCCACAGGTGCCATGCTTTTATCTGCCCCTGCCCACATGACCAACCCCTGACTGTGGCAGGTACATCATACTGGGTCATCTGTGAGTATAGATGAGTCCCCTGCTTGACTCCCTGTCTTGTAGACCTTGCTGGCCAAGAGCACTTCCCCCTCCATCTTTCCAGTGCTCATTGCCACCTAGTTTGGAGATACCCACAGTTTACAAGTGAATTCCCTGGGCAGCAGCATCACACTACCATTTGGGAACAGGGCACCTCTACAAGCCTGTGTTCCCAGGTGTTTGAGTTTGCCAAGCATTGCCATAGCAAAATATCAGAAATAGGTTGGTTTTATTGGAATTTATTAGGGTTAAAGCTTACAGTTCCAAGGCTGTGAAAATGTACAAATCAAGGCATGATCAAAAATGCTGTCTTAACATAGGTGTGCTGCTCCTGGACTCCAGCCAAGACAAATTGTTGGGCCTGCCTGTCTCTCTATGCCTTCACCTCCAAACTCACTTTCTCCCTGACCTCAGCAGTGGGCCATCAGACACAATTGCTCACACATCTCCCTTTTCCACTGGCCTGGATGTCTTCAGCTTCAAGCTACTCCATGATTCCAACCTCTGGCATCTCCCTCAGCCTCTCAGGGTTTCTGTGTCTCTCCACAGCTCTAGGAGATCCTAGAACCCTCTCCCACGTGGCAGGGTAAACATGGCAGGACTCTTTCTCTATGTTCCATGTATGTAGAACTCCAGCACAATGATTTGATCCATTCTGGTGCCTGAAATATGATAAAAGGCCTTAACTAAAATAAAGCAATCCAACTAAAGTGACCTAATCGAAAGGTCCCTTACCTGAATCTAATCAAAATGTCCTACATACAAATGCTTTACACACACAGCAATGGGTGAGTAAGAATATACATTCTGGGGTCCACACAAGACATAAATGAGGGCATTAAACCAGGGCACAGGGATCAGGAGGGGTCTCCTAAGTCTTGGAAAAATGGGAACTCATGAAGCAGTGGCTGTATTTTGGGTGTTTTCATCATTGAGCAAAATGGGATGCTGACCACCATTGTACTGGCCACCAGAATGGGCCCAAGAAGAATTCAATATACTGTGCTTTCTCTGCCAAATCTTAGTTCCAAAATCAGGTTTGTAACTCAGAGAACTGTGCTATTATTCCCATCCCCAAAGCCAGAGCACACAGATTTTGCCTTGGGGTGGATGAGCAGGAAGCAGGCTGTAAAAACAAAAGCCCCAAATTTATTCTCCAAACAACTGATGACATTTACAACAGAATGGAGAAATTCCACCCTAAGGTTGTTCTCAAAAGCAGTGGAGATCGTAGAGGGACTGAGATTTAATTCATCTCAATCCTCCAGGAATAAATGAAATAATTACTTTTACAGATGAGTAAAAACTAATAAATTTTGCTAGCAGCAACTCACTTTAAAAGAAATGCAAAAGAATATTCTTCAGGCAGAAAGAAAATAATCTCAGAAAATTCAAGATTCAGGATGGATTGAAGAAAAATATCTGTTAATTAAATTCATATATATATATTGATATCATATAATGATATCAATAAAGTGTTAAAATACACCATAAAATATTATATAGCATAAGATATGTAAATGGATATGTAGCAGTTGGATATCGTTATGAATCCCAAAAATAGATATTGAATTATGCTTGTAAACTGGTCCGTTAACCTGGGCATGATTAAGTTATGATAAGGGCATTGACTGGGCCACAGTCGGTAGGGTGTTGAGTCCCACCCCTTGGTGGCTAGGGTCTAAAATATAAAAAGACATGACAAAGGACAAAGCTAGAGTAGTTTTTGATGTTGGAGTTCTGATGAGCAAGGGCAGAAGGCCCCATGGGAAAGAGACAAGCCATTCACCTGACAGTTCACAGCTGGCCTTGTGGAGAGAGGCAAAGCTTAGAGAGACTCATAGTCTACACCTGACCTTGTGGAGGAAACAGAAGAGCTGAGCCCAGAGAGAAGTGCAGCCCTGCAAAGAGAGGAACCCAAGAAGCCTGAACCCTGACAAATATCAGCAGCTGTCTTGCTCCAAAACGTGGTAACAGACTTTGGGGAAGGAAGAAACGTATGCTTTATAGCCTGGTAAAAGTAAGTTTCTACCCCAAATATATACCCTTGATAAAGTCTAAGAGATTTCTGGTATTTTGCATTAGCACACCTTTGGCTGACTAATACAGGATAAAAAATGTTTTAAAACACATTATTTGGCCAGTCAATAATAAATAATACTTTCAGATTTTTAAAGGCAAGCTAAAGTGTTATAATTTTCCCCGTAAACTTTAAAGAATATTAAATAGTACATCTCATCCAAGTAAAAAGAAGAACAAATTGAACAAAAAATAATCAATATAAAACAAAGTATTCAGGATTTCCTGGGTTGCCATTTTGGCCTTTGTTCTGGGACCACCTTACTCATGCATCTTTGGATGCTGTATGTTTCTTATCCTTCAGAAGCCTGAAGGTTCCAGGGTTGATTTATGTACCATTAGGCACCCCATAAAAACCCTTAGAACTCCATGACAGTAGGCTAGGTTTCAATTACAAGAGCAAAGACTCATAAGGCTAGTCATCAATAATAAGAACTCATCAGTGTGGCATCCTCTTTTGACAGACAATGTCCCTGCACTCAGAGGACTGTTGCTGCTCCCATGGAGAATGTGGCAGAGCTCTCCAGGGTGGAAATTCAGATTCCCTCATTTATTGAATGATTGTACACCCACAGTGACCATGCCCCAACCTTTGATCATTTGAAGATTTTTAAATATATTTCATGTATATTCAGATGAATATACACCCATGAATTCCCCTTCCAAGACACCCCCCACCAATAATCCTCTGCAGCCCCCATTGTAACCCTTCTGTGATCTAAATCTTCCCCAAACATGTAGCCCATATAATAACCAAATACACTTAATAGGATAAAGAAAGAACAATTATAAGCTCAAATGAAAGAGATAAACACAAGGAAACTCAGGAAAAAACAAACAAAGAAAGAAACAAAAAAAAAACACCCCACAAAATAGAATTAGCAGATTGGGACATTCAAAAAAATAGGAAAAAAAAAAAGAAATTCCTTTAAAAAAAATTATTCCTTTTCCTTTTATCACTGTATTATCAGATTTCCAATATACAATGACACCTACCCCTTCTCATTCCCCAGTTTCTCCCAAATTTTCATTTAATTTTCAAAGAAGTTTTATGACACAGCAAAGTCACACACGGAATACTAGAGACTCTCACATATCCAACCTCCCTCCCCCTTTCCCAACCCATATGTAACCTTTTCTTTATGGATGTTAGCATTGTAATAACTGTTATACAGATAGTAAAATATAGCAACTAAACATTGTCAGTGGTTTAATATATAGTTTACAATTTAGACAGTACGTTTAACAATTTTTTATGATATTTACCATGTCCTGTGTCCATTACTGTAAGGTAATGAAAAACCTTTACCATGACAACTAAATACCCCATTTGATCTTAACTCTTACTTCCTCCCCATCCCCCTGGAGCATATGACACTCCCCTGTCTTGACTCATGAAATGACAAGATTCATAGTTACATGCCCTGGATATTCCAACCTGCCCTTCCTAATCTACCCATCAGTGATCCCTGCACCACCAAACCTAGCAATATTACTACCCATCTGTCCTATCCTTCAATATGCAACTATACTCTATCCCTTTACCATAGATTATGTCCATATGGGTGATGGCTCACAGCCTACTCTTCTCTTTCTCTCCCTTGTTAACATATCTTTCAGACAATGGTTCTCAGAGAGGGCTCACTTTCCTCAGATCAAATCAGTGAGTTCATATACTGTTCATCGTTCAATGCCTGGCTTGATTCACTCAATATAATGTCTTCAAGATTCATCCATGCTATTCTGTGGGTTAGCACTTTATTCCTTCTTACAGCTGAGTAATATTCCATTGTATGTATATATCATATTTTGCTTATCCATTCATCTGTTGATGGGCACCTGGGCTGATTCCAACTTTTGGCAATGGTGACCAATGCCGCTATGAACATTGGTGTGCATATATCTGTTCGTGTCTTTGCTTTCAGTTCTTCTGGGTATTTACCCAGCAGTGGAATTGTTGGATCATACAGATGATCTATTTTTAGTTTTCTGAGCACCACCAACTGTCCTCCACAGTGGCTGGACCATTCCACAATCCCTCCAGCAGTGGATGAGGTTTCTATTCCTCCACATCCTCTCCAACAGTTAGAGTCAGCTGGTTTTTTAATAGCTTCCATTCTGATGGGTGTACAATAGTATCTCATTGTAGTTTTGATTTGCATTTCCCTGATAGCAAGCGATGTTGAACATATTTTCATGTGCATTTTAGCCCATTGTATTTCTTCCTTGGGTGTTAGAAAAGATGCTGAGAGCCAGAGCATAAAGGGTTAAGCATTTTAAAAGCATGCTAGCTGGCACAGAAACATTAGTAAATGTCTCCAAGGACTCTGCATACTGAAGACATCAGGGGAAGAGGCAGAGTGGAATGAACACAACACTAAGATGTTATTGTCTGAATTCCCAAGAAAGATCATCTGAGAACACAGAAACAGGCAGTGCTGTCACATACCAAGGTGAGGAACTAGTGAAGGATGCCCTACTTTTGTTATCAGCTTTGTAGTATTAAAAGCAGCTTCAGCCTAAATAAACTTGCAGGTATTGCACATGGAGTGAGGTCAACTGATCCGACTGTTTCTTTGATCATCCTCAGCACCATCTACCTCAGATGACCACCAAAATGGGGCACGAATAGTGTTTTCTCTGGATCAGTGCTGTGGAAACAAGGACTGTTGGGTCGGATGGTCCTTGCATTCTGTTGGTGAGTCAAATAATCTTGATTGTCAGGGTAATGGGTAGTCAGTCAATTCGGTTAGAGGAATATTCCCAGTTTTGAAGACCCTGTTAAAGAATACATGGGTTGAGGGTGGTGGGCCACACTTGTGGGAGATGATTGTGCGGGATGTGGTGGGAGGTGTGGGAGGTGGGCAACATGCGAATCCCAGTGGGTTCCATGTAATATTTTAGGTAATCAAAGCACCTCTTAAAATATATATATATATATATATATATATATAACAATTTTGTAAGCAAATGCACATATATGCATATATATTTATCTATCATTTTACAAATATTGGTATGTATTGTGAAAATTTTGAGTTTTAACCACAATAAAAAATAAAAAATAATAAAAAATAAAAAAAAGAATACATGGGTAACTGTGACGACCCTAGAGTTACTAAAACTCTTTTCTCTTGTACAGAAACATTGTTATGTATGGTCTTTGTATAGTCTTATTTCTGTTGCTATTGAACCATTAAAGTCAAATGAAAATAAAGATATTAAAATGGATACTGCTATTACTAACACTGTAGCAGAACAAGCTAATGATGATATTAATGAAAATGTATATGAAAAGTTAATGATCAGGAAAAACAGATTAACTAATGTCTAATAAAAAGGGGGAAAAGGGGAGTTTATTAAACTTTTCCAGTGCTCATGAAACCATCCACTGTAAAAGATGATTTACTGTCTTTTGAACCAGCGTCTATGCCTCTTAAATTATGTACTGATCCATTTTTTACAGCATTTGATGACCCTCCTACAGTTTCTGTTTTTGTGCCAGCACTATTCTCTTCAATTATGAAAAGTATAGCACAGGGAAGTAGAGAAAGAAATTCGGAGTCTATGCAAGTATTTTTCATTTTTCCAGTAACAATAAATCAAATTCCATTAGATGCTAACAATCCCCAAGGGGGTGTACAATATTAGCATGCTCTAATTTCTTCTAACATTATCAAAGAATTAAAACAAGCATGCACTCAATATGGTGTAAATTTTCCTTATACTCAAGAATAGTTTCAAGGAATGGCACAAGCAAACAGATTAATACCCTGGGCCTGGGATTTGTTTTCTCATGCTGTTCCTAATTCAGCAGAATTTTTACAATTCAAAACTTGGTGGGCTGATGAAGCTAATATTGTAGCACAATGAAATCAACAGCAAAATCCAGCAGTGCCTATTACTACTGAACAAATATTCGGAACAGGTCAATGGGTTGGGATTCCTCACCAAGCTCAATATGATGATATTGGCATTGTACAAGTGTGATTGTGCTACCTAGCTCACTGGAGATGAATCTCCACCCCCTGGACAGGCTGTACAATCATTTTCAAAAAT
Source organism: Tolypeutes matacus (assembly GCA_026826555.1). NCBI lineage: Eukaryota > Metazoa > Chordata > Mammalia > Cingulata > Chlamyphoridae > Tolypeutes > Tolypeutes matacus. Next base: position 162,465 of record JAKSZT010000116.1, on the reverse strand, counting down.
TGTTCAAGGAAATACTGAAACCTATGCTGAATTTGTAGCAAGGCTGGCAGATGTAGTCAACAAGACAGTAATTCAATCTGATCTTAAGGAAATGCTTAATCTAATGTTGGCTTTTGATAATGCTAACAGTGAGTTTAAAAAGACTTTATGCCCGATAAAGGAAAATGGAAGAACTTTACAGGATTATATAAAAATATGCCAAAACAGTGGGCCTAATACCTATAATATAAACTTTCTTGCAGCTGCTCTAAATGGATGTAGTCCTGTGATTACTAATTTATATTGCTTTAAGGGTGGGAAACCACGTGATATGAAAAAAGATTGCCGAGCTAAAACTAGTGTGAGAGCCCCATTTAGCAGCAATAATAAATCAATAACAAGTTGTGTGTGCCTGAAATGCCATAAAGGGTTACACTATGACAAGCAATGCCATTCTAAATATCATAAAAATGGTAGTCTCATTGATAAGTCAGGAAAATTCTAAGCAGGCCTTGCTCAAGGCCCTCAGACAAAAAATATGAGCACATTTCCCAGCCTTGCTCAAATTTACCTAGTCAGCAACAGAGCAGGTCACTCCAGCTGCCAAAAGCAGTTCCCAAAAGCAGTACAGGTGTCGATTCTTCCTCAGCTGAAACTAAGTTTATTAGTCCTTCACTGAATATACACAAAATTAAGAACAGCAATTAAAAGGCCTACTGCAGTAATCTGAACTTTGAGCCCAAGTGTACTCCTAAAGAGTAGTAATCCAAAATATACATGTTAAATATCTGTATAAACTGCTATATTAGAGCCTAACTGTATTTAGGCTGTTTAAATTGTCCTGGCTGTTTACTGATTGTGAAAAAAAGTGTTTCAAAGAACAAGCTTATATATTAGAGGTAACAGAGATTCCAGAAAAAATCTTAAAAACAGTAAAATCAATGATGTGAAATGATGGAGGGCTTGAAGACAGCCATACCAAAGGAGTGAAAATTATCAGTCAAATTAGTAAGCTTTATGTTTCTGTTAGTGTGTCATAATTCTTTTTGTATTTGTCTGTTCAGTGTCAGTGTATATTTTGATGCCTCTGGTAATATTAAATTGATAAATGAAGATTATTATAAGAGCTCTATTCAAATGGCCAAAAATTAAATAAGTGCTTCTATTAATAAATAAATATGGATATTAGTTTAAAATAATAAAAATAGTTATACTCAAATTAAATCATTATTCTAAAAAGTTTGTTTAATGTTGATGGTAATTATATGTTGTCAGAAGTTTGCTTAGAAGTAGTTTCCAAAATCATTGTGGTAACTTAATTATGGAAGATATATAGAAGGTGCTTTCATTATTAAAGAAAAGAAAGCCATTTTATCCTAAGTTAAAATAACTAGTTATTTAAACAAAAGTAAATTGAGGGACAAAACCTGAGTAAATATAAAAGTGCAAAAGGTTTGTGAAAAAAGAATTTTTCTGGTCAAAGCTAAGTAAAATTTAAGCAGTATATCTATAAAAATTTAAAAGCTTTAATATCAAACAATGTAATAATATAAAGTTAAAGTTTTATTCCTTCTCAAAATTTCTCCAGTCATCTTTCTGTTTTAGTAAAAGTTTACAAAGTTTTTCTCCTCAAAACTCAGTATGCAATAAAGAAAATTTCTTTTATCAAAATAGTTTCTTGTACTTTAACCTTTTCATTTCCATGAAGAAACAGGTCTTATCACTTTTAAAACGAACACAATGTTTGAACCTGCTTTCTCAAAATCAAATCCTGAAAGATAGCTTTTATTTCTAACTGTCACAAATAACTTGGTCTTTTACCTAAAAAAAAGTAAAATACTAAAAATAGTTAATTTCATGTGATGTCAGTTGAAGTATTTAAAACTGTTGTATAATTAAAATAAATTTTCTAATTTTATAACAATTAAAATTATATGAACAAATAGTTCATATGAATACTTTAAAAGTGTATAAAATACTTGAAAGTATAATAATGTTTCAATATAATAGTAAATAAAATATAATGTGATTAATCATAATTTTTAGTTATAACTACAAGAAGAAAGCAGCCATTAAAGGCTGCCAGTGTAGTGCATAACAGTAAATTATAGTAAAATAAAATAATACCACTGCAGCATGCAATGGTCCCAAATATTGCTAGCTTGAGGTAAAAAATTAATGTACACTTTTGTCACTATCACTTTGTCTTAGAACTTGCTTAAGCTTTCTTTAATATTTTCTTAAACAAGTAAAGCCAGCCCACATTCCCCTTCCTGTAAAATAGCCAACAATAAATCAAGTTTGCATTCAACACTGTAAGCAACAGCCCCAATTCTAATTATAATGGTAACAACAAAACCAATGCAAGTATTAAAATTACAAGTTAATGTATTACTCCACAGCCCAAATAGGAAATACTAATTTGTTTTTACCTATGCTTCAATCTATACAAAATAAAAAAAAATTGAGGCCATTCTAATCAGGCTACTAACAATCTCAAATGCTTAAGAAATAAAAGTTTATTCATTGGATGTCTATTGATGTATAATCTACTATAGTTATGAATTATGTATTATATACTTAAATACTAATAAAAACTTTAATACAATACATTGCACATATAAATAATTTAATAACTTCTATGTTACACATACAGGTATTTTATTAAGTATATATATATTTAAATCTTTTGTTTTAAACTTGAACAGTCCTGAAACTAAATATCATTTTTTAAAAAAAAGGTTTAGTAAGTACTGTTCAAGCCTAAAAGTAAAGCATCATGCAGAAAAGTTTGTTAATCAACAAACCAATGTCTTTCTAGTTAATACTTTTCACATTTCTGGAAAAATATTTTAAATTAAAATAGTAAGCACATCAAGGATGTTTTGTAACAAACTGAAAAAAAAGTGCATTTCAACAGGTGTTGTATTCCTCCCTGGGTGAGCTGGCCACTCTCTCAGGGATTGATGCATAAACCTTAAAATATACTGCCCAGGGAGTGTTGTGTTCCTTCCTGAGGAGGCTGGCCTCTTCCTCGGGAATTAGGAAAATACTCACAATTTGGCATCTATGGTATGAAATTCATTAATCCTAAACAAAGCCAACCAAACTCTAGTATCAGTTGCTACTTTAAAACTTCCCATCTAAAAGCTAAATATTGGTAATTATATATCTAACTCCTCTATTTATCTGTCATTCTGTAACTTTGTTCAATATTGACTTAATCTTTTAATTATTTGTGTTATTTGTTTTTCCCTGTAATTGTCAATATAAGCTTATTAAACTAAGTATATATTAACAATTATCTTGTATCTATCCAGGACTCTAGCCAAAAATAAGCCAAGTATTTCAGTGTATCCCCTAATTTAGTAAGCCTGTGAATGTATGTATACTTATCATAAAAAATTAGCATTTAAACCTCTATTTATAAATGCTACAAAAATAAAAGAGGGGGAAATGGTGAGGTGCAAGAACAATTGTACCAAGCATTATTTACAATAATTTTTTAAGCCAAAGGTCAGACTCATATACATCAGCAGCAAAGCTTTTCTGGCAAAAATCAGGCAATAATACAGAAACAAATATTGGACAACTAGTTTATTGAAAGCATAAACATATTAATCAATAGGATAAGGCAGAAGTTAAGTTCGGATATAGGGTCGAGATTTTGTTCTTATCTTTACAGATAATGGAGAACAGCTTTGGGTCCTGTCCAGACGTCTGAAACCTAGACATAAAAAAGCTGAAGAAGCTGACACAAAAAAGCAGAAAAGATGGTAACTTCTAAAAGGCAGAATGTCACTCTAACACAGTTATTCGTTGCTATGCTTACATTGATAACCACAGCAGTAAGTAGTGCACTTTCACATAATTATACATATTGGTCTTATATTACTAATTCACCTCTTTTAAAATTGTTGGCTTGGGGGAAAAAATGCTACCCTGTTTATATTAATCAGTCTTTTCATTTTCCTGGGCCTGTTGATTCTTGCCTTCCTCTAAAACCTGATGAGCAAGGGAAATTTATTTAAAATTTAACCTTGCCTTTTCTTGAATGACATAACTGCATTGAATCCATGGATCCATGTATACACCCCCAAAATCAAAGTACAAAGTGATAAATGGCATACATACCATGTTTCATCTGAAGTTGTGGTCTTTAATAATTCCTATAGTGTTGTAAATAATCAGGCCCTTATAGGGATTCGGAAACCTAATGTAAACACAACCATAAGTTTAAAAATTAATAATTCAACAAAAACAACTGTTGAAAGCTAACATTATTTTTAGAATTTTGGGGATGTCATAAGTATAAATACGTCACTAAATTGGACTCATCAGGGAAGATTTATCCCACAACTATGGGACATTAAATTTAACTAAAATAAAAATTATTTGTGGAAATTATTTTTGGGAACTAGACTAATTTTTTAATGGCAAGGCAGTAAAACTAATATTGCCAGTTTAAAAAGAAAATCCACTTAATTTCTTAAAGTATGTGTATGGGATCCCATTGTTTTTATAGTAGGAACACTGAGCATTAATCAAACATGGTTTTTCTGCAGCAATTGCTCCCTTTACACTTGTGTATCAGAATCTGTTTTACAGAAGAGTTCTACTGCAATTCAAATAGGATGATGGCATCATGGAATATGGCTTCTGGTTCACATGAATCACTTCTGGCTGTCTGCCCCAGAGAGTCAAATCCTTTGGCACTTTCTAAATCATTATTTGAAGAGAATCATATGTTTAATTGGATTAATTATATCTGTTGTATTAGGGCTTATAGATATTATTACAGCTGTTGCTGTGGAAGGAAGTGCCCTACATGAGAATGTCTAATAACACCAATATGTTAACTATTGGTATCATAATGCTAGTGAGCTATGGCATAGTCAGGCATATATAATGAGCAAATTAATAATAGGTGTAATGACTTAGAGATGGCTGTTACACAAATGGGAGATAAAATAAATTATCTAAATTTAAAACAATGTTTGAAGTGTGATTGGAATAAAAGTGCTTTTTATATCACTCCACTCTCATACAATGATTCCAATTATGAATGAGAAAAAATTAAACATCATTTAATAGGTCATCACACAAATTTATCTATAGAAATTATAGATTTGCAAAAAAGGATTCTGAGCATGTTTCTGAATCAAATTACAACACTTCTGGTAGCAAATTTTGGCAATCAGTGACAGAACAACTGCATAAAATAAACACCTTACATTGGTGGAAATCAACCTCTGTACTTGGTAACTTTGGTGTGGTGATCATTGGTGCTCTGTTAGTCTTAACTGTATTAGGAGGCATTCAGAAAGCCCTGCTGCCCACATTGATAGGGCTGAAAAGACCAGCCATGTCAATCACTTGATTCTGCTTAAAACCCTAAACTCTCAAGACTCCTGTCCATGGAGCTTGGCTTGTGGCCAGTGTCGGGTAAGAACTTCAAAGGAGGGCAAACTCAGACAGGCACAGTCATTCTGGACAAAAAACAAGAAAGGGTAAATTGTTGAAAAAGATGCTGAGAGCCAGAGCATAAAGGGTGAAGTATTTTAAAAGCATGCTTGCTGGCAGAGAAACATCAGTAAATGTCTCCAAGGACACTGCATATTGCAGATATCAGTGGGAGGAGGCAGAGTGGAATGAGCACACTACTAAGATGTTATTGTCTGAATTCCAAAGAAAGATTGTCTGGGAACAAAAACAGGCAGCGCTGTCATGTACCAAGCTGAGGAACTAGTGAAGGATGCCCTACTCTTGCTATCAGCTTTGTAGTATAAAAAGCAACATCAGCCTAAATAAACTTGCCTGCATTCCACATGGAGTGAGGTCCTCTGATCCCAAACTTTCTTTGGATCATTCCTGGCACCGTCTAACTCCACGTTGAATTAAACTATTTGGAGAAGTGTCTTTTCAGGTAACTTTTCCATTTCTTAAATGGTTTGTTTGTCTTTTTATCTTCAAGGTGTAGAATTCCTTTATATATGCAGGATATTAGGCTTTATCAGATAACTGGTTGTCAAATATTTTCTCCTATTGGGTAGGCTGCCATTTTATTTTCTTAATAATGTCCTTTGAGGTTAAGAAGTTTTTAATTTTGAGGAGATACCATTTATCTATTTTTTATCTTGCTGCTCGTGCTTTGGCTGTGATGTTCATGAAACAATTTCATATTACAAGATCCTGTAGATGCTTTCCTACATTAACTTCCAAAGTCTTTATGGTTGTGGCTCTTATATTTAAATCTTTGATCCATCTTGAGCTGATTTTTGTATAAAGTGTGAGATGGTATTCTTCTCTCATTCTTTTGGATATGGATATCCAGTTCTCCAAGCACCACTTGTTAAGAGGCCATTCTCTCCCTACTGGGTGGGCTTCATAGCCTTGTCAATTATTAGATGACTGTATATGTGAGGATCTATATCAGAACTCTCAATTCGATTCCATTGGTCAGTAGGTCTATCCTTGTGCCAATGCCATGCAATTTTGATCACTGTAGCTTTGTAATATATTTTAAAGTCTGGTAATGTGATACCTCCAACTTCATTTTACTTTTTCAATATGTCTTTGGCAATTTGGGGCCTCTTACCTTCCCAAATATATTTTGTGGGTAGTTTTTCCAGTTCCTTAAAAAATATAGTTTTGATTTTAATTGAAATTGCATTAAATCTGTAGATTACTTTGTGTAGTATAGATATCTTGATGATGTTTAGTCTTCCTATGGATGAACAGGGAATATTTTTCCATTTATTTACGTCTTCTTTGATTTACTTTAACAGTGTTGTGTAATTTTCTGTATATAAGTCCTGTACATCTTTAGTTAAATTTATTCCTAGGTATTTGATTCTTTAGTTACTAGTGTGAATGGAATTTTTTTCTTGATTTCCTCCTCCAATTGCTCATTATTGGTGTACAGAAATGCTACTGATTTTTGAACATTGATCTTATAGCCTGCAACATTATTGAACTACTTTATAAGTTCTAGAAGCTTTGTTATAGCTTTCTCTGCGCTTTCTATGTATAGGATCATGTCATCTGCAAATAATGAAATTTTATTCTTTTCCTATCTTTTTCTTGACTAAGTGCTTGAGCAAGAACTTCTAAGACAATGTTAAATAGGAGTGGTGATTGTAGGCATCCTTGTCTTGTTCCCGATCTCAGAGGGAAGGCTTTTAGGAATTAACAATTGAAGATGATGTTAGCTTTCGGTTTTTTTATATATACCCTTTATCATATTCAGAAAATTTCCTTCTATTCCTATATTTTGCAGTGTTTTTAACAGGAAAGAGTGCTGTACTTCATTGAATGATTTTTCTCTATCTATAGAGATGATCATGTGATTTTTTATGTGGGGTATTAAATTGATTGATATTCTTATATTGAACCATCCTTGCATACCTGGGGTGAATCCCACTTGGTCATCGTATATAATCCTTTTGATATGTTGTTGAACATGATTAGCATGTATTTTGTTGTGGATTTTAGCATCTAGGTTCATTAGAGGAATTCATCTATATTTTTCCTTTCTGGTGGTATCTTTGCCATTGGTATTATGGAAAGTTGGCATTGTAGAATGAGTTAGGTAATATTCTTTCTACTTCTATTTTTTGGAAAAGATTAATTAGAATTGGCATTAGCTCTTTCTGCAATTTTGGTAGAGTTCAGCTGGGAAGCCATGTGGTTCTGGGCTCTTCTTAGTTGGGAGGTTTTTGGTGACTGAGTCTATCTCTTTACCTGTAATTGCACTATTGAGTTCATTAATTTCTTCTTTCATCAATGTAGGCTGTTTGTGCATTTCTAGAACTTGTCCATTTCCTCTAAATTATCATTCTTGTTGGCATATAATTTTCCAAAATATCCTCTTATGATACTCTTTATTTCTGTGTGGCCAGTAGTGACATCCCCTTGCTCCTTCCTTATTGTGTGTATTTGCATCTGTTCTCTGTTTTTCTTTGGTACACTGGCTAGGGGTTTGTCAATTTTATTAATATTCTGCAAGAACCATCTTTTGGTTTTCTTTATTTTTTCTAGTGCTTTCTTATTCTCTATCTTATTTAGTTCTGCTCTAATCTTGGTTATTTTCTTCTTTCTACTTTCTTTAGGCTTAGTTTGTTGTTGTTTTTCCAATTCCTCGAAGTGTGCAGTTATGTCTTCAGTTTTAGCTCTTTCTTCTTTTTAATATATGTATTTATTGCTATGAACTTCTTTTTCAGGACAGCTTTGGCTGCATCCCATAGGTTTTCATATGTTGTGTTGTAATTTTCATTAGTTTCAAGGTAGTTACTGATTTCTTTTGAGATTTCCTCCTTGACCCACTGCTTGTCTAAGAATGTGTTGTTTAACTTACATATCCTTGTGCCTAACCTGTTTCTCTGGCCATTAGTGATTTCCAATTTAATTCCATTGTCATCAGAGAAATTACTTTGCATAATCTCAATCTTTCTGATTTCATTTAGAGTTTTTCTGTGGCCTAGCATGTGGTCTATCGTGGAGTATGATCCATGCGCACTTGAGAAGAAGGTAAATCCTGCTGTATTTGGGTGTATTGTTCAGTATATGTCTATTAAGCCCATATCCACTGATGTATTGATGAGAGTCTTTGTTTCTTTGTTGATTCTCTGTGTAGATGTTCTGTGTAATGATGATAATGTTGTATTAAAGTCCCCTGCTATAATTTTAGAGGCATTTATTTCTCCACTTAGCTTTTCCAGAGTTTGCCTCATGAATTTTGAGGCACCCCGTTTAGGTGTGAAAATGTTTATGATTGTTCTCTCTTCTTGAGATATTATCCCATTTACTAATATATAGTGTCCACCTTTGTCTCTAACAGTAGTTTTGCATTTAAAGTCTATTTTGTCTGATAGTAGAATAGTTACTCCTGCCCTTTTTTGGCTATTGTTACCTTGTAAAATTGTTTTCCAGCCATTTATTTTCAGCATCCTTGAATCATTGGGTTGAAGGGGGATTTCTTGTAGACAGGATATAGATGGATCATATTTCTCTATCCATTCTGCCTATCTGTGTCTCTTGATTGGTGAATTTAATCAATTAACATTCAGTGTTATTACTCATAACGAATTTCTAACTTCAACCATATTTTCTTTGTATTAATGTATGTCCTATATTGTTTTGTTTCTGTTTTTGTCTTTTTAGCTGTTTTTAAACTCTCCTAACTCTTGATTTTTCCTTTCAACTTGTAGAACTTCCTTTAGAATTTTTCTTGAAGTGCCAGTTTCTTATCGACATTCTCTCTTAATTTCTGTTTATCTGTGAATATTTTTAACTCTCCATCATTTTTGAATGCCAGTTTTGCTGGATAGAGAATTCATGGTTGGAAGGTTTTTCTTTTAGAACTTTGACTATGTCATACCACTATATTCTTTCCTCCATTGTTTCAGATGAGAAATCAGCACTTAATCTTATTGTGCTTCCCCTGTATGTGATGGTTCTCTTTTCTCTGACTGCCTTGAGTATTTTCTCTTTGTCTTGAGCATTGGACATTTTGACAAGTATATAACATAGAGTTAGTCTGTTGGGATTTATACTGTTTGGGGTGCGCTTTGCTTCCTAGATCTGCACATTCATCTCTCTCAATTGGGTTGTGAAATTTTCAGCCATTATTCCCTTTAGCACTCCTTCTGTTCCCTTTCCTTCTCTTCTCCTTCTGGGAGGCCCATAATGCATATGTTTGAGTGTTTTGTGTTGTCAGTTAAATTCCTGAGTCCCTGCTTGATTTTTTCTATTTATTTTTCTATCTGTTCTACCATCTGTTTGATTTCAGCTGTATTGTCTTCTACATGACTAATTCTTTCTTCTGCCTCTTCGAATCTACTGTTATGTGAATCCAGTATCCTTTAGATTTCCTAGATTGTGCCATTGGTCACCATCATATCTGTTATCTTTTTGCGTATGTTTACATTTTCTTCAGTATGTTTTCCAAGTGTCTTCTTTATATCCTTGATATCTTTCCTTCCCTTCATTAAGTTGGTTCATGATATTTCTATGGGAATCTTTGATTAGTTTTTCAATGTTATGCAGATATTCCTGGTTTATAGTTTGTTCATTGGAGTGGTCCATGTCTTCCTGTTTCTCAGTGTGGTTTGTAATTTTTTCTTGCCCTCTAGTCATCATTTTATTTTGCTGGGTTTATTCAGTTAATTAGCTTATCTCTCTCCTCTCGAGTTTTATTTAGTTAGTGGCTCTGTGTGTGTGTTAAGTTTTCTCTTTGACACCTTTTCTTCTTATTTTATTTTGTTTCCTTGCTTCTTTCTTTATTACCTTGAAGGCAAAAATTAGTGTCAGAGGAATTAAAAGATATGAGAAAGGAAGAAAGATAACAGTAATATTGATAAAAGTTATAAGAGAGCCCAAATAGGACTTAGTGAAATGAAAATTTAACATGTGTTGGCAGTGTAGAGTAATAGGAAAAAAAGTGGAGTACCTACAATGGCCTGGGAAACCAAATGGAGGAATATATATATAATGATTTAGAAGGCTAGAATGATGAAGAGGGAGAGAAAGAGTAAATAAGGGCTAAAAGGAAAATGCTAATATTAATAAAGTAAGAAGTAAACAAAATAGATTGAATAGAAATTGTCACCCTTAAGTTGTGGACTAATGAAAATCGTAGTGTCTAAAAACCACAACAGAAAGCAGAAGGCAGACAGATGAAGGAAAGATAAGAGTTAGCTTGTGATACAATATCAATATATAGATAGAATTGGAAATCACTGAAAAAGAAGAAAAGCAAAGAAGAGATTAGCTAGCAGCACCTAACTTTTTTTAAAAATGAAAACTGAAAGGAGGGAGGAAAGAGGAAAGAAAAGCAAGAGACAACAAATAAACAGAGAAAAAACAAACAACCACACTAGCAAGCAGTCATACAAAGCTAAGGAGGATATGTTCCTTCTAGGGTCCTTGTGGATCCTCTCAGCCTGCTTGTGTTTATAAATTTCCCTTCAGGGTTCTATCTGCATGTTTTGAGGCAGATTTTCAGTATTAAACTAAATTAAGAGCAGGAATTCATTTTTTAAAGTGATTGTCTTCTTCCCCCCCCCTTTTTTTGGTGATATAAGGGACCCAAAGGAAGTCCTCTGCTAGATCACCCCCTTCAATGAGGGGACCCTAAATAGGCTCGTGGAAACTAATCAAGCCCTTCCCACTTTCTGGCACCCTCAGGGGAACTGAAGCTTCATGCTTGTCACTGCAGAGTGTTAAAATTGGCTGACTCTGCCACCTCTGTGGCCAGGCTTCAGTGTCAGCAGGCTGCTGGGATAATCAGGTTTCCTCAGCAAATTCGCCTCTCCCTTCTGCCTGGCACTGCTTCAAACCAGCATATCTGCACCCCAAGGCCATGAAGGGGTCCAGGCAGCCAAATCCAGAGAAGTTAAACCCTTCTCCACCTTCTGTCAGAGCCCTCCCTCCCTCAGAGTATGCTCCCTCACCCCTGGAGTGGGAGTCACTGGTGCAGGATTCACAGCTCAAAGCAGCCATTTTCCCTGTGGGTGAGGCTCAGCCATCTATGCTAACGACGACAGGTGTGCTCAAAACTCATGAAGCTCCACTGTTCACTCCATGCCATCGATCTGCCCACTGATAGAAGGCCCAAGCTTCTCACTCTGTACACCCAGAGCACAGACCCATGGGAGGACCTGTCAACAATTGGCTGTCCCCAGAGAGCTAGTCAGTGAGTACCTTCCTAAAATGATGCTGTCTTGCCTCTTTCATGTAGCATTTTCTTAAAATGTACCCCAACCACTTATATTTTTTCAGTTACTCCACCTGATTCTGGTGTGGATTCAAGTTTAACAACCACTGATCTACAGTGGCCTGTTTTCTACTTAACTCCAATTTTCCTTATTATATTAAGTAATAAATGATCCTTTTATAATTAGATGATATACTTCTAATATCAAGTATTTTAAGAAGTTAGAAAATTTATTTATATTATTAAGTTGTACTCCACTATTTTTCTCATATGTGATAGGCTGTGGGATGGATGAAACTAGAGAATGTATGTATTTACAAACAGAAATGTGTACCCAAAAATAATCTGCCAATGCAAGTAATACTGAGGAAGGAGGAATGGGGGTTTCGGTTAGAGAAGGAATTTGACTGTTTGCCATAACAGGCATAAATTATTTTTATACTCTTTACACGAAAATTTTTGTTGTAATTTAAAAGAAATTATGAAAATAGTACACAATGAAATCAAAGTGGTTGGTTTGAATATATCGATTTGTATCTGTACTTCCCCTCACACTTTGCAAATACAGTCCCCCATAAAGGAAAAGTGGTCACTCCCCTCGGCCCTCTCCCCAGGTGCCTGAGTGGGTGGAGGCCTTCCACAGCAAGAGTGAGCATGGAGCATGAGGAGCATGAATGCGACAGTGTGAAGGCCACACTGCTCTCTACACTTGTCCTTTTCGAGAGCTGTTAGCACCACAGGAGAAGACGAACTTCCTGCTGCTTACTCCCCAGTGAAGACCCACTATAGTGACTCACATCACTAACTGAGGTTGTGAGTGCTAAGCAGCACTGTTTGCCAGTTGTCCTTTGTGGATCCAGAACCTATGGTGATGGTTGTCATTGGGACTCTGAGTGTTTGGTTCCCAAACAAGACATTGCCTCTCTAGTTTGGGTGAAGTTCAGTGAAAACTTGTTACATTCCAGCTTCTTCAGTTGTTCATCAGGTCCTTCCCATCCAACAACTCTATTCTCTTCTGGGATTGAAGAGGTTGCATCATTTTCAACACTGTTAAAAATGTGTTGAAAATTTAATATTTAATTAGTCTGAGAAATATCTGCCATCTGCACCCTCTGAGGTTTTCTGCAAACATTGCACTCTCTCACAGGCTCACTTCTATCCTTGTCAGCCCTAGTTCCCAGTACTTTCTGGGATTTCCATACTATTTATTAGAGTCACGGAACTAACGTTGCTCATTCTGGTGCTGTTATTGTTTTGGCCAATGCTGTAATGTGAATTTTGACATTTCCTTCCTGACACCAAGAGGTTTCATCTTGGCATTGCTCTTTCTTTAGCTGCCCCATGATTGGAGAGGGTGAATGGAGAACTGGAAGCAGGAGACCTGAGTCTTTGCCTGAGTCCCAGAAGGGGTACAGTAAGAGCAGCCTCCTCAGAGGGTCCATGCTGGAGTACAAGGGATTGATGGAAGGGGAAAAGGAACAGGAGCATTGAGTCTCCTCTCTGAGCCCTGACTGCTCTGCTGCACCAGACCCCATGTCCCATGCTTTTATCTACCCCTACCCACCTGGTCAAGCCCTGCCTGATAAAAGACGATGGCCCACTGCTGGGTTCTTTTATTGATGACTAGCCTTATGAGTCTATGCTCTTGTAATTGAAACTTGGCCTACTGTTATGGGGTGCCTAAGCATTGCCACCTGAGAGCCTACTTGTTGCTCAAATGTGGCCTCTCTCTAAGCCAAACTCAGCATATGAATGCATTACCTTCCCCCAACGTGGGACATGACTCCTGGGGATGAGCCTCCCTGGCAATGAGGGACTAATACCAAGTGCCAACTGGAAACACGACTGGTAAAAAACCTTGAATAAAAGGGTAAAAATGTAAAGACAGATGCGTTCATGTGGCTAGGAGACTTCAAAGAGAGTGGGGATGTCATGCTAGATGTAATGCATACACACACCTCAGTAGTATCTCATAGAACACAAAAGATGATATCGCCCCACAGAGAGGGACTCCTGAGGGCTGTGGGGACACCCAGGTCCTATATAAGGGGGGATAGCCCCAGAGAATGATGCCTTATCAGTGGGCTCTACTTTGGAATCTGTGCTTCTGAGAGTGACAGAGTTGGACTCAAATAAGTCCTACTAGCACATGGTCCATCAGTCCCTTCTATTCAAACCTATATGTGAGGCTGGGGTTTGTAGGTGTACTTCCAGAGACTGGAGCCTCTGGCCTGCCTATGTACCAGCCATGCCTGGAAGCTCAGTGGAGCTGCAACTCATACTCTACAGCTCAATGGACTCACACAAGTCACCTGGTGAGGAGACAAAGATGATGGACAATGGCCATCCCAGGGAATGGAGAGAGCCTGCAGTTGAAGGCAAGATAATCCCATCCACCGTATCCATTGGATATAAGCCCACTCTCACATGAAGATGGAGTGGACATCACAATTTCAGTCCCCTCAGTATTGGGGGAAGAGCTATGGACCTGAGTGGACTTAATGGTATTATGTTGTAGACATATTGGGATTCAAGCAATGAAAGAAATTATAACAGTGAGGTGAAGCTTGTGGCCACTAGGCTCTTTTGGAGCAGGGAGGGGAAGGGCATTTCTAATACAGGGGCTTTTACAATACTTGGGGATTGTCCTGAGTGACGTTGTGGTGATGGATATAGACCACTTTACATCAGTGTATACCACGCAGAACTGTGTAGGAGAGCTTTTGGTCTATGATGTGAACTGTGGTCTATGTTTAGTGGCAAATCCCAAGGATGTGTATATCAATTCCAGGTGATGTGTCACACTAATTAATGATGTTTATGTGAGATGTTATGGGAGGTATGGGAGGTGGAGATCATGGGAAACTGTATTTTTTGTGAAATATTTATGTAATCTAAATATCTTTTAAAATATATATGAAAAAAATAATAAAAAACACTTATGTATGCAAATGCACATATATGCATATATATCTATATATCATTTTACAAATATTGGTTTGTATTGTGAAAATTTTTATTTTTACCAACAATAAAATAATGCTGTCTTAAAAAGGGTCAGCTGCTCCTGAAATCCTGCCAAGGCCAAATGTTGGGCTTGCCTGTGTCTCTCTGCCTTATCCTCCAAACTCACTTTATCTCTGAGCTCAGCAGTGGGCCATCAGACACAATCAGACACAATTGCTCACACCTCTCCCTTCTACACTGGCCTGGATGTCTTCAGCTTCAAGCTTCTCCAGGACTCCAGCCTCTGGCCTCTCCTTCAGCCTCTCAGGGTTTCTGTGTCTCTCCATAGCTGTAGGAGATCCTGGAGCCCTCTCCCACATTGCAAAATAAACATGGCAGCACTCTTTCTCTCTGTATTCCATGTATGTAGGACTTCAGCACAATAATTGAGGTACACCCTGGTGCCTGAAATCTAATCAGAGGCTCTAAGCTAAACTAAAGCAATCTAACAAAATGTGACCTAATCGAAATGTCCCTTATCTGAATCTAACCAACATGTCCTACATATAAAAGGCTTACACACACAGCAATTGGTTAGTAAGAACATACTTTTCTGGGGTCCACACAAGACTCAAACAAGGGCATTAACCCAGGGCACAGGGATCAAGAGGGATCTCCTAAGTCCATGAGAAATGGGAACTCATGAAGCACTGGTTGTACTTTGGGTGTGGCCATCATTGAGTAAAATGGGGTGATGACCACCATTGCACTGGTTCCTGGAATGGTCCCAAGAAGAACTCAACATACTGTGCTTTTTCCATCAAATCTCAACTCCAAAATCAGGTGTGTAACATGGAGAGGTATGCCATTATTCCCATGCCCAGAGCCAGAACAAACAGATTTTGCCTGGAGGGTGTGTGGGCAGGAAGCAGGCTGTAAAACTGAAATTCCCTAATTTCTTCTCCAAAGAACTGATTACATTTACAACAGAATGGAGAAATTCACACCTAAGGGTGCTCTCAAAAGCAGTGGAAATCATAGAAGGCCTAAGATTTAATTCATCTCAAGCCTTAAGAAAGATGTGAAATAAATAATTTTACAGATGAGTAAAAACTAACAAAGTTTGCTAGAAGCAACTCATTTTAAAAGAAAGATAAAAGAATATTCTTCAGTCAGAAAGAAAATAATCTCAGAAGATTCAAGATTCAGGATGGATGGCAGAACAATATCTGTTAATTAAAGTCATATATCTAAATGACTACTGAATGGATAAAGTAATAAAGATATCCAGAGCCTAGGACATCAATAAAGTTTTAAAATACACCATAAAATAATATATAGCATACGATATGTAAATGGATATGTAGAAGTTGGATAATGTTATGAATTCCAAAAATAGATATTGGATTATGCTTGTAAAACTGCTCTGTTAATCTGGACATGATTAATTTATGATAAGGGCATTGATTGAGCCACAGTTAGTAGGGTGTTGAGTCACATCCCTTGATGGCTGGGGTCTCAAACATAAAAAGACATGGCAAAGGAGAAAGCTGGAGTAGTTTCTGATGTTGGAGTTCTGATGAGCAAGGACAGAAGGCCCCGGGGGAAAGAAACAAGCCATTCCTCTGACAGTTCACAGCTGGCCTTGTGGAGAGAGGCAAAGCTTAGAGAGCTTCGTAGTCTACACCAGACCTTGTGGAGGAACCAGTATAGCTGAGCCCAGAGAGAAATGCAGCCCTGCAAGGAGAGGAACACAAGAAGCCTGAACACTGGCAAATGTCGGCAGCTATCATGCACCAAGACAGGGTAACAGAATTTGGAGAAGGACTAAATTTATGCTTTATGGCCTGGTAACTGAAGGCTTCTACCCCAAATAAATACCCTTTGTCAAGACCCACAGATTTCTGGCATTTTACATCAGCACCCCTTTAGCTGACAAATACAGGATATAAAATGTTTTAAAATATATTATCTGGCAAGTCAATAACAAATAAAAGTGCAGATTGGGAAAGGCAAGCAAAAGTCCTATAATTTCCCTGGTAAACTTTAAAGAATATTAAATAGTGCATCTCATCCAAATAAATCTAAGGAAAACAAATTGAACAAAAATAGTCTGTCCAAAACAAAGTATTCAGGATTTCATTGGTTGCCATTTTGGCCTTTTTTCTAGGGCCACCTTACACGTGCATCTTTGGAATCTGAACCTTTCTTATCCTTCAGAAGCCTGAAGATTCCAGGGTTGACTTATGGGGTGTTGTTTTGTCCCCATCATAAATCAAGTGCTCTACCACTTCCCCATTTCCTAGTTATGAACTCACCAAACTGGATGTGATGTTCATTTGAATCAAGAAGAGACAGGAATGATAGAACAAATACAAAGGAGATATTGTTGCGCTTCCCAAATTGGACGCTTAGATGAATGATATTGGATCTTTCCTCTTTTCTAATGAATGCATTCAATGCTATAAATTTCCCTTGAAGTACTGCTTTCTCTGCACCAAACTATGAAGAAACATAAGACATTAGAAAACAGAAAGAACCACATAACAAAAGGCTTGTGAATGAAGCTATATCCACTTCCACAAGAGTCCAGATATAAGAGGAAGGTAGAGAATATAAGAAAGATGGGAAAACATTTTCTCTGACTGCAATCATTGTTTCCTTAAAATAATACTTCTATGAATGTAACTTCAGTTTGAAGGAATGTGCATCATGCTTAACTAAGCATGAGGGAATCTATATAAGGAAAAAAGAATAAAGACAGTGAGTTTTGCCAGTTTGCCCCCCATGGTAGTCTTGCCATTGGAACTGTATTGAGTGTGAAATTTTCTTGGAAATTCAACTTCATGTGATACCTGACATTTAAACCTTCAGAGAACCATTTGGGATTTCCTGAATTTGGATAAGCTAGAGTCCCATCAAAGAGACATGCACGAGTAAAACCTGTGTATGTAAGGAATATTGGAAATCCTTCAGCCAGGCATTAAATCTCATTGAGCATGAAATATTCATAAAAATTTATTATTGCAATAAACATGGGAATGCTTCCATCTGAAAAAAAACCTCATGGAATATGAGAAAATTCACACTAGAGAGAAACCATATGAGTGTCCTGAATGTAGTCTGCTCTTTACACTCATTTTCTACTCCTCATTTTCAAAGCCATGCAGGGGAACATGCATAGAAATGTAATACATGTGGGAAAGATTTCAAACTGACAGAAAATCTCTTTATTCATCAGAAAATTCTTACTGAAGAGAAATCATATATAGGTGGGGAAGCTTTAATTCAAATGTCAAATCTCAGACTCAAGATATTTCCTATTGCAAAGAAACCCTATGCATGTAAGGCATATGAAAAAGCCTTTCAGTACAAATCATATCTCACAGAACATGATAAAACTCATAGTGGACAGAAAAAAAAATGAATATAAAGAATGCAGAAAAGACCAGCCAAAAGCAATAGTTCATTAAACATCAGAGCATTCATTCTGGAGAAAAGCCCTCTATATGCAATGAATGTGGAAAAGCCTTCAACCAAAAGGAAAACCTCATTAACCATCTGAGAATACATACTGGAGAGAAACCCTATAAATTTGATGGATGTGAGAAAGCTTTCATTCAGAAATCAAGCCTCATTACACACCAAAGGTAACCATTGGGGAATTTGATGTAATTGTGAATTCCCAAAATATAATTGGATCATGCTTATAAACTTATCTGTTAATCTGGGTATGATTGTGGCATTGACTGGGCCATGTCAGTAGGGCGTTGAGTCCCACCCTTTAGTGGGTGGGGGAATTGAGTATAAAAGCATAGCAAAGGAGAGTTGAAGCTGTTTTTTTGAGAAGCAGTTTTGATTTTGGAGAAAAGACCCCAGAAGAAGAGAAGTGAGCCATTTGCCTGATAGTCTACAGCTGATGTTGTGAAGGATCCAGAAGAAAGAAGCCCAGAGAGAAATGAAGCCCTGGGAAGAGAGGAACACAAGAAGCCTGAACCCTGGCAAACATCAGCAGCTGTCTTGCCCCAACACGTGGGTATGAACTTTGGTGAGAAGAAACTTAATGATTTATGGACTGGCATATGTGGACTTCTAACCCAAATAAATACCCTTTATAAAGACTAACCCACTTTTGGTATTTCATATTAGCATCCCTTTGGCTGACTAATATAGAATTTGGTACCGAGGAGTGGGGAAGTGCTTTTGCATATACCAAAATGTAGGAATGGTTTTATACATGGGTAAGGGTTATCCTTTGGAGAAATTCTGAAAGGCTTGATGGAAAAGTCTAGATCACTTTGAAGAGACTGTAGATAGTCATATGGATGCTAAAGAGACTTTCTATGATGCCTTGGAAGTCAATGATGAAACTATTATTGGAAACTGGAGGAAAAGTGATCCATGTTTTAAAGATGCATTGAACTTAGCAAGATTAATTCCTGGTGTTATAGGGAAGACAGAATTTGAAAATGGCGAACTGGAAAATTTAGCTGAAGAACTTTCCAAGGCAAACTCAGAGAATGTGGTTTGGCTTCTCCTTGCAGCTTCTAGCAAAATATTAGATGAGAAAAATAGACTAAGGACTGAACTTTTGGGCACAAAGAAAACAGAAACTGATTCTGGAACTTCCAGGTTTCTGGAAATCAAATCCCCAGATGAATATGCCCCATTTGAAGATTTTACTAAACTTGGAACTTGAAATCAGAATTGAAGATGCAGTTATCTAGGAAAAACTTGTGGAAAGTCTTACTGCCTCCTGGCTTGGACCCCTGCTTCCTGCAGGCTAAACCAACAAATTTTTGAGAGAGCTGTATGAACAAAACCACTGTTGGCCTGGACAAAAGAGAACATGGAAAGGAGAGATTGAAGGAGAATCAGCTTTAAGAAGAAAATCATGGAAGCAGATATCGGGACTTAAGACATCTCCTTGGACCAAGAGAGGAGCCCCACCCATGTTTACAGAAAGAGTGAGTTTGCCCCTGCAATTGAAGAGGGTGGATGTCCCCACCTGATGTTCTGGGTTTTTTTTTGCCATCCCAGGGTGCAGAAAGGCTCAAGCACATTCCTCAAAGATTAGGGCAGTTAAGGTCAACACCCCATAGGTCTGAGAGGGGTGTACCTGTCCCCCATGGATTAGAGAAGACCAGGTGGTCAACCCATTGCTCTGAGAGGGTTGAGACTGTATGCCAAAGGTTACGGGGAATGTTATCTTCACCTCATTGTACTAGGGGGGCTAAGAATCTAACCTAAAGATTGGGTAAGGTGTGGCAATCTCCCCAACACTCTTGGGTGGTGAGGTCTGGAGCTTGGTCGACACCCAGATGCTTGATGAGGGTGGAACCAAGAAAGTGGTCTTTGGGAATGCCTGTGGAAAGGGTGGGTTCCCATGTGGCCACAAGGAGAAAAAAACATCATCTTAAGAATGACTCAGACTTTGAAATCGAATGGAGGATTCACTGCAGGTTTACTGAACTGTAGAGGATCCATGACTCACGTTTAACATCCCAATATCTCCTTTTGATATTGAAAATGTTTATCCTTTGTCTTTCCATTTGTGTATTAGAAGCAGTTAAATGCTATTGTAAGTTTCAGAGGTTGATACAGACGGGACTTTTCCTCAAGATGAACTTTATTTCTTTAAAATGCCTATAATATGATTTTGTAAGTGAATTGTTACTGATTTAAGATTTTTTGAGAATTGTAATGTATTTTTGGAATTCAGAGGGTGGAATGTAACCTTTGGGGAATTTGATGTAATTATGAATTCCAAAAATATAAATGGATCATTCTTGTAAACTGATCTGTTAATCTGGGCATGATTAGGGCATAGACTGGGCCATATCAATAGGGCATTGAGCCCCACCCAATAAGTGGGTGGGGGAATCGAATATAAAAGGCATGGAAAAGGACAGTTGAAGCAGTTTTATTTGAGAAGCAGTTTTGATGTTGGAGAAAAGGCCCCAGAAGAAGAGAAGTGAGCAGTTTGACTGATAGTCTACAGCTGACCTTGTGTAGGAACAACAAGAGCTAAGCCCAGAGTGAAATGCAGCCCTGGGAAGAGAGGAACCCAAGAATCCTGAACACCTGAAAATATCTGCAGCTGCCTTGCTCCAAGATGGGGTAACCAAATTTGGCAAAGGAAGAAATTTATGCTCTATGTCTTGGTAACTGTAAGGTTCTACCCCAAAGAAATATCCTTTATAAAGATGAAGAGATTTCTGGTATTTTACATTGGCACCCCTTTGGCTGACTAATACAGGATATAAAATGTTTTAAAATACATTAATACATTATTTGGCAAGTCAATTACAAATAATAATTGCAGATTTGGAAAGGCAAGGAAAAGTGTTATAATTTCCCTGGGAAACTTTAAAGAATATTTAATAGTGCATCTCATCCAAATAAATAGAAGAAACAATATTGATCAAAAATAGTAAGTCCAAAACAAAGTGTTCAGGATTTCCTGGGTTGCAATTTTGGCCATTGTTCTGGGGCCACCTTACTCATGTATTTTTGTAAGCTGTACCTTCCTTATCCTTCAGAAGCCTGAAGGTTCCAGGGTTCATTTATGTGCTGTTGTTTTGTCCCCATCATAAATCATGTGCTGTATCACTTCCCCACTTCTTAGTTATGAAGTCATCAAACTGGATGTGATGATCATTTGAAGCAAAAAAACCCATGAATGACAGAACAAATAAAAAGGAGATATTGTTGCACTTCCATATTCAATGCTTAGATGATTGATATTGGATCTTTCCTCTTTTCTAATGAGTGCATTCAATGCTATAAATTTCCCTCTAAACACTACTTTTGCTGCACCCCAGAAACTATGAAAAAGCATAGGACATTAAGAAGCAGAAAGAACCACATATCAAAAGGCTTGTTAGTGAAGCTATAACCACTTCCACAACAGTACAGACTTGAGATGAAGGCAGAGAATGTAAGAAAGTTGGGAAAATATTTTCTCTGGCTGCAAGCATTGTTTCCTCAAAATAACACTTCTATGAATGTAACTACATTTTGAGGGAATGTTGTAGTTCAACATGGAGGTAGACGGTGCCGAGAATGATCCAAAAATGTTTGGGACCAGGGGACCTCCCTCCATGTGGAATGTAGACCAGTTTATTTAGGCTGAAGCTGCTTTTTATACTACAAAGCTGATAACAAAATTAGGGCATATTTCACCAGTTTTTAGCTTGGTACCTGAGAGCACTGCCTGTTTCTGTGTTCCCAGACAATATTTCTTGGAAATTCATACCATAACATCTTAGTGGCATCTATAGTATCAAATTCATTAATCCTAAACACATTCGACCAAAACTCTAGTATCAGTTGCTTCTCCAACAATTCAACACTTCCCAGCTAAAAGCTAAATATTGGAAAGTATATATAAGACTGCCCTATTTATCTATCATTCTGTAACTTTGTTCAATATTGACTTAATCTTTTAAGTAGTTATGTTATTTGCTTCTCATTCTATTTGTCAATAAAAGCTTATTGAACTAAATATATATTAACATTTATCTTGTATCTAACCAGGACTCTAGCCAAAAATAAGCCAAGTCTATCAGGGTATCCCCTGATTTAGTAAGCCAGTGGTTGTATGTATACTTATCATAAAAAATTAACAGTTAAACCTCTATAAATGCTACAAAATTAAAAAAAGGGGGAAATGGTGAGGTGAAAAAACAATTATATCAAGCATTATTTACAATAAATTTTTTAAGCCAAAGGTCAGAATCATATACATCAGCAGCAGAGCACTTCTTGCAAAAATCAGACAATAATACAGAAACAAATATTGGACAACTAGTATACTGAAAGCATGAAAATAATAATCAATGGAATAAGGCAGAAATTAATTTAGGATATAGGGTTGAGGTTTTGCTCTTATCATTAGAGATAAAGGATACCAACTTTGGGTCCTGTTCAGACGTGTGAAACGTAGACATAAACAAGCTGAAGTAGCTGACACAAGAAGCAGAAAAGATGGTAACTTCTAAAAGGCAGAATGTCACTCTAACACAGTTATTCCTTGCTATGCTTACCTTGACAACCATAGCAGTAAGTAGAGCACTTTCACATAATTATACATATTGGGCTTATATTACTAATTCACCTCTTTTAGAATTGTTGACTTGGGGGGACAAATCCTACCCTATTTATAATAATCAGTCTTTTCATTTTCCTGGACACACTACACTGGCAGCCTTTAATGGCAGCTTTTTTTTGTAGTTATATCTATAAATTATGATTAATAGCATTATATTTTTATTTGATATTATTTGGAAACATTATTAAATTTTCAGGAATTTTATACACTTTTAAAGTATTCATATGAACGTTTTATTCAAATAATTTTAATTGTTATAAAATTAGAAAATTCCTTTTAATTATACAACAGTTTTAAATACTTGAATCAACTCATATCACATGAACTTAACTATTTTTAGCATTTTACATTTTCTTAGGTAAAAGACCAACTTATATGTGAGTTTGAAATAAAAGCTCTCTTTCAGGATTTGACTTTGAGAAAGCAGGTTCCAATGCTGTGTTCTTTTTAAAAGTGATAAGACCTGTTTCTCTATGGAAACAATAAGGTTAAAGTACAAGAAGCTATTTTGATAGGGTTAGGGTTATGGTTATGGTTATGATTATGGTTATGGTTATGGTTAGGGTTAGGGTTAGGGTTAGGGTTAGGGTTAGGGTTAGGGTTAGGGTTAGGGTTAGGGTTAGGGTTAGGGTTACGGTTAGGGTTAGGGTTAGGGTTAGGGTTAGGATTAGGTTTAGGGAGTAATAAACTTAGTTTCAGCTGAATATGGATCAACAACTGTACTTTTGGTACCTGCTGTAAGTTCTGTTACAGGCTGGAGTGAACTGCCCTATTGTTGACTGGTTAGATTTGAGCAAGACTGGGAATTGTGTTCATATTGTTTTTATGAGGACCTTGAGCACAACCCGTTTGGACGTTTCCAGACTTATTAATGATTCAACTATTTTTAAGATATTTAGAATGGCATTCCTTCACCCAGTGTAACCCTTTTCGTATTTCGGATACACACACGTGTAGCTATTGATTTATTATTGCCTCTAAATGGAGCTCTTACACGAGTTTTTGCTCTGCAATATTTTTTCATATGACCTGGTTTCTCACATTTAAAGCGATTTAAATTATTAACAACAGGACTACATCCCTTTAGAGCAGCTGCAAGAAGGTTCATGTCATACGTATTAGGCCCAATGTTTTGGCATGATTTTATTTAATCCTCTTAAGTAATTCTATTAGCTTTTATCAGATATAAAGCCTTTTTACACTCACTGTTAGAATTATTAAAAGCCATCATTAGAATAAGCACTCCTTTAAGATCAGATTGAGTTAATGTCTTGTTGATTACATCTACCCGCCTTGCTACAAATTCAGCATAGGGTTCATTATTTCCTTGAACAATTTTTGAAAATGATTGTACAGTCTTTCCAGGGGTGGAGATTAATCACCAGGCATCTAGGGTGCACAATCACACTTGTAAAATGGCAATATTATCATATTGAGCTTGGTGAGGAATTTCATCCCTTTGACATGCTCCTATTATTTGTTCAGCAGTAATAGGCACTGGTGAATTTTGCTGTTGATTTCATCATACTACAATATTAGCTTTATCAGCCCACCAAGTTTTAAATTGTAAAAATTCTGCTGAAATAGAACAGCTTCAGCTAACAAATCCCAATCCTAGCGTATTAATCTGTTTGCTTGTGACATTCCTTTCACCTATTCTTGAGTATAAGGAAAATTTACACCATATTGAGTGCATGCTTTTTTAAAATTTTTGATAGTTTTAAAAGGAATTGGAGCATGCTCATATTGTACACACCATTGAGGATTGTTAGCATCTACTGGAATTTGAGTTACTGTTACTGGAAAAGAAAAAAAAATTTTGCATAGCCTCTGAATTTCCTTCTCTACTTCCCTGTGATGTATTTTTCATAATTGAAGAGGATGGTGCTGGACCAAAACCAGAAACTATTGGAGGGTCATCAAATGTTGTAAAGAATGGATTAGTAGATACCTTTGGAGGCACAGTCGCTGGTTTAAAAGACTATAAATCATCTTTTGGAGTGGACGGCTTTATGACCACTGGAAAAGTTCCATAAATTCCCTTTTTCTTTTTCTCTTTTTATTAGACATGAGTTTATGTGTTTTTGCCTATTCATTAATTTTTTCAGATATATTTTCATTAAAATTATCATTAACTTGTTCTACTACAGTGTTAGCAATCACAGTATCCATTTTAATATCTTCATTTTCATCTGACTGCAATAGTCCAAGAGCAACAGAAATATGACTATTCAAAGACCATACATAACAAATTTTTTGTACAAGAGAAAAGAGTTCTAGTAACTCTAGGGTCATCACAGATACCCCTGTATTCTTTAACAGGGTTTTCAAAACTAGGGAATATTCCTCTAACCAAGTTGGCTGATTACCCATTACCCTGATGATCAAGAATATTTGACTCACCAACAGAATGCAAGGACCATCCGACCCAGCAGTCATTGTTTCCATGGCACTTATACAGAGAAAAGACTAGTCATGCCCCACATTGGGTGCCATCTGTGGTAATTCAATGTAGAGGTTGATGGTGCATGGAATGATCCAAAGAAAGTATGGGATGAAGTGAAATCACTCCATGTGGAATGAAGGCAAGTTTATTTTTGCTAGGCTGATTTTATACTGCAAAGTTCTTAACAAAATTAGGGCATCATTCACTTGTTTTCCAGCTTGGTACTTGAGAGTGCTGCCTGTTTCTGTGTTCCCAGACAACCTTTGTTGGGAATTAAGACAAAATATCTTAGTGGTGTGTTCATTCCACTCTGCCTCCTCCCACTGATGTCTGCAGTATGCAGTTTCCTTGGAGACATTTACTAATGTTTCTCTGCCTGCAAGGATGCTTTTTAAGTGCTTAAACCTTTATGCTCTGACTCAAAATCTTTTCCAACAAGGGAATTTGCATCATGCTTACATAAGCATGAGGGAAACTATGTAAGGAAAAAAATAATGAGGACAATGAGTTATGCCAGTTTGTCCCAAATGGTAGTCCTCCCATTTACCTGTAATGAGTGTGAAGTTTTCTTGAAAATTCAACCTCATGAGATACCTGAAAATTAATTCTTCAGAGAAACAATTTAGGATTTCATGAACTTGGGAATGCTAGAGTCACATCAAAGAAACATGCAGGAGTAAATCCTGTGAACCTAAGGAATATTGGAAATCCTTCAGCCAGGCACTAAATCTCATTGAGCATGAAATATTCATACATTAGTTTGTATTGTAATGAAAATGGGAATCCTTCCATCTGAAAAAAAAAAAAAACAGCCTTATGGAATGTGGGAAAATTCATATTAGAGAGAAACCATATGAGTGTCCTGAATTTAGTCAGCTTTTACATTCATTTTTTTACTCCTCATTTTGAAAGCCATACACAGGAACAAGCATAGAAATGTAATACATGTGGGAAAATTTTCAAACTGACAGAAAACCTCTTTATTCATCAGAAAATTCTTAATGAAGAGAAATCATATATATGTGGGAAAGCTTTAATTCAAATGTCAAATCTCAGATACAAGAGATTTCTACTGCAAAGAAACCTTATGCATGTAAGGCATTGTGAAGAAGCCTTTAGGTACCAATCATATCTCACAGAACATGAAAAAACTCATAGTGAACAGAAACAAAATGAATGTAAATAATGCAGAAAAGCCTTCAGCCAAAAGCATTAGGTCATTAAACATCAGATCATTCATTCTGGAGAAAAACCTTCTATATGCAATGAATGTGGAAAAGCCTTCAACCAGAAAGGAAACTTTATTAACCCTCTGAGAATACACACTGGAAAGAAACCCAATGAATGTGATGGATAAGGGAAAGCTTTCACTCAGAAATCAAGCCTCATTACACACCAGAGAAGACTAACTGGAAAGATACCCTATATATGTAAGAAATGTAGGAAAGCCTTCAGTAGCAATTCAAATCTCACTGACTTTGAGAAAATTCATAGTGAAGGGAAACCATATATATGTAAGGAATGTGGAATAGACTTCAGCCAGAAGCAGCATCTCATTAAATATTACAACATTGATACTGGAGAGAAATGCTGTGAATGTAAATGAATGTGAATCTGCAAAGAACCTCCACCTCCAGTCTGTGCAAATTGTTGCCAATCTTTTAAGGAAGCGGCTGTGACTGTGTGATTCAGGATGTCTTTCTCCTCTTGGAAAAGTGCACTTGCAGTTTGTTCTGAGATCTGCTCCTCCCACATCTTCTTCCACACTCATCGGTGTTCAATTTGTTACCACTAATTTATGCATCAGAACTCGAGATTTCTCTTCATTTATGTAAAGATGTGCTTTCCACTTATTTCAAATTATCCTGGTTTTTTTCACTGGTTCTTCAATCCATCATATTCTGGGTAAGCATTTTAAAAATTACCATTTTAAAAATAATGCTGCCCCTTATTGTAGCATTTTCTTATAAGGCTCCCTAACAATTTACAGTTTTTCAGTTTCTGTGAGAGTTTGGTTTCCAAACAGGACATTGCCTCTCTGGCTTGGGGGAACTTCAGTGAACAAGTGTTACATTCCAGCTACTTCACTTGTTCATGAGCTTCTTCCAATCCAACCCCTCTGTTCTCTTCTGGGATTGAAGAGGTCTGCATCATTTTCAACACTGATAAAAATGGGTTGAAATCTTAATATTTAATTAGTTTGAGAAATATCTGTCATCTGCACCCTCTGAGGTTTACTGCAAACATTGCACTCTCTCACAACCTCACTTGTATTCTTGTTCCGCCCTAGTACCCAGGACTCTCTGGGATTCCCATACTATTTATTAAGTTCACTGGCCAATGTTGCTCATTCTAGTGATGTTATTGCTACAGCCAAGGCTGTAATGTCAATTTTGACATTTCCTTCCTGACACCAACTGGTTTCAACTTGGCATTTCTCTTTCTTTAGCTGCACCAAGATTGGAGAAGCTGAATGTTGAACTGGAAGCAGGAGACCTGAATCTGTGCCTGGGATCCAGGAGGCATACAGTAAGAGCGGCCTCCTCAGAGGGTCAATGCTGGAGGCCAAGGAAAGGAGGGAAGTGCCAAAGGAGCAGGAGCATAGAGTTTCCATTCTGTGCCCTGACACCTCTGCTGCACCAGATCCCTGATCCCATGCTTTTATCTGCCCGTGACCACCTGGCCAACCCCTGACTGAGGCAGGTACATCATAGTGGGGCATCTGTGACATTAGACTATTTCCCAAAACATGTGACACCCGTGCCTCACTATCTTGCAGGCCTTTCTGGCCAAGAGCACTTCTCCCTCCATCTTACCAGTACTCATCACACCTAGTCTGGGGACATCCACAATTTACAGGTGAATTCACTGGGTAGCAGCATCACACTGCCACTTGAAAACAGGTCAGCTCTCCAAACCTGTGTGCCTAACTGTTTGAGTTTGCCAAGAACTGCCAAATCAAAATACCAGAAATAGGTTGGTTTTTATTGGAATTTATTAGTGTTAAACTTACAGTTCTGAGGCTGTGAAAATGTCCAAACCAAGGCATTATCAAAAATACTTTCTTTGCAAGGGTCAGCTGCTGCTGGACTCCTGCCAAGGCAAAATGTTGGGCATGCCTGTCTCTCTCTGCCTTCTCCTCAAAACTCACTTTCTCCCTGAGCTCAGCAGTGGACCATAAGTCACAATTGCTCACATCTTTCCCTTCTCCTCTGGTCTGGATATATTAGATTCAAGCTGCTCCATGACTCCAGCCTCTGGCCTCTCCCTCAGCCTATCAGGGTTTCTGTGTCTCTCCACAGCTGCAGGAGATCCTGGAGCCCTCTCCCACATGGCAGGATAAACATGGCAGCATTCTTTCTTGGTGTGTCCCATGAATGTAGGGCTTCAGCACAATTGATTGGGATCCATCCTGGTGCCTGAAATCTAATCATAAGCCCTTGACTAAACTAGGAGAATCTAACAAAAATGGACCTAATATAAACCTCCTTTATCTGAATCTAACCAAAATGTCCTACATAAAAAAGACTTACACACACAGCAAGGGATTAGTAAGAACATATTTTATGGGTCCCACACAAGACTCAAACAAGGGAATTAAACCAGGGCACAGGGATCAAGAGGGATCTCCTAAGTCTGGGAGAAATGGGAACTCATGAAGCAGTTGCTGTACATTGGGTGTGGCCATCACTGAGCAAAATGGGGTGATCACCACCATTGCACTGGTTCCTAGAATGGTCCCAAGAAGAACTCAATATACTGTGCTTTCTCCACCAAATCTTATCTCCAAAAACAGGTGTGTAACTCAAAGAGGTGTGCCATATTCCCATCCCCAGAACCAAAGTGCACAGATTTTGCCTGGGGAGGCAGGAAGCAGGCTGTAAAACTGAAAGCCCCTAACTTCTTCTCCAAAGAACTGATTGTATTTACAAGAGAATGGAGAAATTTGACCCTAAGGTGCTCTCAAAAGCAGTGGAGATCGTGGAGGGCCTGAGATTTAATTCATTTCACCCCTTCAGGAATAAGTGAAATAAATATTTTACAGATGAGTAAAAACTAATACCATTTGCTATCAGCAACTCACTTTAAAAGAAATGTAAAAGAACATTCTTCAGGCAGAAAGAAAATAATTTCAGAAGGTTCAAGATTCAGGATGGATTGAAGAGTAATATCTGGTAATTAAATTCATATATCTAAATGACTATTGAATAGATAAACTAATAATGATATCCGTGGCCTAGGACATCAATAAAGTGCTAAAATAGACCATAAAATAATATATAGCATAAGATGTGTAAATGGATATGTAACAGTTTGATATCATTATGAATTCCAAAAATAGATATTGGATTATGCTTGTAAACTGGACTATTAACTTGGGCATGATTAAGTTATGATAAGGGAGGTGACTGGACCAGAATCAGTAGAGTGTTTTGCCCTGCCCATTGGTTGGTGTGGTCTCAAACATAAAAAGATATGGCAAAGCACAGAGTTGGAGTAGTTTTTGATGTTGGAGTTCTGATGAGCAAGGACAGAATGCCCCGGGGAAAGGAGACAAGCCATTCACCTGACAGTTCACAGCTGACCTTGTGGAGAGAGGCAAGGTTTAGAGAACCACAAAGTCTACAGCTGACCTTGTGGAGGAAACAGAGGACCTGAGACAAGAGAGAAACACAGCCCTGTGTAGAGAGATACCCAAGAAACCTGAACCCTGGCAAATATCACCAGCTGTCTTGATCAAAGATGGGGTAACAGACTTTGGTGAAGGAGGAAACATATGCTTTATGGCCTGGTAACTGTAAGCTTGTATCACAAATAAATACCCTTTATAAAGACCTACAAATTTCTAGTACTTTACATCAGCCCCCCTTTGGTTGACAAATACAGGATATAAAAGCTTTTAAAATTCATTATTTAGCAAGCCAATGGCAAATAATAAGTGCAGATTTGGAATGGCAAGCAAAAGTGTTATAATTTCCCTGGTAAACTTTAAAGAATTTTAAAAAGTGCATGTCATACAAATAAATAGAAGAAAAAAATTGAACAAAAATATTAAGTCCAAAACAAAGTATTCAGGATTTCCTGGGTTACAATTTTAGCCTTTGTTCTGGGGCCAACTTACTCGTGCATCTTTGTAAGCTGCATCTTTCTTATCCTTCATAAGCCTGAAGGTTCCAGGGTTGATTAATGGGGTGTTGATTTGTTCCCATCATAAATCAAGTGCTGTATCACTTTCCCATTTCCTAGTCATGAAGTCACCAAACTGGATGTGATGCTAATTTAAGCAAGAAGAGCCATAATGATAGAACAAATAACAAGGAAATATTATTGTGCTTTCCAAATTGGATGCTTAGATGATTGGTATTGGATCATTTCTCTTTTCAAATGAATGCATTCAATGCTATAAATTTACATCTAATCACTGCTTTTGCTGCACCCCACAAACTATGAAGAAGCATTGGACATTAAGAAGCAGAATGAACCACAAAACAAAAGGCTTGTGAGTGAAGCTATATCCACTTACACAATAGTACAGACTTAAGATGAAGGCAGAGAATGTAAGAAAGCTGGGAAAGTATGTTCTCTGACCACAAGCATTGTTTCCTCAAAATAACACTTCTATGAATGTAGCTTCACTTTGAAGGAATTTGCATCATGCTTACCTAAGCATGAGGGAATCTATGTAAGGAAAAATGAATGAAGACAATGAGTTTGGCCAGGTTGCCCCACAACGTAGTCCTCCAATTTAAGTGAAATGAATGTGAAGTTGTCTTTGAAATTCAACCTCATGAGATACATGGGAATTAATCCTTCAGAGAAATCATTTGGTTTTCATGAATTTGGGAAAGATAGAGTCACATCAAAGAAACATGCAGGAGTAAAACCCTGTGTATTTAAGGAATACTGGAAATCCTTCAGCCAGGCATTAAATCTCATTGGGCATGAAAAATTCACACATTAGTTAGTATTCTAATAAACATAGGACTACTTCCATCTGAAAGAAAACCTCATGGAATGTGAGAAAATTCAAACTAGAAAGAAGCCATATGAGTGTCCTGAATGAAGTCTGCTCTTTACAGTCATGATTTACTCCTGATTTTAAAAGCCATACAAGGGAATAAGCCTAGAAATGTAATAGAGGTAGGAAACTTTTTAACCTGACAGAAATCCTCTTTTTTTCATGAGAAAATTCTTGGTGAAGAGAAATCATATATATGTGGGAAAGCTTTAATTCAAATGTCAAATCTCAGATACAAGAGATTTCCTACTGCATAGAAACACCATGCATGTAAGTCATATGAAAAGTCCTTTAAGTAAAAACCATATCTCTCAGAACATGAAAAACCTCATATTTGAGGGAAACAAAATGAATGTAAAGAATGCAGAAAAGATTTAGGCCAAAAGCAATAGTTCATTAAACATCAGAGCAATCATTCTGGAGAAAAGCCCTATATATGAAATGAATGTGGAAAAGCCTTCACCCAGAATGAAAACCCCATTAACCATCTGAGAATACATACTGGAGAAAACCCTATGAATATGATGGAGTGGGAAAGCTTTCATTCAGAAATCAAGCCTCATTACACACCAGAGAAGACAAACTGGAGAAAAACCCTATATATGTATGGAATGTAGAAAAGCCTTCAGTACCATATCAAATCTCACTGACCATGAGAAAATTCATAGTGGAGGTAAATGCTATATATATAAGGAATATGGAATAGCCTTCAGCCAGATAAAGTATCTCATTAAATTTTACAACATTCATACTGGAGAGAAACCCTGTGAATGTAATTAAAGTGAATCTCCAAAGAATCTCCATCTGCAGTCTGTGCAACTCATTGCTAATCTTTTAAGGAAGTGGCTGTGACTCTGCAATTCAGGATGTCTTTCACCTCTTGGAAAAGTGCACCTGCAGTTTGTTCTGAGATCTCCTCCTCCCACATTAACTTCCACACTCATCTGTGTTCAATTATTTACCACTAATTTATGCATCAGAACTAGAGATTTCTCTTAGTTTATGTAAAGATGGGCTTTTCACTTATTTCAAATTATCCTGGTTGGATTCACTGGTTCTTCAATCCATCACATTCTGGGTAAGCATTTAAAAAATTACCATTTAAAAAATAATGCTGCCCATTTTTTGTACCATTTTCTTTTAAGGCACCCAAACCATTTATATTTTTTCAGTTTCTTCACCTGATACCGATGTGGATTTAAGTTTAACAGCCACTGAACTACAGTGGCCTGCTTTCTTCTTAACTCCAATTTTTCTTATTATTTTCAAACAGAAATGACCCTTTGATAATTAGATGGTATGCTTCTAATCTCAAGTATTTTATGAAGTTGGAAAATTTATTTATATTCTTAGGTGTACTCCAATATTTTTCTTATATGTGATAGGGTGTTGGATTGATGAAACTAGAGAATGCACGTATTTACAAACAGAAATGTGTAACCCAAAGAATCTGCCAATGCAGATAATTATGAGGCAGGAGGAATGGGGCTTGAGGCTAGAGAAGGAATTTTTCTGCTTGCCATAACAGACATAAATTATTTTAATACCTTTTGCATGGATAATTTGGTTATAATTACAAGAAATTATGAAAATAGTAGACAATGAAATCATAAAAAAGTGGATGATGTGAAGATATTGATTTGTATCTGCAACATTAGTGGGGTGGGAGGTACTTCCCTTCACCCTTTGCAAATACAGTTGCACATAAAGGAAAAGTGCTCACTCCCTTGGCCCCGTCCACAGCTGCCTGGACAGGTGGAGCCTCCCTCAACAGGCGTGAGCACAGACATGAGGAGCATGGATGTGACCATGTGAAGGCCACACTGCTCTCTACACGTGTCTGGTTAGAGGGCTGTTAGCACCACAGTAGAAGATGGACTTCCTGCTGCTTACTCCCCAATAAAGACCTGCTAGTGTGACTCACTTCACTAACTGAGGCTTTGGGTGCTGAGCAGGGCTTTCTCCATGTCCTCATTGGTGGATCCAGAACCTATGATGAGGCTCTGAGAGTTTGGATCCAAAACAGGACATTCCCTCTCTGGCTGGGGGGAACTGCAGTGAACACCTGTTACATTCCAGCTTATTCCATTGTTAATCAGCTTCTTCTCATCCAACTGCACCATTCTCTTCTGGGATTGTAGAAGTCTGCATCATTTTCAACACTGTTAAAAATGTGTTGAAAATTTAATATTTAATTAGTCTGAAAAATATCTGACATCTGCACCCTCTGAGGTTTTCTGCAAAAATTACACTATATCACAACCTCATTTCTATTCTTGTCAGCCCTAGGTCTCAGGACTTTCTGGGATTTCTGTATTATTTATTAAGGTCACTGGCCTAATGTTGCTCAATCTGGTGATGTTTTTGCTGTAGCCAATGCTGTATTGTGAATTTTTTTCTCTGGGGGAGAGTGCAAACGCAGTCTCCCACTACCACACATTATGCAGTTGAGTTTCCCACATTTGGGGAAATCACAGGGGTCAGCACATCCGGAGTCCAATGGATAAGTCTCACCCTGGGAAAACCACCTTCGTGATCATGGTATCTCCCCTGCCAGGTCAGTATGTAATGTGAATTGTGACCTTTCCTACCTGACACCAAAAGGTTTCATCTTGACATTGCTCTTCTATTAGCTGCCCAAAGATTGGAGAAGGTGAATGTAGAACTGGAAGCAGGAGACCTGAATCTGTGCCCGAGACCTAGGAGGGGTACACACCTTCTCAGAGGGCCCACACTGGAGGGCAAGGGTAGCAGGGAAAAGCAAAAGGAGCAGGGGGGAGGAAGTCTCCTCTCTGTGCCCTGACTCCTCTGCTGCACCAGACCCCAAGTCCCATGATTTTATCTGCCCCTGCTCACCTGGCCAATCCCTGCCTGAGGCAGGTACATCATACTGGGTCATCAGTGACTAGTC
The DNA here is from genome assembly GCA_026826555.1 of Tolypeutes matacus. NCBI lineage: Eukaryota > Metazoa > Chordata > Mammalia > Cingulata > Chlamyphoridae > Tolypeutes > Tolypeutes matacus. The sequence continues at coordinate 128,335 of JAKSZT010000116.1, read as the reverse complement.
CCCAAACCATGAGACTCCTCTAAATAACTCCCTGTCTTGCAGGACTTGCTGGCCAAGAGCACTTCCCCCTCCATCTTACCAGTACTCAGACCCACCTATTCTGGATACACCCATATTTACAGGTGAATTCACTGGGCAGCATCACACTGCCCTTTGGGAACAGAGCAGCTCTCTGACACTGTATCCCCAGCTGTTTGTGTTCTTGGTGCACTGCCAATGTAAAATACCAGAAATACGTTGGGTTTTATTGCAATTTATTATTGTTAAAGTTTACAGTTCTGAGGCTGTGAAAATGCCCAAATCAAGGCACCATCAAAAAAGCTGTCTTAACAAGGGTCAGCTGCTACTGGAATCCTGAATTGGAAAAATGTTGGGCCTGCCTGTCTCTCTCTGCCTTCTCCTCCAAACTCACTTTCTCCTTGAGCTCAACAGTGGGCCATCAGACACAATTTATCACACCTCTCCCTTCTCCTCTGGCCTTGATACCTTAAGCTTCAGGCTGCTACATGACTCCAGCCTCTGGCCTCTCCCTCAGCCTCTCAGGGTTTCTGTGTCTCTCCACAGCTGTAGGAGATCCTGGAGCCCTCTCCCACATGGCAGGATTAACATGGCAGGACTTTTTCTCAGTGTGTTCCATGTATGTAAGACATCAGCACAATGTTTGGGGTCCTTCCTGGTGCCTGAAATCTTACCAGAGACCCTTAATGAAACAAAGCAATCTAACAAAAGGTGACCTATTCAAAAGTTCCCTTATTTGAATCTAACTAAAATGTCCTATATACAAAAGGCTTACACACACAGCAATGGGTTAGTAAGAACATACTTTACTGGGGTCCACACAAGACTCAAATGAGGGCATTAACCCAGAGTACAGGGATCAGGAGGGGTCTCCTAAGTCTGGGAAGTATTGGAACTCATGAAGCAGTGGCTGTACTTTTGGTGTGGCCATCATTGAACAAAATGGGGTGCTGACCACCATTGCAAAGTTCCCTAGAATGGTTCAAAGAAAAACTCAATATACTGTGCTTTTGCCACCAAATCTTAGCTCCAAAATCAGGTGTGTAACTCCAGAGGTGTGCCATTATTCCCATCACCAGAGCCAGAGCACACAGATTTTCCTGGTGGATGGGGGGCAGGAAGCAGGGTGTACAAATGAAAGCCCCTAATTTCCTCTGCAAAGAACTGATTACATTTACAGCAGAATGGAAAAATTCAACCCTAACTGTGCTCTCAAAAGCAGTGGAGATCCTCAAAGTCCTGATATTTAATTCATCTCAATCCTTCAGGAAGAAGTGAAATAAATTCTTTTAAGGATGAGTAAAATCTAGTAAAACTTGCTAGCAGCAACTCACTTTAAAAGAAATGTAAAAGAATATTCTTCAGTCAGAAAGAAAATAATAGAAAAAGGTTCAAGATTCAGGATGGATTGAAAAACAATATCTGTTAATTAAATTCATATATTTAAATGACTATTGAATGGAAAAAGTAATAATGATATCCGTGGTCTAGGACATCAGCCATGTGTTAATATACACCAAAACATAATTTATGGCATAAGGTGGGTAAATGGATATATAGCAGTTTGATATCATTATGAATTCCAAAAATGATATTGGATTATGCTTGTAAACTAGTGTGTTAATTTGGGCATGATTAAGTTGTGATAAGGGCATTGACTGGGCCACAGTCAGTAGGGTGTTGAGCCCCACCCCTTGGTAGTTGGGGTCTGAAACATAAAACACATGGAAAAGTACAGGGCTGGAGTCGTTTTTGATGTTGTAATTCTAACGTGCAAGGACAGAAGGCCCTGGTGAAAAGAGACAAGCCATTCACCTGAGGGTGCACAACTGTCCTTGTGGAGAGGCAAAGCTTAGAGATCCTCATAGTCTACAGCTGACCTTGTGGAGGAAACAGAGCAGCTGAGCCCAGAGAGAAATGCAGCCCTGGGATGAGAGGAACCCAAAAAGCCTGAACCCTGGCAAATGTCATCAGCTATCTTGCTCAAGACAGGTTAACAGAATTTGGTGAATGAAGAAAGATATCTTTTATGGCCTGGTAACTGTCAGCTTCTAAACCCAAATAATTGCCCTTTATAAAGACCAACAGATTTATTTATTTTTGCATCAGCACGCCTTTGGCTGAATAATACAAGGTATAAAGTGTTCAAAAATACATTATTTGTCAAGTCAATAACAAATAATAAGTGCAGATTTGGAATGACAAGCAAAAGTGTTATAATTTCCCTGGTAAACTTTAAAAAATGTTAAAAACTGCATGTCATCCAAATAAATAGAAGAAAAAAATTGAAAAATATAGTAAGTCCAAAGCAAAATATTCAGGAATTCCTGCGTTGCAATTTGAGCCTTTGTTCTGGGGCCAACTTACTCGTGCATCTTTGTAAACTGCATCTTTCTTATCCTTCAGAAGCTTGAAGGCTCCAGGGTTGATTAATGAGGTGTTGCTTTGTCCACATCACAAATCAAGTGCTGTATCACTTCCCCATTTCCTAGTCATGAAGTCACCAAAGTGGATGTGATGCTCATTTGAAGCAAGAAGAGCCATAAGGATAGAAAATATAACAAGGAAATATTGTTGTGCTTAACAATTTGGACACTTAGATGATTGGTATTGGATCGTTCCTCTTTTCTAATGAATGCATTCAATGCTATAAATTTACCTCTAATCACTGCTTTTGCTGCACCCCACAAACTATGAAGAAGCATTAGACATTAAGAAGCAGAATGAACCACAAAACAAAAGGCTTGTGAGTGAAGCTATATCCACTTACACAGTAGTACAGACTTAAGATGAAGGCAGAGAATGTAAGAAAGTTGGGAAAGTATGTTCTCTGACCGCAAGCATTGTTTCCTCAAAATATCACTTCTATGAATGTAGCTTCACTTTGAAGGAATTTGCATCATGCTTACTTAAGCATGAGGGAACCTATATAAGGAAAAACGAATGAAGACGAGTTTGGCCAGGTTGCCCCAAACGTAGTCCTCCAATTTAAGTGAAATGAGTGTGAAGTTGTCTTTGAAATTCAACCTCATGAGATACATGAGAATTATTCCTTCAGATAAACCATTTGGTTTTCATGAATTTGGGAAAGATAGAGTCACATCAAAGAAACATGCAGGAGTAAAACCCTGTGTATTTAAGGAATACTGGAAATCCTTCAGCCAGGCATTAAATCTCATTGGGTATGAAATATTCACACATTAGTTAGTATTCTAATGAACATAGGACTGCTTCCATCTGAAACAAAACTTCGTGGAATGTGAAAAAGTTCAAACTAGAAAAAAACCATTTGAGTGTCCTGAATATAGTCAGCTCTTTGCAGTCATGTTTTACTCCTCATTTTAAAATACGTCCTGGGGAACATGCATAGAAATGTAATATATGTGGGAATGTCTTCAACCTGACAGAAATCTTTATTCATCAGAAAATTCTTAGTGAAGAGAAATCAATATATGTGCGAAAGTTTTAATTCAAATGTCAAATCTCAGATACAAGAGATTTCCCACTGCAAAGAAACACTACACATGTAAGGCATGTGAAAACGCCTTTAGGTACAAATCATATATCACAGAAAATGAAAAAATTCATAGTGGACAAAAACAAAATGAATGTAAAGAATGCAGAAAAGCCTTCAACCAAAAGCAATTCTTCATTAAACATGAGAGTATTCATGCTGGAGAAAAACCCTATATATGCAATGAATGTGGAAAAGCCTTAAATCAGAAGGAAAACCTCATTAACCATCTGAGATTACATACTGGAAAGATATCCTATGAATGTGATGGATGTGGCAAAGCTTTCATTCAGAAATCAAGCCTCATAACAAACTGGAGAGAAAAACCCTATATATGTAAGGAATGTAGGAAAGCCTTCAGTAGCAAATCAAATCTCACTGACCATGAGAAAATTCATAGTTGACAGAAGTGCTATATATGTAAGGAATGTGGAATAGCCTTCAGCCAGAGGCAGTATCTCCTTAAACATTACAACATTCATACTGGAGAGAAACCGAATGTCCAAAGAATCTCCACCTGCAGCCTGTGCAACTGGTTGCTAATCTTTTAAGGAAGTGACTGTGACTGTGCAATTCATGATGTCTTTTTCTTCTTGGAATAGTGCATTTGCAGTTTGTGCTGAAGTATGCTCCTCCCACATCTTCTTCCACACTCATCTGTGTTCAATTTGTTACCACTAATTTATGCTTTAGAATTCGAGATTTCTCTTAGTTCGTGTAAAGATGGGCTTTCCACTTATTTCAAATTATCCTGGTTGTTTTCATTGTTTCTTCATTCCATTACATTCTGTGTAAGCATTTAAAAAATTATCATTTCAAAATTAATGCTGACCATTATTGCAGCATTTTCTCATAAGGCACCCAGAACATTTATATTTTTTAGTTTCTTCACCTGAGTCTGACGTGAATTCAGGTTTAACAGCCATTGAAACACAGTGTCCTGCTTTCTACTTCACTTTAAATCATTTCTGTATTATTTTAAATCAGAAATTATTCTTTCATAATTAGATGATATACTGCTAATCTCAAGCATTTTAAGAAATGAGAAAATTTTTTAATATTCTTGAGCTGTATTCCAATATTTTTCTCATATATGACAGATGTAGGATGGATGAAACTTGAGAATGCATGTATTTACAAACAGAAATGTGTACCCAAAAGAATCTGCCAATGCAGATAATTCTGAGGAGGGAGGAATGGATATTGAGGTTAGAGAAGGAATTCGGCTGTTTGCCACAGCTGACTCAAAATATTTTTATACTCTTTGCACTGATAATTCATTAAAATTAAAAAGAAATTATGAAAATACTACAAAATGGACTCATACAAAGTGGTTGATTTGAAGATATTGATTTCTATCTGCAACATTACTGGAAGGGGGAACTTCCCCTCACACTTTGCAAATACAGTCGCCCATAAAGGAAAAGTGCTCACTCCCCTTGGCCCCCTCCACAGCTGCCTGGAAAATGGAGGCCTCCCACAGCAAGATTGAGCATGGAGCATGAGGAACATGGACACCACCATGTGTAAGCCACCCTGCACTCTACACGTGTCCAGTTAGAGGGCTGTTAGCATGACAGGAGAAGATAGACTTCCTTCTGCTTACTTTCCATTGAAGACCCGCTAGAGTGACTCACATCACTAACTGAGGCTGTGAGTGCTGAGCAGGGCTTACCCCTATCCTCCTTTGTACATCCTGAACCTATAATGATGGTTTTCATTGGGGCTCTGAATGTTTGGTTCCCAAATAGAACATTCCATCTCTGGCTTGGGGGAACTGCAGGGAACATGTGCTACATTCCAGCTTCTTCAAGTATACATCAGCTTCTTCCCATCCAAACCATCCATTCTCTTCTAGTTTTGAACCTGTTGCCAATCTTTTAAGGAAGCAGCTGTTACTGTGCAATTCAAGATGTCTTCCTCCTCTTGGAAAAGTGCACTTGCAGTTTGTTCTGAGATATGCTCCTTCCACATCTTCTTCCACACTCATCTGTGTTCATTTTGTTACCACTAATTTATGCATCAGAACTTGAGATTTCTCTTAGTTTATGTAAAGATGGGCTTTCCACTTATTTCAGATAATTCTGGTTGTTTCCACTGGTTCTTCAATCCATTACATTCTGGGTAGGCATTTTAAAAATTGCCATTTTAAAAATTATGCTGCCCATTATTGTAGCATTTTCTTTCCCTTTTTTTTTCTTTTTTTCATTGTGGGTAAACAAAATTTTCAAAATACATACTAATATTTGTAAAGTATTATATAAATATATATGCACATATGTGTATTTGCTTACATAAATGGTACTTTTATAAATATAAATTTAAAATGTGTGTATATTACCTAAATATTACACAGAAATAACAGGGATTACCATGTTCCCCACCTTCCACACCTCCCACTTCATCCCACACAAACATCCTTTATCAGTGTGGTACATCACCCGCAATGGATATACACATCCTGGGGCCTTGTCACCAAACATAGACCACAGTTCACATTTTAGACCACACTCACTCCCACACAGTTCTGCATGGCATATGCTGATGTAAAATGGCCTACATCAATTGCTGCATCACCACTCAGGACAACCCCAAGGCATGAAAAAGCCCCTGTATTTCAACTGCAATTTTCCTCCCTGCCCTGAAAGCGTCCAGCTGCCACCAGCTTCACCTCACTGTTATAATTTCTTCCATTGCTTGAATCACAATATGTCTACAACAGAATACCATTAAGTCCATTCTAGACCATAGCTCTTCCCCAATCCTGAAAGGACTGAGATGGTGATGTCCACTCCACCTCCAAATGAGAGAGAGCTTATATCCCATGGCTATGGTAGATGGGATTATTGTACCTGTAGCTACAGGCCATCTCTATTCCCTGGAATTGCCGTTGCCCATCGTCATCACCCTGCCAGGTGACTTGGATGTGTCCACTGAGCTGTAGGGTAGGAATTGCAGCTCCACCAAGATTCCAGGCACAGCTGCCACAAAGGTAGCCAGAGGCTCCAGTCTCTGGAAGTACACCTAAAAACTCCAGCATCACATATAGGTTTGAATGATAGACCATGTGCAGGGAGGACTTATTTGAGTCCAACTCTGTCACTCTCAGGAGTACATATTCCAAAGTAGAGCCCACAAATAAGGCATCAATCTCTGGGGCTATCCCCTCTTATGTAAGACCAGGGTGTCTCCAGAGCTTTCAGGAGCCTCTTTGTGTGGTGTGATACCCACTTTGGTGTTCTAAGAGATCCTAAAAAGGTGTGCATAAGCGTTACCTCTGGGACGACCTCCCGACACTCTTTGAAGTGTCTTAGCCACTAGAACTCATTTCTGTTTACATTTCCCCCCTTTTTTCAAGGTCTTTTTCCAATCATGTTGTTAGTTGACACTTGGTATTAATCCCTTGTTGACAGGGAGCTTCATGCCAGGAGTCATGTCCCACGTTGGGAGGAAGGTAATGCATTCATATCCTGAGTTTGGCTTAGAGAGGCCACATTTGAGCAACAAGGAGGCTTTCAGGTAGCAACCTTTAGGCACCTCATAACAGTAGGCTAAGTTTCAAATACAAGAGCAAAGACTCATAAGGCTAGTCATCAATAACAAGAACCCATCAGTGGGCCATCTTCTTTTGCCAGACACTGGCTCGTGCACTCAGGGGACTGTTGCTGCTCTCTTAGAGAATGTGGCAGAGCTCTCCAGGCTGGGAATTCAGATTCCCTCATTTATTGAGTGATTGTCTACCTACCATAACCATGCCCATCCCTTGATTATTTGAACAATTTCATATAACTTTCATGAATATTCAGATGAACTTACTCCCATGAATCCCCCATCCCAGACACCCACCACCATTGATTCTCTGCAAGCCCCCATTGTAACCCTTCTGTGATCTAAACCTTCCTTGAACATGGAGCCCATATAATAACCAAATACAATTAATTGAATAAAGAAATAATAATGATAAGCTTTAATGCAAGGGATAAATACAAGGAAAATCAGAAGAAAAAAATGTAAACTATAAATAAAATATAATTATCAGATTGGAACATTCAAAAAATGGGGAAAAAAACAAAAAAAAATACTTGAAAAAAAAATTTTCCCTTTTATCACTGTATTATTGGATGTCTAGTGTACCGTGACTCATTCCCCCTCTCATTTCCCCGTGTCTTCCAAATTTTCATTTAATTTTCAAAGAAGTTTTAGGTCACAGCAAAGTCACACATGGAATACTAGAGAGTCTCACATACCCAACCTACCTTCCCCTTCCCTAACCCATATTTAAACCTTTATTAAAAATAGATGTTAGCATTGTTATAACTCTGATACAGATAGTAAAATAAAGCAACTAAACATTGTTAATGGTTTACAGTATAGTTTACAATTTAGACTGTACAGTTTAATAATTTTTTATGATATTTACCATGTCCTGTGTCCATTAATGTAAGGTAATGAAAAACCTTTCTGATGACCACTAAATACCCCATTTGATCTTAACTATTCCTTCCTCCCCACCCCCCTGGGGCATATGACACTTCCCTGTCTTGACTCATGGAATGACAAGATTCATACTTACATGTCCTGGGTATTCCAACCTGCCCTTCATAATCTAATCACCTGAAAACCTTGCACCACCAAACCAAGTAAGGTCACTACCCATCTGTCCTATCCTTCAATATGCAACTATACTCTATCCATTTACCATAGATTATGTCCATACGGGTGATGGCTCACAGCCTACTCTTCTCTTTCTCTCCCTTCTTTACCTATCTTTCAGACAATGGTTTTCAGAGACTGCTCACATTCCTCAGTTCAAATCAGTGAGGTCATATAATGTTCATCCTTCAATGCCTGGCTTGCTTCACTCAACATAAGGTCTTCAAGTTTCATCCACGTTATTCCGTGTGTTAGCACTTTATTACTTCTTACAGCTGAGTAATATTCCATTGTATGTATGAACCACGTTTTGCTTATCCTTTCATCTGTTGATCGGCATCAGGGCTATGTTTCCAACTTTTGGAAATGGTGAACAATGCTGGTATAAACATTGGTGTGCATATATCTCTTCGTGCCTCTTTTTTTTTCCAGTTCTTCTGGGTATTTACCCAGCAGTGGAATTGCTGGATCATACAGATCTATTATTAATTTACTGAGGAACCTCCAAACTGTCCTCCACAGTGGCTGGACCATTCCACAATTCCACCAGCAGGGGTTGAGGGTGCCTATTCCTCCACACCCTCTCCAACACTTAGAGTTTGCTGTTTTTATTAATAGCTGCCATTCTGATGGGTGTAAATGGTATTTCATTGCAGTTTTGATTTGCATTTCCCTGATAGCAAGAGATGTGGAGCACTTTTTCATGTGCTTTTAAGCCCTTGGTATTTCTTCCTTGAAGAAGTGTCTTTTCAGCTCATTTGCCCATTTTTTAAATGGGTTTTTGTCTTTTTATTTTCAAGATGTAGGATTTATTTTTATATTCAGGATATTAGGCTCTTATGAGATATATGGTTGCCAAACATTTTCTCAATTGGGTAGGCTGCCTTTTTATTTTCTTAATAACGTCCTTTGAGGTGCAGAAGTTTTTAATTTTGAGGAGACCACATTTATCTATTTTTTCTCTTGCTGCTCATGCTTTGTCTATGAAGTTCATAAAAACATTTCTTATTACAAGTTCCTGTAGATGCTTTCCTACATTAGCTTCCAAGGTCTTTATGGTTTTGGCTCTTATATTCAGATCTTTGATCCATCTTGAGTTGATTTTTGAATAAGGTGTGAGATGGTATTCTTCTCTCTTTCTTTTGGATATGGATATCCTGTTCTCCAAGCACCACTTATTAAAGAGGCCATTGTCTCCCAACTGACTGGGCTTGGTAACATTGTAGAATATCAGATGACTGTATATGCAAGGATCTGTATCAGAACTCTCAATTCAATTCCATTAGTCAATAGGTCTATCCTTGTGCCAATACTATGCAGTTTTGGTCACTGTAGATTTTTAATGTTTTAAAGTCTGGTAATGTGATACTTCCAGCTTCATTTTTCTTTTTCAATATGTCTTTGGCAATTTGGGTCCTATTACCTTTCCAATTATATTTTGTGGTTAGTTTTTCCAGTTCTTTAAAAAATATAGTGTTGATTTTTATTTGGTTTGCATTAAATCTGTAGAATGGTTTGGGTAGGATAGACATCTTGATGATGTTTATTTTTCCTACCCATGAACAGGGAATATTTTTCCATTTATTTAAGTCTACTTTGATTTCTTTTTACAGTGTTGTGTAGTTTTCTGTATATATGTCCTTTATATCTTTAGTTAAATTTATTCCTAAGTATTTGATTCTTTTAGTTAGTATTGTAAATGGAATATTTTTTTGAGTTCCTCCTCTGATTGATCATTATTGGTGTACAGAAATGCTACTGATCTTTGAGCATTGATCTTATACCTTGCAACATTTCTGAACTCCTTTATATGTTCCAGAAGCTTTGTTGTAGGTTTCTCTGGGATTTCTATGTATAATATCATGTCATCTGCAAATAATGAAATTTTTAAATCTTCTTTTCCAATATGGATGCCTTTTATATCCCTTACCTGAGTCAGTGCTAGAGCAAGTACTTCTAAGACAATGTTAAATAAGAGTGGTGATAGTGAGTTTCCTTGTTCTGTTCCCAATCTCAGAGGGAAAGCTTTTAAGATTTCACCATTGAAGATGAGTTAGCTTTCAGTTATTCATAGATACCCTTTATCATATTCAGAAAATTTCCTTTTATTCCTATGTGTTGCAGTGTTTTTATCAGGAAAGAGTGCTGCATTTCATTGAATGCTTTTTCTGCATCTATAGAGATGATCATGTGATTTTTTACTTTCAGTTTGTTTATGTAGTGTATTATTTTGATTGAATTTCTTATATTGGAACATCCTTGCATACCTGGGAGGAAACGCAATTGGTCATGGTGTATAATTCTTTTCATATGTTGTTGAATGCAATTAGCAAGTATTTGTTGAGGACTTTGCATCGAAGTTCATTAGAGAAATTGATCTTTAATTATCTTTTCTAGTGGTATCTTTGTTTGGTTTTTGTATTAGGGTAATTTTGGCATCATAGAATGAGTTAGGCAATATTCCTTCTATTTCTATTCTTTGGAAGAGCTTAAGTAGAATTACCACTAGCTCTTTCTGGAATGTTAGGTAGAATTCAGCTGTGAATCCATCTGGTCCTAGGCCCTTCTTAGTTGGGAGATTTTTGATGACCGATTCTATCTCTTTACCATAGTTGGATTGTTGAGTTCATCAATTTCTTCTTTCATCAATGTAAGATATTTGTGAGTTTCTACAAACTTGCCCATTTTCTCTAAATTTTCATTCTTGTTGGCATATTCAAAGTATCCTCTTATGATGTTCTTTAATTCTGTGGTGTCAGTAGTGATATCCCCTTGCTTGTTCCTTATTTTGTGCAATTGGATCTGTTCTTTATTTTTCTTTGTTAGTCTGGCTAAGGGTTTGTCAATTCTATTTATATTCTCGAAGAACAAGCTTTTGGTTTTGATTATATTTTCTAGTGCTTTCTTATTCTCTGTTTCATTTAGTTCGGCTCTAATCTTTGTTATTTCCTTCTTTCTACTTAATTTAGGTTTAGTTTGTTGTTGTTTTTCCAATTCCTCCAAGTGTGCAGTTAGGTCTTCAATTTTAGCTCTTTTTTCTCTTTTAATATATGTATTTATGGCTATGAACTTCCCTCTCAGGACCGCTTTTTCTGCATCCCATAGGTTTTATATGTTGTGTTGTCCTTTTCATTACTTTTAAGGTATTTACTGATTTCTTTTGAGGTTTCCTCCTTGACCGACTGTTTGTCTGAGAGTGTGTTGTTTAACTTCCATATCCTTGTGCCTAACCTGTTTCTCTGGCCCTTAGTGATTTCCAATTTAATTCCATTGTCATCAGAAAAATTACTTTGTAAAATCTCAATCTTTATGAATTCTTTGAGTGTTTTTCTGTGGCATAGCATGTGGCCTGTCTTGGAGTATGATCCATGTGCACTCAAGAAGAATGTAAATCCTGATGTATTTGGGTATATTGTTTTGTATATTTCTATTAAGTCCAGGTCCTCTAATGTATTGTTGAGAGTCTTTGTTTCTTAGTTTATTCTCTGTCTAGATGTTCTGTCTAATGATGATAACGGTGTATTAAAGCCCCTGCTATTATTGTAGAGGTATTTATTTGTCTCCTACAAATAAATCTTTGTCTCCTACAATAATTTTGCATTTAAAGTCTATTCTGTCTGATATTAATAGCTATTCCTGCCCTTTTATGGCTATTGTTAGCTTGTAAAATTGTTTTCCAGCATTTACTTTCAGTCTCCTTGAATCTTTGGGTCAAATGTGGGTTTCTTGTAGACAGCATATATTTGGCTTTTTTTTTTTTTTCTTACCGGGAGGTCCCGGGGATTGAACCCTGGTCCCTCCATATGGGAGATGGACGCCCAACCATTTGAGTGACATCCATGCCCTTGTAGACAGCATATAGATGGATCATATTTCTTTATCCGTTCTGCCAATCTGTACCTCTTGAGTGGTGAATTTAATCCATTAACATTCAGTATTATTACTCACAATGAATTTTTTACTTCAGCCATATTTTCTTTGGATTAATGTATGTCATATGTTGTTTTCTTTCTGTTTTTATTTTTATGGTTATTTTTAAACCCTCTTAATTCTTGATTTATCCTTTCACCTTGTTGAACTTCCCATAGTGTTTCTTGAAGTTCCAGTTTCTTATTGACATACTCTCTTAATTTCTGTTTATCTGTGAATATTTTGAACTCTCCATCATTTTTGAGTGTCAGTTTTGCTGGATACAGAATTCGTGGCTGGAATTTTTTTTCTTTTAGTACTTTGACTATGTCATACCACTGTCTTCTTTGCTCCATGTTTTCAGATGGGAAACCAGCACTTAATCTTACTGTGCATCCCTTTTATGTGATGGTTCTCTTTTCTCTTGCTGCCTTGAGTGTTTTATCTTTGTCTTGAGCATTGGACATTTTGACAAGTATATGTCTTGAGTTGGCCTGTTGGGATTTATACTGTTTGGGGTGCGCTTTGCTTCTTGAATCTGCACATCCATCTCTCTCAATAGGGTTGGGGGGGTTTCAAACATTATTTCCTTCAACACTCCTTCTGTTCCCTTTCCCATCTCTTCTCCTTCTGGAATGCCCATAATGTTTGTGTTTTGTGTTGTCAGTTAAATCCTTGAGTCACTGCTGGCTTTTTTACATTTTTTTTTGTCTATCTGTTCTGCTATCTGTTTGATTTCAGCTATATTGTCTTCCACATCACCAATTCTTTCTTCTGCCTGTTCAAATCTGCTGTTATGTGAATCCAGCATCTTTTTAATTTCTTGGATTTTGCCATTGATCACCATCATATCTGTTATCTTTTTGTGTATTTTTAAAATTTCTTCAGTATGTTCTCCCAGTGTCTTCTTTATATCCTTAATCTCTTCCTTCATTAAATTAAGTTGTTTCATGATATTTGTTTGGGAATCTTTGATTAGTTGTTTAATGTTCTGCATATATTCCTGGTTTTTAGTTTGTTCATTGGAATGGTCCATATCTTCCTGGTTCTCAATGTGGTTTGTAATTTTTTTGTTGCCCTCTAGTCATCATTTTATCTTGCTGGGTTTATTCAGTTGATTAGCTTCTCTCCCCCCTCTCGAGGTTCATTTGTGTGTGTTAAGTTTGCTCTTTGACACTTTTTCTTCTCATTTTGTTTCCTTGCTTCTTTCTATGTTACCTTGCAAGAAAAAATTAGTGCCAGAAGGATTGAAAGATGTGAGAAAGGAAGAGGGATCATAGTATTATTGATAAAAGTTAGATGATGGGCCAAATAGGATTTAGTGAAATGAATATTTAACTTGTTTAGGCAGTGTACAGTAATAGGAAAAAATAGGAGTACCTATAATGGGCTAGGGAACCAAGTAGAGGAATATATATATATAATGATTTAGAAGGCTAGTATGATGAGGAGGAAAAGAAAGAGTAAAGAAAGGGCTAAAAGGAAAAAGCTAATATTAATAAAATAAGAAGCAAACAAAATACATAGAATAGAAATTGACACCATTAATTTGTGGGCTAATGAAAAAGCCAGGTGTTTAAGAATCACAAGAGAAAACAGAAGGCAGAGAGATGAATGAAGGACATGAGATATCTGGGATACAAATCTATATAGGCAGAGAATGTGAAATCACTGAAGATGAAGAACAGCAAAGAAGAGGTAAGATAGCAACACCTAATTTTTTTAAAAATTGAAGGAAAACAGAAAGGTGGAGGAAAGAGGAAAGAAAAGCAAGAGACAACAAATAAACAGAGAAAAACCAAACAACCACACCAGCAAGCAGTCAAACAAAGCTAAGGAGAAAGTGCTCCTTCTAGGGTCCTTGTGGATCCTCTCAGGCTGCTTGTGTTTTTCAATTTCCCTTCCGGGTTCTATCTGCAGGTTTTGAGGCAGATTTTCGTTATTAAACTAAATTAAGAAAAGGAATTCATTTTTTAAAAGTGATTGTCTTCTTTTGGGGGGGGGCAATATAAGGGTCCCAAAAGACATCCTCTGCTAGATCACCCCCTTCAATCAGGGGACCCTAAATAGGCTCGTGGAACTATTCAGGCCATTTCCACATCCTGGCCTCTGCAGGGGAGTGTAACTATGATGCTCGTCAAGGCAGAGTAATAAAATTGGTTGACTCCACCCCCTCTGGGGCAAGGCCTCAGTGCCAGTGGCCTCTTGGGTAAACCAGGTTTCCTTAGCAGATTCTCCTCTCCCCTCAGCCAGTGCTGTTTCAAGCTGGCTTAACTGATCCCCAAAGCTATGTGGGGGTCCAGACAGTCAAATCCACAGAAGTTAAACCACTCTACACCTTCTGTCAGAGCCATCCCTCCCATATAATATGCTGCCTCAAACTGGGAGCGTTAGTCATGGTTGCAGGATTCATGGTTCAAACCAGCCATTTTCCCTGTGTGTGGGGCTCAGCCATCTGTGTTAACCACCACAGCCAAGCTCAAAACTCAAGAATCTCCACCGAACATTCCACATGATTGATCTGCCCACTTGTAGGTGACCCAAGCTCCTCACTCCGTGTGCCCACAGCACAGAACCTTGGGTAGGTCTCCACCCACAGTCGGCCATCCCCAGAGAGCTAGTCAGTGAGTTTCCTCCTAAACTGATGCCATCTTGCCTCTCTGCTGTAGCATTTTCTTATGAGGCACCCCAAAGATTTATATTTTTTCAGTTTCTTCACCTGATTCTGATGTAGATTCAAGTTTAACAGCCACTGAACTACAGTGGCCTGCTTTCTACTTACCTCCAATTTTCCTTATTATTTTAAATCAGAAATGATCCTTTCATAATAAGATGATATTCTTTTAATTGCAAGTATTTTAATAAGTTAGAAAATTTATTTATATTTTTAAGTTGTACTCCAATATTTTTCTCATATGTGATAGGGTGTGTGATGGATGAAACTAGAGAATGCATGTATTTACAAACAGAAATGTGTACCCAAATAATCTGTCAATGCAAATAATTCTGAGGAAGGAGGAATGGGGCTCAGGCCAAAGAAGGAATTTTACTGTTTGCCATAACAGACATAAATTATTTTTATACTATTTGCATGGATAATTTGTTTATAATTTAAAAGAAATTATGAAAATTGTACACAATGAAATCAGACAGAGTGGTTGATTTGAAGATATTGTTTTGTATCTGCAACATTAGTCGGGGGGCAATTCCCCTCAACCTTTGCAAATACAGTCACCCACAAAGGGAAACTGATCTCTCCCCTGGGCAAACTCCCATGATGCCTGGATGGGTGGAGGCCACCCTCAGCATGAGTGAGCATGGAACACAAGGAACATGGATGAGACCCTGTGAAGGCCACACTGCTCTCTCCACATGTCTGGGTAGAGGGCTGTTAGCATCACAGGAGAAGACAGACTTCCTGCTGCTTACTCTGCTGTGAAGACCAGCCAGAGTGACTCACATCACTAACTGAGGCTGTGAGTGCTGAGCTGGGCTTTCTCCCTATCTTCCTTTGTGGATCCAGAATCAATGATGGTGGTTTTCATTGGGGTTCTAAGAATTTGGTTCCAAAAAAGGACATTCCCTCTCTGGATTGGAGGAACTGCAGTGAACATGTGTTATGTACCAGCTTCTTCAGTTTTTCATCAGCTTCTACCCATGCAACCCCTCCATTCTCTTCTGGGTTTGAGAAAGTCTGCATCATTTCAATGCTGTTAAAGGTCTGTTGAAAATTTCATATTTAATTAGTCTGAGAAATATCTGGTATCAGCACCCTCTGAGGTTTTCTGCAAACATTGCTCTCTCTCATAAACTCATTTCTATTCTTGTCAGCCCTAGGTCCCAGAACTTTCTGGGATTTCTGTACTATTCCTTAGGGTCACTGGTCTAATGTTGCTCATTCTGGTCATATTATTGCTGTCACCAATGCTGTAATGTGAATTTTGACATTTCCTTCCTGTCACCAACAGGTTTCATCTTGGCATTTCTCTTTCCTTATCTGCCACAAGATTGGAGAAGGTGAATGCAGAGCTGGAAGGAGGAGACCAGAATCTTTGCCTGAGAACCAGGAGGGGTATAGTAAGAACAACCTCCACAGAGGGTCAATGCTGGAGGCCAAAAGAAGGAGGGAAAGGCAAAAGGAGCAGGAGCAGGTTCTCTCCTCTCTGTGCCCTGACTCCTCTGTGCACCAGACCCCAGGTCCCATGCTATAATCTCACCCTGCACACTGGGGAAACACCTGTCTGAGGCAGGTACATCATACTGGGGCATCTGTGACTTTATACTAGTCCCCAAACATTGTGACTACCTTGTCTGACACCTTGTCTTGCAGGTCTTGCTGACCAAGAGCACTTCCACCTCCGTTTTAACAGTACTCATTCCTGTCTAGTCTGGAGACACCCACAGTTTACACATGAATTCACTGGGCAGCAGTATCACACTGCCATTTGGGAATAGGTCAGCTCTCCAAACTTATGTGCCTAGCTGTTTGAGTTTGCCAAGTGCTGCCAATGCAAAATACCAGAAATAGGTTGGCTTTTATTGGAATTTATTAGGGTTAAAGCTTACAGTTCTGAAGCTGTGAAAATGTCCAAACCAAGGCATTATCAAAAATGCTGTTTTCACAAGAGTGAGCTGCTGCTGGACTCCTGCCAAGGCAAAATGTTGAGCATGCCTGTCTCTCTCTGCCTTCTCCTCCAAAGTCACTTTCTCCCTGAGCTCAACAGTGGGCCATCGGACATAATTGCTTACACCTCTCCCTTCTCCTCTGGACTGGATATCTTCAGCTTCAAGCTGCTCCATGACTCCAGCCTCTGGCCTCTCCCTCAGCCACTCAGGGTTTCTGTGTCTCTTCACAAGTTTAGAAGAGCCTGGAGCTCTCTCCCACATGGCAGGGTAAACATGGCAACACACTTTCTTGGTGTGTCCCATGTATGTAGGATGTCAGCAGAATGATTGTGGTCCATCCTAGTGCCTGAAATCTAATTAGAGGCACTTGACTAAACTAGGGAAATCTAACAAAAATGACCTAAACAAAAGCTCCCTTATCTGAATCTAACCAAAATGTCCTAATACAAAAGGCTTACACACAGAGCAATCAGTTAATAAGAACATACTTTTCCAGGGTCCACACAAGACTCAAACAAGGGCATTAATTGAGGGGACAGGAATCAGGAGGGGTCTTGTAAGTCTGGGAGAAACGGGAACTCATGAAGAAGTGGCTGTACTTTTAGTAATGAAAGCTTTAAAAAGAAATTCTCAAAGGGGAAAAATAATTCCCATTCATGTATGGTCTTTGTATAGTCTTATTTCTGTTACTCCTGAAGCATTACAATCAGATGAAAATGAAGATATTAAAATGAATACTGCTTTTGCTAAAACTGTAGCAGAACAAGCAAATGATGATTTTAATGAAAATATGAGATTATCTTTTTTTGCTTTTTCATTAATTTTTTCATACTCATTTCTAATAAAAAGAAAAAAAAAAGGAAAAAGGAAGCTATGGAAATTTTACAGTGGTCGTTAAGCCGTCCCTTCCAAAAGATGATTTATTGCCATTTGATCCAGAGTCTGCTCCTACTAATGTATCTACTGATCCATCCTTTACAACATTTGATGATGCTCCAAAAGTTTCGGTTTTTGTACCAGCACAATCCTCTTCAATTATGAAAAGTATAGCACAGGGTAGCAGAGAAGGAAATTCAGAGGCTATGCAATAATTTTTTTTTACTTTTCCAATAACAGTAACTCAAATTCCAGTACATGTTAACAATCCCCAAGGGGGTGTACAATATGGGCATGCTCCTATTCCTTTCAAAACTATCAAAAAATTAAAACAAGCATGCACTCAATAGGGTGTAAATTCTCCTTATACTCAAGTATTGGTGCAAGAAAGGGCACAAGCAAACAGATTAATACCCTGGGATTGGGATTTGTTAGCTCAAGCTTTTCTTAACTCAGCAGAATTTTTACAATTTAAAACTTGGTGGGCTGATGAAACTAATATTGTAGCATGATGAAATCAACAGGAAAATCTACCAGTGTCTATTAATGCTGAACAAATATTAGGAGAAGTTCATTGGGCTGGGATTCCTCGCCAAGCTCAATATGATGATATTGTCATTATACAAGTGCGATTGTACTGCCTAGCTGCCTGGTGATGAATCTCCACCCCTGGACAGGCTGTACAATCATTTTCAAAAATTGTTCAAGGAAATACTGAAACCTATGCTGAATTTGTAGCAAGGCTGTCAGATGTAGTCAACAAGACAGTAACTGAATCTGATCTTAAAAAAATGCTTATTCTAATGTTGGTCTGGAAAATGCTAACAGTGATTGTAAAAAGGCTTTACATTCAATAAAGGCAAATGGAAGTACTTTATAGTATTATATAAAAATATGCCAATACATTGGGCCTTATACCTATAACATGAACCTTCTTGCAGCTGCTCTAAAGGTACATAGTCCTATGATTACTAATTTAAATTGCTTTAAATGTGGGAAACCAGGTGATATGAAAAAAGATTGCCAAGCCAAAACTTGTGTAAGGGCTCCATTTATGGGTAATAATAAATCAATACCAACTCGTATGTGTCCAAAAAGCCAAAAAGGATTACACTCGGGCAAGGAATGCCATTCTAAATATCATAAAAATGGCAGTCTCATTAATAAGTTGAGAAACTTCCAAGCAGGCCTTGCTCAAGTCCCTCAGACAAACAATATGAGCACATTTCTCAACCTTGCTCAAATCTACCCAGTCAGCAACAGTTAACTCCAGCCTGTAACAGAACTTAAGGCAGTTACCAAAAGCAGTACAGCTGTCTATCCTTCCTCAGCTGAAACTAATTTTATTGCTCCTTCAACTGGTGTATTAGTTAGGCAAAGGGGTGTTAAGGTGAAATACTAAAAATGGGTTGGTTTTTATAAAGGGTATTTTTTTGGGGTAGAAGTTTACAGATACCAGGCCATAAAGTGTTAAGTTTCTTCTCTCACCACAGTTCATTGCCATGTGTTAGAGCAAGACAGCTGCTGGTGTTTGCCAGGGCTCAGGCTTCTGGGGCTCCTCTCTTCCTGGGGCTGCATTTCTCTCCGGGCTTAGCTCCTGTTTCCTCCACAAGGTTAGCTGTAGATGATCAGGCGAACAGCTTGCTTTTCTTCTCCTGGGGCCTTCTTTCTAACATCAAAACTGCTTTTCAAAAAACTGCTTCAACTGTCCTTTGCCTTGCCTTTTAAATTCATTTCCCCACCCACCAAGGGGTGGGGCTCAACGTTTTAATCCTAACCTAATCATGCCCAGATTAATAGATCAGTTTACAAGCATGATTCAATTATATTTTTGGAATTCATAATTACATCAAACTGTCACAACTGGGTATACCCAAAATTAAAAACAGGAATTAAAGGGCCTATCCCAGAAATCTGAACTTTGAGCCTAACTGTACTCCTAAAGAGCAGTAATCCAAAATATGCATGTTAAATATCTCTATAAACTTCTAAATTAGAGCTTAACTGTATTTATGCTGTTTAAGTCCTGGCTGCTTGCTGATTATGAACAAAAGTGTTTCAAAGAACATGCTTATATATTACAGGTAACACAGATTCCAGAAAAAATCTTAAGAAAATAAAATCAAAGATGTGAAATGATGGAGGGCTTGAAGACAGTCATACCAAAGAAGTGAAAATTATGGGTCAAATTAGTAAGCATTATATTTCTGTTAGTGTGTCATAATTCTTTTTTGTATTTGTCTGTTTGTACTGTGTCAACATATATTTTAAAGCCTCCAGATGGTAACATTAAATTGATAAATGAAAATTATTATAAGAGCTCTATTCAAATGGCCAAAAATTATATAAGCACTTACATTAATAAATAAATATGGATATTAGTTTAAAATAATAAAAATTGTTGAACTCAAAGCATTATTCTAACAAGTTTGTTTAATGTTGATGGTAATTATATGTTGTCAGAAGTTTGCTTGGAAATAGTTTCCAAAATCATTGTGATAACTTAAGTATGGAAGTTATATAAAATGTGCTTTTATTATTAAAGAAAAGAAAGTCATTTTATCCTAAGATAAAATAACTAGTTATTGAAACAAAGTAAAATGTGGGACAAAACCTGAATATATATAAAAGTGCAAAAGGCTTGTGAAAAAGGAATTTTTGTGGTCAAAGCTAATTAAAATTTAAGCAGTCTATTTCTAAAAAAATTAAAAGCTTTAATGTCAAACAATGTAATAATGTAAAGTTGAAGATTTATTCTTTCTCAAATTTTCTCAAGTCAGTTAGTCTGTTTTAGTAAAAATTTACAAAGTTTTTCTCCTAAATAATCAGTATGCAGTAAAGAAAGTCTGTTTTATCAAAATAGCTTCTTGTACTTTAAACTTATCATTTCCATGGAAAAGCAGGTTTTATCACTTTTAAAAGAACACAAAGTTTGAACCTGCTTTCTCAAAGTCAAATCCTGAAAGATAGCTTTTATTTCAAACTGTCACAAATAACTTGGTCTTTTACCTAAAACAAAGGTAAAACACAAAAATTAGTTAAGTTCATGTGATGTAACTTGAATGAAGTACTTAAAATTGTTTTATAATTAAAAGAAATTTTCTAATTTTATAACAATTAAAGTTGAATGAATAAAACTTTCAGGTGAATACTTTAAAAGTGTATAAAATTCCTGAAAATATAATGTTTCAATATAATAGTAAATAAAATATAATGTAAATTATCATAATATTTCGTTATAGCTAAAAGAACAAAGCAGCCATTAAAGGCTGCTGTGGTAGTGCATTACAGTAAAATATAGTAAAATAAAATAACACCACTGCAGCATGCAGTGGTCCCAAATATTTCTAGTTTGTTGCAAAAAATTATTATCCAGTTATGTCACTATCACTTTCTTTTAAATCTTGCTTAAGCTTCCTTTAATATTTTCTTAAACAAGTCAAGCCAGCCCACATTCACCTTCCTGTAAAATAGCCAACAATAAATCAAGTTTATATTCAACACTGTAAGCAAAACCCCAATTCTAATTATAATGTTAACAACAAACAGATGAAAGTATGAAAATTACAAGTTAATGTATTACCGCACAGCCCAAATAAGAAATACTAATTTGTTTTTACCTATGTCTGAAACTATACAAAATAAAAAATAATTGAGGTCATTTAATCATGCTACTAAGAATCTTATATGCTTAAGAAATAAAAGTTTATTCATTGGATGTCTGTTGTATAATCTACTATAGTTATTAATTATGTATAATATACTTAAATACTGATCAAGGCTTTAATACAATACATTGCATACTTAAGTAACTTAAAAACTTGTATATTACACATAAATGTGTTTTATTAAATGTATATGTAAAACTCTTGTTTTAAGTTTCGACAGTCCTGAATTCAAATGTATTAAAAAAAAAAGTCTGGCAAGTATTCTTCAAGCATAAAAATAAAGCATCATGCACAAAATTTTGTTTATCAATGAACCAATGCCTTGCTAGTTAACATTTTTCAGAATTCATGAAAAATATTGGAAATTAATATAATAAATACATCAACAGTGTTTTGTAACAAATTAAAAAACATAAAGTGCATTTCAACAGGTGTTGTATTCCTCCCTGGGGGAGCTGGCCACTCTCCCAAGGATTGATGCATAAACCTTAAAATGTACTGCCCAGGGAGTGTTGTGTTCCTTCCAGAGGTGGCTGGCCCCTTCCTCAGGAATTAGCAAAATACTCACAAGTTGGCATCTATAGTATCAAATTCATTAATCCTAAACACAGTCAACCAAAAGTCTACTATCAGTTGCTACTTCAACACTTCCCAGCGAAAAGCTAAATATTGGTACGTATATACATATAAGACTGCTCTATTTATCTGTCATTCTGTAACTTTCTTCAACTTTGACTTAAACTTTTAATTAATTATGTTATTTGTTTCTCACCCTAATTGTCAATATAAGCTTATTAAACAAAATATATGTTAATATTTACCTTATATCTATCCAGGACTCTAGCCAAAAATAAGCCAATTATATCAGTGTATCCCCTGATTTAGTAAGCCTGTGAATATATGTATTCTTATCATTAAAAATGAACAGTTAAACCTCTATTTATAAATGTTACAAAAACAAAAAAGGGGGAAATGGTGAAGTGTGAGAACAATTATATCAAACATTATTTACAATAAATTTTTTAAGCCAAAGGTCAGAATCATATACATCAGCAGCAGAGCATTTCTGGCAAAAATCAGGCAAAAATACAGAAAGAAATATTGGACAACTGGTTTATTGAAAGCATAAAGATAATAATCAATGGGAAAAGGCAGAAGTTAAATTTGGATATAGGGTCGAGGTTTTTGCTCTTATCATTACAGATAAAGGAGGCCAGCTTTGGATCCTCTCCAGATGTCTGAAACCTAGACATAAACAAGCCAAGGAGCTGCTACAAAAAGCAGAAAAGATTGATAGTTCTACTGCAGTTCTAATAGAATGATAACATCTATTATGGCTTCTGGTTCACATGAATCACTGCTGGCAGTCTTCCCCTCAGAGCCACATCCTTTTGCACTTTAAAAATGATTATTTGAAGAGAACCAAAAGTTTGACTGAATTAATTATAGCTGCTGTATTAGGGCTTATAAATATTATTCCAGCTGCTCCTGTGGCAGAAACTGTCCTACATGAGAATATCCAAACACAACAGTATGTAAGAAATTGGAATAAAAATGCTAGTGAGCTATGGCATAGTCAGGTATATATTGATGAGCAGATTAAAAATCTTAATGACTTAAAGATGGCTGTTACACAAATGGGAGATCAGGTATATAATCTAAATATAAAACAAGGTTTGAAGTGTGCTTAGAATGAAAGTGATTTTTGTATCACTCCTCTCCCATACAATGATTCAAATTATGAATAGGAAAAATTAAAAAACCTTTAATAGGTCATCACACAAATTTACCTATAGAAATTACAGATTTGCAAAAAAGAATTTTGAGCATGTCACAGAATCAATATACTATGCTTCGAGGTAGCAAATTGTGGCAAACTGTGACAGATCAATTAAATAAAATAAACCCCTTACATTGGTGGAAATCATCCTCTGTACTTGCTAACTTCGGTATGGTAATCATTGGTGCTCTGCTACTCTTAACTGTATTAGGAGGCATTCGCAAAGCCCTGCTGTCCTGCATTAATATGCCTGAAAAGCCAGCCATGCCAATAACTCGATTCTGCTTAAAACCCTTAATTCTGTAGACCACTGTCCATGGATATTGGCTGGTGGCCAGTGATGGGTAAGACCTTCAGTGGATGACAACCTAAGACAGGCAGAGTCACCCTGTACAAAGAATAATAAAGGGAATTGTTGGAAAAGATGCTGAGAGCCAGAGCATAAAGGCTTAAGTATTTAAAAAGCATGCTTGCTGGCAGAGAAACTAATTAATGTCTGCAAGGACACTGCATAATACAGAAATCAGTGGGAATTGGCAGAGCAGAATGAACAAACCACTAAGATGTTATTGTCTGAATTCCCAAGAAAGATTGTTTGGGAACACAGAAAGAGGTAGCGCTCTCACGGACCAAGCTGAGAAATTAGTGAAAAATGCCCTACTTTTGTTTTCAGAT
The DNA here is from genome assembly GCA_026826555.1 of Tolypeutes matacus. Lineage (NCBI taxonomy): Eukaryota > Metazoa > Chordata > Mammalia > Cingulata > Chlamyphoridae > Tolypeutes > Tolypeutes matacus. The sequence continues at coordinate 104,616 of JAKSZT010000116.1, read as the reverse complement.
TTGAAGTATTAAAAGCAGCTTCAGCCTAATTAAACTTGGATGCATTCCACATGGAGTGTGGACCCCTGATCCCAAACATTCTTTGGATCATTCCTGGCACCGTCTACCTCCATGTTAGATTACAACAGCCTGATTTCTACTTCACTTAAATTTTCCTTAGTATTTTAAATCAGAAATGATCCTTTCATAATTAGATGATATACTTCTAATCTCAAGTATTTTAAGAAGTTAGAAAATTTATTCATACTCTTAAGTTGTCCTCCAAAATTTTTATCATATGTGATAGGTTGTGGGATGGAAGAAACTAGAGAATGCATGTATTTAAAAACAGAAATGTGTTTGTAACAAAAGTCTTGTGAGTGAAGCTATATAAACTTCCACAACAGTACACAATTAAGATGAAATCAGAGCATGTAAGAAGTTGGGAAAATATGTTCTCTGACTGCAAGCATTGTTTCCTCAAAACAAAACTTCTATGAATGTAACTTCACTTTGAAGGAATTTGCATCATGCTTACTAAGCATGAGGGAATCATTGTAAGGTAAAATAATGAAGACAATATGTTTTGCCAGTTTAATCCACATGGTGATCCTCCCCTTGAAGTGTAATAAGTGTGAAGTTTTCTTGTAAATTCAACCTCATGAGATACCAAAGAATTAATCCTTCAGAGAAACCATTTGGGATTTCATGAATTTGGGAAAGCTAGAGTTACATGAAAGAAACATGCAGGAGTAAAACCCTGTGTATGTAAGGAATATTGGAAATCCATCCAGACATTAAATCTCATTGAGCATGAAATATCATACATTTGTTACTATTGTAATGAACATGGGAATGTTTCCACCTGAAACAAAACCTCATGGAATATGAGAAAATTCAAACTTAGAGAGAAACCATATGAGTGTCCTGAATATAGTCTGCTCTTTACAGTCATTTTTTACTCATCATTTTAAAAGCCATACAGGGGAACAAGCATAGAAATGTTATACATGTGGGAAACTTTTCAACCTAACAGAAAGCCTCTTTATTCATCAGAAAAATCTTACTGCAAAGAAATGATATATATGTGGGAAAGCTTTAATTCAAATGTCAAATCTCAGGTACAAGTGCTTTCCTAGTGCAAAGAAACCCTATGCACGTAAGACATGTGAAAAGCCATTAAGTACAAATTATATCTCACAGGACATGTAAAAAACTCATAGTGGACAGAAAAAAAATGAAAGTAAAGAATGCAGAAAAGCCTTCAGCCAAAAGCAATAGTTCATTAAGCATCAGAGCATTCATTCTGGAGAAAAACCCTATATATGCAATGAATGTGGAAATGCCTTCAATCAGAAGGAAAACCTCATTAACCATCTGACAATACATACTGGAGTGAAAGCCTAGGAATGTGATGGACGTGGGAAAGCATTCATTCATAAATCAAGCCTCATTACACACCAGGGAAGACAAACTGGAGGAAAACCCTGTATATGTAAGGAATGTAGGAAATCCTTCAATAGCAAATCAAATCTCACTGACAATGAGAAAATTCATAGTGAAGGGAAACCCTATATATGTAAGCAATGTGGAATAGCCTTCAGCTAGAGACAGTATATCATTAAACATTACAACATTCATACTGGAGAGAAACCGTGTGAATGAAATGAATTTGAATCTCCAAAGAATCTCCACCTCCAGTCTGTTCCACTTATTGCCAATCTTTTAAGGAAGCGTCTGTGACTGTGCAATTCAGGATATATTTCTCCTCTTGGAAAAGTGCACTTGCAGTTTGTTCTGAGATATGCTCCTACCACATCTTTTTCCACACTCATCTGTGTTCAATTTGTTACCACTAATTTATGCATCAGTACTCGAGATTTCTCTTAGTTTATGTAAAGATGGGCTTTCCACTTATTTCAAAATTTCTGGGTTGTTTTCACCACTTCTTCATTCCATTACATTCTGGGTAAGCATTTAAAAAATTACCATTTTAAAAACAATTCTGCCCATTATTGTAGCATTTTCTTACAAAGCACCCCAACCATTGATATTTTTCCAGTGTCTTCATTTCATTCTGATGAGGATTCAAGTTAAACAGGCACTGAACTGCAGTCACGTGCTTTCTACTTAACTCCACTTTTCTTTATTATTATAAATCAGAAATGATCCTTTCATAATTAGATGATACACTCCTAATATCAAGTATTTTAAGAAGTTAGAAAACATTTATATTCTTAAGATGTACTCCAATATTTTTCTCAAATGTGATAGGTTGTAGGAAGGATGAACCTAGAGAATGCATGTGTTTTAAAACAGAAATGTGTACCCCCAAAAATCTGCCAATATAGATAATTCTGAGGAAGGAGGAATGGGGGTTGAGGCTAGAGAAGGAATTTGTCTGTTTGCCCTAACAGATATAAATTATTTTTATACTCTTTGTTCAGATATTTAAGTTATAATTTTAAAGAAATTATGAAAATAATACACAATGAAATCTTACATAGTGTTCTTTGATGATATTGATTTCTGCAAAATTACTGGAGGGGGGCACTCTCTTCTTACAAATACAGTCACCCATAAAGGAAAAGTGCTCACTCCCCTCAGCACCCTCCCCAGCTGTCTAGACAGGGGAGGCCACCCTCAGGAAGAGAGAGCATGCAACATGAGAAACATTGATGCGACTGTGTGAAGGCCACACTGCTCTCAACACGTGTCCTGTTAGAGGGATGTTAGTACCACAGGAGGAGACGGACTTTCTTCTGCTTATTCCCCAGTGAAGACCCGATATAGTGACTCACTTCACTAAGTGAGACTGTGAATGCTGAGCAGGGATTTCTCCCCGTCCTCCTTTGCGGATCCTGAACCTATGATGATGGTTTTCATTGGGGCTCTGAGAGTTTGGTTCCCAAACAGGACATTCCCTCTCTGCCTTGGGGGAATGTCTGGGAACACGGGTTAACATCCCAGCTTCTTCAGTTGTTCATCAGCTTCTTCCCATCCAACCCGTCCACTCTCTTCTGGGATTGAAGAAGTCTGCATCATTTTCAACACTGTTAAAAATATTTAATTATTCTGAGAAATATCTGGAATCTGCACCCTTGAGGCTTACTGGAAACATTGCACTCTCTCATATCCTCAATTATACTCTTATCAGCTATAGGTCCCAGGACTTTCTAGGATTCCCATACTATTTCTTAGGGTCACTGGCTTAATGTTGCTCATTCTGTTGATATTATTGCTGTAGGCAATGCTGTAATGTGAATTTTGACATTAGTATCCTGAAATGAGCAGGTTTCATCGTGGCATTGCCCTTCCTTTAGCTGGCCCAAGGTTGGAGAAGGTGAATGTTGAACTGGAAGCAGGAGACCTGAGTTGTGCCTTTTACCCAGAAGGGGTAGAGTAAGAGGAGCCTCCTCAGAGGGTCAATCCTGGAGGGCATGGGAATGAAGGAAGGGCAAAAGGAGCAGGAGCAGGAAGTCTCCTCTCTGTGCCCTGACTCCTCTGATGCACCAGACCCCAGGTCCCATGATTTTATCTGCCCCTGCCCAACTGGCCCACCCCTGCATGAGATAGGTACACCATACTGGGCCATCTTTGTCTTTATACTAGTCCCCAAAGCCTGTGACTACTCCGCCTGACTCCTTGTCTTGCAGGGCTTGCTGACCAAGAGCACTTCCCCATCTGTCTAACCAGTACTCATTCTCACTTAGTGTGGAGACACCCACAGTTTACAGGTGAATTCACAGGGCAGAAGGCTCACACAGCCATTTGGGAACAGGCAGGTCACCATCCCTGTGCCCCTAGCTGTTTGAGTTTGCCAAGCACTGCCAATGTAAAATACCAGAAATAGGTTGGCATTTATTGGAGATTTTTAGGGTTAAAACATACGAATCTGAGGCTGTGAAAATGTCCAAATAAAGGCATCAAGAAAAGTGCTGTCTTAACCTGTGTCAACTGCTCCTGGACTCTTACGAAGGCAAAATGTTGGGTCTTCCTGTCTCTTTCTGCCTTCTCCTCCAAACCCACTTTCTCCCTGAGCTCAACAGTGGGCCATCAGACACAATTGCTCACACCTCTCCCTTCTCTTATGGTCTGGAAGTTTTCAGCTTCAGGCTGCTCCTTGACTCCAGCCTATGGCCTCTCCCTCACCCTCCCAGAGTTTTTGTGTCTCTCCACAGGTGTAGGAGACCTGGGAGCCCTCTCCCACATGACAGGGTAAATGTGGCAGCACTCTTTGTGTGTGTTCCATGTATGTAGGACTTCAGCACAAGGATTGACAACCATTCTGGTGACTGAAATCTAATCAGAGGCCCTTAACTAAACTAAAGCAATCTAACAAAATGTGACCTAATTGAAAGGTCCCTTATCTGAATCTAACCAAAATTTCCTACATAAAAATGTTTTACCGACACAGCAATGTGTTAGTAAGAATCTACTGTACTGGAGTCCACACAAGACTCAAATGAGGGCATTAACCCAGAACACAGTGATCAAGAGGAGTCTCCTGGGAAGCGGCTGTGGCTCAATCAGTAGGGCTACCGTTTGCCATATGGGAGGCCCCGGGTTCGGTTCCCGGGGCCTCCTGGTGAAGGCAAGCCCGCCCGCACGGCGTGGTTAGCTGACCCAGAGAGCACAAGCAGCAAGGGGGGGATAAATGAATGAATAAATAAAATATCTTAAAAAAAAAAAAGAGGAGTCTCCTTATTCTGGGAGAAATGGGAACTCATGAAGCATTGGCTGCACTTTGGGGGTGGCATTCATTGAGAAAATGGGGTGCTGAGCACCGTTGCACTGGTCCCTAGAATGGTCCCAAGAAGAACTCGATATACGATGCTTTCTCCACAAAATCAGTGCACCAAAATGAGGTGTGTAACTCAGAGAGGTGTGCCATTATTCCCATCCCCACAGCCAGATTGCACAGATTTTGCTAGGGGTGTGAAGGAAGCAGGTGGTAAAACAGAAAGCCCCTAATTTCTTCTCCAAAGAACTGATTACATTTACAACAGAATGAAGAAATACCACCCTAAGTGCGCTCTCAAAGGCAGTGGTGATCATCAAGGGCCTGAGATTTAATTCATCTCAATCCTTCAGGAAGATCTGAAATAATTTTACAGATGAGTAAAATCTAGTAAAGTTTGCAAGCAGCAACTCACTTTAAAAGAAATGTAAAAGAATATTCTTCAGGCAGAAAAAAATAATCTCATAAGGTTCAAGATTCAGGATGGATTGAAGAATAATATGTGTTAATTAAATTCATATATCTAAATGACTATTGAATGGATAAAGCAATAATGATATCCATGGCCTAGGACATCAATAAAGTGCTAAGATACACCATGAAATAATATACAGCATAAGATGGGTAAATGGATAAGTAGCAGTTTGATATCATTATGAATTCCAAAAATAAATATTTTATTATGCTTGTAAACTGGTCTGTTAATCTGGGCATGATTAAGTTATGATAAGGGCGTTGACTGGGCCACAGTCAATAGGGTGTTGAGCCCCGCCACTTGGTGGGTGGGTTCTCAAACATAAAAAGACATGAAAAGAACAGAGTTGGAGTAGTTTTTGACTTTGGTGTTCTGAGGAGCAATGACAGAAGGCCCCCAGCAAAAGAGACATCCATTCACCTGACAGTTCACAGCTGGCCTTGTGGAGGGTGGCAAAGCTTAGGGAGGCTCATAGTCTACAGATGACCATGTGGAGGAAACAGAGAAGCTGAGCCCAGAGATAAATGCAGCCCTGGGGAAAGAGGATCCCAAAAAGCCTGAACCCTGGCTAATGTCAGCAGCTGTCTTGCTCCAAGATGGAGTAACAGACTTTGGTGAAGGAAGAAACATATGCTTTATGGCCTGGTAACTGTAAGCTTCTACCCCAAATAAATACCCTTTATGAAGTCCCAGAGATTTCTGGTATTTTGCATTAGCACACCTTTGGCTGACAAAAACAGGATATAAAATGTTTTAAAATATATTATTTGTGAAATTTTGATTTTTACCCACAATAAAAATAAATTAATTAAAAAACTAAATAAATAAAATAAAATACAGTATTTGGCCTGTCAATAATAAATAATAAATGCAGATTTGGAAAGGTAAGCAAAAGTGTAATAATTTCCCTGGTAAACTTTAAAGAATATTAAATAGTACATCTCATCCAAATAAATAGAAGAAAAAAAATTGAACAAAAATAATCAGTCCAAAACAAAGTATTCAAGATTTTCTAGGTTGCCATTTTGGTCATTTTTCTGGGGCCACCTTACTCATGCATCTTTGGAAGCTGTGCCTTTCTTATCCTTCAGAAGCCTGAAGGTCCAGGGTTGATTTATGTGCTCTTGTTTTATCCCATCATAAATCAAGTGCAATATCACTTCCCCATTTCCTAGTTATGAAGTCACCAAACTGGATGTGATGCTCATTTGAAGCCAGAAGAGCCATGAATGATAGAACAAATAAAAAGGAGAGATTGGTGTGCTTCCAAAATTGGATGCTTAGATGATTGATTTTGGATCTTTCCTCTTTTCTAATGAACGCATTTAACACTATAAATTTCCCTCAAAGTACTACTCCTGCTGCAACACACAAACTATGAAGAAGCATAGGACATTAAGAAGCAGAAAGAACCACATATCAAAAGGCTGGTGAGTGAAGGTATTATCCACTTCCACAACAGTACAGACTTTAGTTGAAGGCAGAGAATGTAAGAAAGCTGAGAAAATATTTTCTCTGACCACAAGCATTGTTTCCTCAAAATAACACTTCTATAAATGTAACTTCATTTTGAGGAAATGTTGTAATTCAGCATGGAGGTAGATGGTGCTGCTAATGATCCAAAGCAAGTTTGGGACCAGGCGAACTCACTCCATGTGGGATGCAGGCAAATTTATTTAGGCTGAAGTTGCTTTTCATACTACAAAGCTGATAACAAAATTATGACATTCTTCAATAATTTCTCAGCTTGGTACATGAGAGCACTGCCTTTTTCTGTCTTCCCAGACAATCTTTCTTGGGTATTCAGACTATAACATCTTAGTGTTGTGTTCATTCCATTCTGCCTCATTCCACTGATGTCTGCAGTATGCAGTGTCCTTGGAGACATTTACTAATGTTTGTCTGCCAGCAAGCATGCTTTTTAAATGCTTAACCCTTTATGCTCTGGCTCTCAGCATATTTTCTGACAATTCCCCCTTTTTTGGTTTTTGTCCAGTGTGACTGTGCCTGTCTTAATTTGCCCTCCTCTGAAGGTCTTACCCGTCCCTGGCCACCATCCAAGCTCCATGGACAGGGGTTTGAGGGTCAAGGGTTTTAAAAGAATCAAGTGGTTGACATGGCTGGCCTTTTCAGCAATATTAATGTGGGACAGCAGGGATTTAATACAGTTAAGTGTAGCAGAGCACCAATGATCACCACACTGAAGTTAGCTTGTACAGAGTTTTATTTCCATCAATGTAAGGGGTTTATTTTATATAATTGTTCTGTCACTGAATGCCAAAATTCACTACCTGGAAGCATAGTAAGTTGAATCTAAGACATTCTCAGAGTCCTTTTTTGCAAATGTGTAATTTTTATAGATAAATTAGTGTGATGACCCATTAACTGATGTTTAATTTTTTTCCATTCATAATGGGAATCATTGTATGGGAGAGGAGTGATACAAAAAGCAATTTCATTCCAATCACACTTCAAACCTTGTTTTAAACTTAGATTATATACCTTATCTCCCATTTGTGTAACAGCCATCTCTATCTTATTAAGCCTAATATTAATTTGCTCATTTATTTATGCCTGCCTATGCCATAGCTCACTAGCATTATGATGCCAATTTTTAACATATTGTTGTGTTTGGACTTTCTTATGTAGGACATTTTCTGCCACAGCAGTGGCTGTAAAAATACTTATAAGCCCTAATACAGCAGCTATAACTAATCCAATACAACATTTGCTACTTTTCAAACAATGATTTAGAAAGTACCAAAGGATTTGGCTCTTAGGGAAACAGTGCCAGCAGTGATTCATGAGAACTGGAAGCCATATTCCACAATGCCACCGTCCTTTTAGAACCACAGTAGAACGGTCCTGTAAAACAGATTATGGTATGAAAGTGTAAAGGGAGCAATTGCTGCAGAAAAACCATGTTTGATTAATGCTCACTGTTCCTACTATAAAAACAATGTGATCCCATACACATACTTTAAAAAATTAAGTTGATTTTCTTTTTAAACTGCTAATATTAGTTTTACTGCCTTGTCATTCAAAAATTGGGCTAGTTCCCAAAAATAATTTCCACAAATAATTTTTAGTTTTCTTAAGATTACTGCCCCATAGTTGTGGGATAAATCTTTCCTGATGAGTCCAAGTTAGTGATTTATTTATACTTATGACATTCCAAAATTCTAAAAATAATGATTGCTTTCTTTAGGTGTTTTTGTTGAATTATTAATTTTTCAACTTATGGTTGTGTTTACATTAGGTTTCAGTATCTCTATAAGGGCCCAATTCTTTACAATTCTATAGGAATTATTAAAGAGCACAACCTCAGATGAAACATGGCATGTGTGCCATTTATCACTTTGTACTATGATTTTGGGGCTGTATACATGGATTGATGGATCCTATGCACTTAGGTCATTTAAGAAAATGCAAGGTTAAATTTTCAATAAATTTCCCTTCCTCCTCAGGTATTAGAGGAAGGTAAGGATCAATGGGCCCAGGAAAATGAAAAGACATTAATATAAACAGGGTAGGATTTGTCTCACCAAGTCAACAATTCTGAAAGAGGTGAATTAGTAATATAAGCCCAAATATATAATTATGTGAAAGTGCCCTATTTACTGCTGTGATTTTCAAGGTAAGTATAGCAAGGAATAAATGTGTTAGAGTGACATTCTCCCTTTTAAAAGTTACCATCTTTTCTGCTTTTTGTGTCAGCTTCTTCAGCTTGTTTATGTCTAGGTTTCAGATCTCTGGATGGGATCCAAGGCCAGTCTCCTTTATCTGTAATAATAAGAACAAAACATCGACCCTATATCCTAACTTAACTTCTGCCTTATCCCATTGGTTATTATTTTTATGCTTTCAGTAAACTAGTTGTCGAATCTTTGTTTCTGTAATATTGCCTGATTTTTGCCAGAAATGCTCTGCTGCTGATGTATATGATTCTGACCTTTGGATTAAAAAAGTTATTGTAAATAATGCTTGATATAATTGTACTTGCATATCATCATTTCCCCCTTTTTGTTTTTGTAGCATTTATAGAGTTTTAACTGTTAATTTTTTATGATAAGTATACATACATTCACAGGCTTACTAAATTAGGGCATACACTGTTATACTTGACTTATTTTTGGCTAGAGTCCTGGATAGATACAAGATAAATGTTAATATATATTTAGTTTAATAAGCTTATATTGAAAATTAGGGTGAGAAACAAATAACATAACTAATTAAAAGATTAAGTCAATATTGAACAAAGTTGCAGAATGAGAGATAAATAGAGCAGCCTTATATATACTTACCAATATTTAGCTTTTAGCTGGGTAGGGTTGAATTGTTGAAGTAGCAACTGATAATAGAGTTTTGGTTGACTGTATTTAGGATTAAAGAATTTGAAACTATAGATGCCAACTTGTGAGTATTTTGCTTATTCCCGTGGAAGGGGCCAACCTCCTCAGGAAGGAACACAACCCTCCCTGTGTGGTTCATTTTAAGGTTTATGTATCAATCCCTGGGAGAGTGGCCAGCTCCCCCAGGGAGGAATACAACCCCTGTTTAAATGCACTTTAATTTTTTTAAATTTGTTACAAAACATCCTTGATGTGCTTACTATTTTAATTTCCACTCTTTTTCCTGAAATGTGAAGAGTGTTAACCAGCAAGACATTGGTTTGTTGAATAACAACATTTTCTGTATGATCCTTTACTTGTAGGATTGAACAATACTTGCCAGACCTTTTTTTAAAATACATTTAGATTTAGGACTGTCGAAACTCAAAATAAGAGATTTATATATACATTTAATAAAACACATTTACAAGTAATATACAAGTTATTAAATTACTTAAGTATGCAATGTATTGTATTAAAGTTTTGATTAGTATTTATGTATATTATACATAATTCATAACTCTAAAAGAGTATACAGAAACAGACATTCAATGAATAAATGTTTATTTCTTAAACATTTAAGATTCTTAGTAGCATGATTAGAATGACCTCAATTTCTTGATATTGTAAAGTTTGAGGCATAGGTAAAAACAAATTTGTATTTCCTACTTGGACTGATGGGTAATATATTAATGTAGAATTGGGCTGTTGCTTACAGTGTTGAATATAAACTTGATTTATTGTTGGCTATTTTACAGGAAGGGGAATGTGGGCTGGCTTGACTTGTTTAAGAAAATATTAAAGAAAACTTAAGCAACTTTTGAAACAAAGTGATAGTGATATAACTGGATATTAATTTTTTGAAACAAACTAGCAATATTTGGGACCACTGTATGCTGCAGTGGTGTTATTTTATTTTATTATATTTTACTTTTAGGTACTACCCTGGCAGCCTTTAATAGCTGCTTTCTTTTTGTAGTTACAAAGAAAAATTATGATTAATAGCATTATATTTTTATTTAACATTATATGGAAACATTATTAAAAATTCAGGATTTTATACACCTTTAAAGTATTCATATGAACTTTTTATTCATATAACTTTGTTATAAAATTAGAAAATTTCTTTTAGTTATACAACAATTTTAAATACTTCATTCAACTTATATCACATGAACATAAATATTTTTAGCATTTTACCTTTATTTAGGTAAAAGACCAACTTATATGTGAGTTTGAAATAAAAGCTATCTTTCAGGATTTGAATTTGAGAACTCAGGTTCAAACATTGTGTTCTTTTGAAAAGTCATAAGACCTGTTTCTCTATGGAAACAATGAGGTTAAAATACAAGAAGCTATTTTGATAGGGTTAAGGTTAGGTTTAGGGTTGGGGTTAGGGTTAGGGTTAGGGTTAGGGTTAGGGTTAGGGTTAGGGTTAGGTATGCTGGGTAGGACAGTCCTTGAATTCTGTTGGTGAGTCAAATAATCTGGATCATCAGGGTAATGGGTAATCAGCAGATTCAGTTAGAGTAATATTCCAAGTTTTGAAATACCCATTAAAGAATACATGGGTATCAGTGAAGACCCTAGAGTTACTAGAAATATTTTCTCTTGTACAGAATCGTTTTTATGTATGGTCTTTGTATAGTCTTATTTCTGTTGCTCTTGAACCATTACAGTCATATGAAAATGAATATTGCTATTGCTAACATAGTAGCAGAATAAGCTAATGATAATTTTAATGAAAATATCTGAAAAAATTAATGAACAGGCAAAAACAGATAGACTCATGTGTAATAAAAAGAAAAAAAATAAAAAGGGAGTTTATGGAACTTTTCCTGTGGTCGTTCAGCCATCCACTCCCAAAGATAATTTATTGTCTTTTCAACCAGCATCTGTGCCTCTGAAGGCATCTACTGATACATTTTTACAGCCTTTGATGACACTCCAAATGTTTTGTTTTTGTGCCAGCACCATCCTCTCCAATTATGAGAAGTACAGCATAGGGAATTAGAGAAGGAAATTCAAAGGCTATGCAATTATTTTTTACTTTTCCAATATAACTCAAATTCCAGTAGATGCTAACAGTCCCAAAGGGGGTGTACAATATGACCATGCACCTATTCCTTTTAAAATTATTTAAAAATCTAAAAAAGCATGCACTCAATATGGTGTAGATTCTCCTTATACTCAAGAATTGGTGCAAGTAATGGCACAAATAGATGAATACGCTGGGATAGGGATTTGTTAGCTCAAGATGTTCTTAATTGAGCAGAATTTTTTCAATTTAAAACTTGGTGGGCTGATGAAGCTAACATTATAGATGATGAAATCAACAGCAAAATCCCCCAGTGCCTAGTATTGCTGAACAAGTATTACGAACAGCTTAATGGACTGGGATTACTCGCCCAGTTCAATATGATTATATTGCCATTGTACAAGTGCGATTGTGCTACCTAGCTGCCTGGTGATGAATCTCCAACCCTGGACAGGCTGTACAATCATTTTCAAAAAATTTTCAAGGAAATACTGAACCCTATGTTGAATTTTTAGCAAGTCTGGCAATGTAGTCAACAAGACAGTAACTCAATCTGATCTTAATGAAATGCTTATTCTAATGTTGGTTTTGATAATACTAACAGTGAGCGCAAAAAGGCTTTATATCCAATAAAGGTAAATGGAAGGACTTTAGAGGATTATATAAAAAATATGCCAAAACATTGGGCTTAATGCTTATAACATGAACCTTTTTGCAGCTGCCCTAAAGGGACGTAGTCCTATGATTACTAACTTAAATTGCTTTAAATGTGTGAAAGCAGGTCATATGAAAAAAGATTGACAAGCCAAAACTAGTGTAAGAGCTCCATTTAGGGGCAATAATAAATCAATACCAACTCGTGTGTGTCAAAAGTGCCAAAAAGGGTTACACTGGGGCAAGGAATGCCATTCTAAATATCATAAAAGTGGCAGTCTCATTAATAAGTTGAGAAACTTCCAAGCAGGCCTTGCTCAAGGTCCTCAGACAAACAATATGGGCACATTTCCCAGCCTTGCTCAAATCTACCCAGTCAGCAACAGAGCATTTCACTCTGGCCTATAACAGAACTTAAGGCAGTTACCAAAAGCAGTACAGCTGTCGATCGTTCCTCAGCTGAAACTAAGTTTATTACCCCATTCACTGGGTATACCCAAAATTAAGAACAGGAATCTGAACTTTGAGCCTAAGTGTACTCCTAAAGAGCAGTAATCCAAAATAAGCATGTTAAATATCTATATAAACTTCTAAAATTAGAGCTTAACTGTATTTATGCTGTTTAAGTTGTCCTGGCTGCTTGCTGATTATGAACAAAAGTGTTTCAAAGAACACACTTATATATTACAGGTAACACAGATTCCAGAAAAAAATCTTAAAAAAGTAAAATCAAAGATGTGAAATGATGGAGAGCTTGAAGACAGCCATACCAAAGGAGTGAAAATCATGGGTCAACTTAGTAAGCATTATCTTTCTGTTTGTATGTCATAATTCTTTTTTGTATTTGTCTGTTTGTTCAGTGTCAGTGTATATTTTGATATCTCTGGATGGTAATATTAAATTGATAAATGAAAATTATTATAGGAGCTCTATTCAAATGGCCAAAATTTTATAAGCACTTACATTAATAAATAAATATAGATATTAGTTTAAAATAAGAAAAATTGTTATACTCAAATTAAAGCATTATTGTAACAAGTTTGTTTAATGTTGATGGTAATTATGTATTGTCAGAAGTTTGCTTGGAAATAGTTTCCAAAATCATTGTGGTAACTTATGTATGGAAGGTATATAGAATGTGGTTTTGTTATTAAAGAAAAGAAAGTAATTTTATCCTAAGATAAAATGACTAGTTTTTAAAACAAAGTAAAATGTGGGACAAAACCTGAATAAATACAAAAAGTGCAAAAGGCTTGTGGAAAAAGAATGTTCATGGTCAAAGGTAAGTAAATTTTAAGCAGTCTATAAAAATGTAAAACATTTAATGTCAAACTGTAATAATATAAAGTTAAAGTTTTATTCTTTCTCAAAGTTTCTGAAGTCAGCAATTTATTCTGGTAAAAGTTTACAAAGTTTTTCTCTCAAATAATCAGTATGCAATAAAGAAAGTCTGTTTTATCAAAATAGCTTCTTGAACTTTCACCTTATTATTTCCATGGAGAAACAGGTTTTATCACTTTTAAAAAGAGCACAGTGTTTGAACCTGCTGTCTCAGAGTCAAATCCTGAAACAAAGCATTTATTTCAAACTGTCACAAATAACTTGTTCTTTTACCTAAAAAAAAGTAAAATACTAAAAATAGTTAAGTTCATGTGATGTCAGTTGTAGTATTTAAAACTGTTGTATAATTAAAATAAATTTTCTAATTTTATTACAATTAAAGTTATATGAGCAAAAAGGTCATATGAATACTTTAAAAGTGTATAAAATTCCTGAAAATATAATAAGGTTTCAATATAGTAGTAAATAAAATATAATGTGATTAATCATAATTTTTAGTTATAACTACAAGAAGAAAGAAGCCATTAAAAGCTGCTGAAGTAGTGCATAACAGTAAATTATAGTAAAATAAAATAACACCACTGCAGCATGCAATGGTCCCAAATATTGCTAGTTTGTTGCAAAAAATTAATATCCAGTTATGTCAATATCACTTTGTTTTAAAACTTGCTTAAGCTTTCTTTCTCTTCCCCCCCCCTTGGGGAATTTATTTATTTATTTATTTATTTTATTTATTTATTTTTTATTATGGGTAAAAATCAAAATTCTCACAATACATACAAACATTTGCAAAATGATATATAAATATATATGCATATATGTGTATTTGCTTACAAAAATGTTATTTATATATATATATATATACATATATTTTAAGAGGTGCTTAGATAATATTTTCTTAAATAAGTCAAACCAGCCAACATTCCCCTTCCTGTAAAATAGCCAACAATAAATCAGTTTTATATTCAACACTGTAAGGGGCAGCCCCAATTCTAATTATAATGTCAACAACAAAACCAATGCAAGTATGAAAATTACAAGTTAATGTATTACCCCAGAACCCAAATAGGAAATACTAACTTGTTTCTACCTATGCCAAAAACAATACAAAATATAGAAATTGAGGTCAATCTATTCATGCTACTAAGAATGTTAAATGCTTAAGAAATTAAAGCTTATCCATAGGATGTCTGTTGTATACTCTACTACAATTATGAATTCTGTATAATATACTTAAATACTAATCAAAACTTTAATACAAGACATTGCACACTTAAGTAATTTAATAAGTTGTATACTACATGTAAATGTGTTTAATTAAATGTATATGTAAATTTCTCATTTTGAGTTTTGACAGTCCTGAAACTAAATGTATTAAAAAACAAGTCTGGCAATTTTATTGTTCAAGCCTAAAAGTAAAGCATCATACAGAAAATTTTGTTAATCAACAAACCAGTGCCTTGCTAGTTAACACTTTTCACATTTCAGGAAAAATATTGGAAATTAAAATACTAAGCACATCAAGGAAGTTTTGTAACACATTAAAAAGATAAAGTGTATTTGAATGGGTGTTGTATTCCTCCCTGGGGGAGCTGGCCATGTCCCAGGGATTAATGCATAAATCTTAAAATGTACTGTCCAGAGAGTATTGTGTTCCTTCCTGAGGAGCCTGGCCCCTTCCTTGGGAATTAGGAAAATACCCACAAGTTGGCATCTATAGTATCAAATTCATTATTCTTAAACACAGTCAACCAAAACTCTAGTATCAGTTGCAACTTCAACAATTCAACAATTCCCAGCTAAAAGCTAAATATTGGTAAGTATATATGTAAGACTGCTCTATTTATGTCATTCTGTAACTTTGTTCAATATTAACTTAATCTTTTAATTAGTTATGTTATTTGTTTCTCACCATAATTGTCAATATAAGCTTATTAAACTAAATATATATTAACATTTTTCTTGTATCTATCCAGGACTCTAGGCAAAAATAAGGCAAGTATATCAGTGTATCCCCTGATTTAGTAAGACTGTGAAGGTATGTATATTTATCATAAAAAATTAACAGTTAAACCTCTATTTATAAATGCTACAAAAAACAGGGGGAAATGGTGAGGTGTGAAAACAATTATATCAAGCACTATTTAAAATAAATTTTCTAGCCAACGGTCAGAATTGTATACACCAGCAGCAGAGCATTTCTTGCAAAAATAAGGCAATAATACAGAAATAAATATTGGACAAGTAGTTTATTGAAAGCATAAAGATAATAATCAATGAGAAAAGGCAGAAATTAAATTAGGATATAGGGTCAATGTTTGGCTCTTATCATTACAGATAAAGGAGATCAGTTTTGGGTCCTGTCCAGACATCTGAAACCTAGACATAAACGAGCTGAAGAAGCTGACACAAGAAGCAGAAAAGATGATAACTTCTAAAAGTCAGAATTTCACTCTAACACAGTTATTCTTTGCTATGCTACCTTGACAACCTCAGCAGTTAGTAGTGCACATTCACATAATTATACATATTGGGCTTATATTACTAATTCACCTCTTTTAGAATTGTTGACTTGGGGGGACTATTCCTATCCTGTTTATATTAATTAGGCTTTTCATTTTCTCAGGTCTATTGATTCTTGCCTTCCTCTAAAACCTGAGGAGGAAGGGAAATTTATTTAAAATGAAATAAATTTCATTTTCTTGAATGATCTATCTGCATAGGATCCATTGATCCATGAATACAGACTCAAAATCATAATACAAAGTCATACATGCCATGTTTCAGCTGAGGCTGTGCTCTTTAATAATCCCTATAGAATTGTAATGAATCAGGCCCTTACAAGGATACCAGAATCTAAAGTAATCACAACCATAAGTTGAAAAATTAATAATTCAACAAAAACAACTAATGAAAGCTATCATTATTTTTGGAATTTTGGGGATGTCATAAGTATAAATACATCACTAAATTGAACTCATCAGTGAAGATTTATCCCACAACTATGGGCCACTAAACTTCACAACACTAAAAAGTATTTGTGGACATTATTTTTGGGAACTAGCCCAATTTTTGAATGGCAAGGCAGTAAAACTAATATTACCAGTTTAAAAAGAAAATCCACTCAATTTCTTACAGTATGTGTATGGGATCCCATAGTTTTTATAGTTGGAAGAGTGAGCATTATCAAACATGGTTTTTCTGCAGCAATTGCTCCCTTTTCACTTGTGTATCAAAGTCTGTTTTACAGGAAAGTTCTACTGTGATTCTAATAGGACAATGGCATCGTGGAATATGGGTTTTGGTTTACATGAGTCGCTGCTGGCAGTCTTCCCCTGAGAACCAAATCCTTTGGCACTTTCTAAATCATTATTTGAAAAAAAAACACAAATATTTAATAGGATTAATTATAGCTGCTATATTAGGGCTTATAGGTATTATTAAAGCTGCTCCTGTGGCAGAAACTGCCCTACATGAGACTATCCAAACATGAAAATATGTTAGAAATTGGCAGAAAAATGCTAGTGAGCTATGGCATAGTAAAGCATATATTGATGGGAAAATTAATAATAGGCTTAAAGACTTAGAGATTGCTGTTACACAAATGGGAGATCAGGTATATAATCTAAATTTAAAATGAGGTTTGCAGTGTGATTGGAATGAAAGTGTTTTTTGTATCACTCCTCTCCCATATAATGATTACAATTATGAATGCTAAAAAATTTAAATCATTTAATAGGTCATCAAACAAATTTTTCTATAGAAATTACAGATTTGCACAAAGGGATTTTGAGCATGTCTCAGAATCAAATTACTATGCTTTCAGGTAGCAAATTTTGGCATTCACTGAGAGATCAATTAAATAAAATAAAGCCCTTACTTTGGTGGAAATCAACCTCTGTACTTGCTAACTTCAGTGTGGTGATAATTGGTAGTCAGCTAATCTTAAGTGTATTATGTGGTATTCACAAAGCCCTGCTTTCCCACAGTAATAGGGCTGAAAAAGACAGACATGCTAATAACTTGATTCTGCTTAAAACACTTGAATATCAAACTCCTGTACATTGAGCTTGGCTGGTGGCTAAGGATGGGTAAGTCCTTCAGAGGAGGGCAACCTAAGACTAGCACAGTCACCCTGGACAAAAAAAAGATAAAAGGGGAAATTGTTGGAAAAGATGCTGAGAGCCAGAACATAAAGGGTTAAGCATTTAAATAACATGTTTACTGGCCGAGAAACATTAGTAAATGTCTCCAAGGACACTGCATATTGCAAACATCAGTAGGAGGAGGCAGAGTGGAATGAACACACCATTTAGATGTTATGGTCTGAATTCCCAAGAAAGATTGGATATACAGAAACAAGCTGCACTCTCACGTACCAAGCTGAGGAACTAGTCAAGAATGCCCTAATTTTGTTATCAGCTTTGTAGTATAAAAAGCAGCTTTAGCCTAAATAAATTTGCCTCCATTACACATGGAGTGAGGTCCCCTGATCCCAAGCTTTCTTTGGATCATTCCTGGCACCGTCTACCTCCAAGGTGAATTACAACAATCTGTGTTCAATTTGTTACCACTAATTTATGCATCAGAACTCGAGATTTCTTTTAGTTTATGTAAAGATGGGCTTTCCACTTATTTCAAATTATCCTGGTTGTTTTCACTGGTTCTTCAATCCATTACAATCTGGGTATGCATTTAAAAAATGACCATTTAAAAAATAATGTTGCCCATTATTGTAGCATTTTCTTCTAAGGCACCCCAACTAGTTATATTTTTTCAGTTTCTTCACCTGTTTCCGATGTGGATTCAAGTTTAAGAGCCACTGAACTACAGTGGCCTGATTTCTACTTAACTCAAATTTTCCTCATTATTTTAAATCAGAAATGATCCTTTCAAAATTAGGAGATATACTTCTAATCTCAAGTATTTTAAGAAGTTAAAAAAATTATTTATATTCTTAAGTTGTACTCCAATATTTTTCTCATATGTGATAGGCTGTGGGATGGATGAAACTAGAAAAGACATGTATTTACAAACATAAATGTGTACCCAAAAAGAATCTGCCAATGCTGATAATTTTGTGGAAGGAGGAATGGGGGTTGAGGCTAGAGAAGCAACTTGACTGTTTGACATAACAAACATAAATTATTTTTATACTCTTTTCACGGATAATTTGGTTATAATTTAAAAGAAATTATGAAAATAGTACACAATGAAATCATACAAAATGGTTGATTTGAAGGTAGTGATGTGTATCCGCAACATTAGTGGATGTGGGGGCACTTCCCCTCAAACTTTGCAAATATAGATGCCCATAAAGGAATAGTACTCCCTTCAGCACCACTGAATAGCACCACTGTCTGGATAGGTGGAAGCCTCCCTCAGCAGAAGTGAGCACAGAGCATGAGGAACATCGGTGCGACCATGTGAAGACCACACTGCTCTCTTCACATGTCCAGTTAGAGAGCTGTTTGCACCACAGGAGAAGACAGACCTGCTGCTTACTCCCCAGTTTCGACCTGCTAGAGTGACTCACATCACTAAATGAGGCTTTGAGTGCTGAGCAGGGCTTTTTCCCTATACTCCTTTGCAGATCCAGAACCTATGATGATGGTTTTCATTGGGGTTCTGAGAGTGTGGTTCCCTCTCTGGTTTGGGGGAACTGCAGTGAACATGTGTTATATTCCAGCTTCTTCAGGTGTACATCAGCTTCTTCCCATCCAACCCTTCCATTCTCTTCTGGGACTGAATAGGTCTGCATCATTTTCAACAGCATTAAAAATGTGTTGAAAATTAAATATTTAATTAATCTGATAATATCTGGCATCTGCACCATCTGAGGTTTTCTGCAAACATTGCACTCTCTCACAACCTCACTTCTATTTTTGTAAGCCCTAGATCCCAGGACTTTCTGGGATTCCTGTCCTATTTATTAGGGTCACTTATCTAATGTTTCTCATTCTGGTGGTGTTATTGGTGAGCTCAATGCTGTAATGTGAATTTTGACATTTCCTTCCTGACACCAACATGTATCATCTTGGCATTGCTCTTTCTTTAGCTGCCCCAAATTTGGAGAAGGTGATTGTAGAACGGGAAGCAGGAGACCTGATTCTGTACCTGAGACCCAGGAGGGATACCCACAGTTTACAGGTGAAATCACTGAGCAGCAGCATCACACTGTTGTTTGGGAACAGGGCAGCTCTCCAAATCTGTGTCCTTGGTTGTTTGAGTTTCCCCGGAGCTGCCAATGCGAAACACCAGAAATAGGTTGGCTTTTATTGGAATTAGACTTGAAGATTACAGTTCTAAGGCTGTGAAAATATCCAAATCAAATCATCTAAAATGCTGTCTTAGCAAGGCTCATCTGCTGCAGGATTCCTGCCAAGGCAAAATGCTGGGCCTTCCTGTCTCTCTACCTTCTCCTCCAAACTCATTTTCTCCTAGAGCCCAGCAGTGGCTCATAAGACACAATTGCTCACACCTCTCCCTTCTCCTCTGGCCTGGATGTCTTCAGCTTCAAGCTGCTCCATGACTACAGCCTGTGGCCTCCCTCTCAGCCTCTCAGGGTTTCTGTGTCTCTCAATAGCTGTAGGAGATCCTGGATCCCTCTCCCACATCTCAGAGTAAACATGGCAGCACTCTTTTCTGTGTGTGCCATGTATGTAGGACTTCAGCACAATGACTGGGGTAAATCCTGGTTCCTGAAAACTAATCAGAGGCCCTTAACTAAACTAAAGCATTCTAACAAAAAGTGCCCTAATCAAAAGTTTCCTTCTCTGAATCTAATCAAAATGTCCTACATTCAAAAGGCTTACACACACAGCAATAGGTTAGTAAGAACATACTCTCTGGGGTCCACACAAAACTCAAATGTCAACATTAACCCAGGGCACAGGGATCAGGATGGGTCTCCTAAGTCTGGGAGAAATGGGAACTCCTGAGCAGAGACTGTACTTTGTGTGTGGCAATCATTGAGCAAAATGGGGTGCTGACCACCATTGCACTTATCCCTAGAAAAGTCCTAAGAAGAACTCAATATACTGTGCTTTCTCCACCAAATCTTAGCTCCAAAATCAGGTGTGCAACTCATAGCTGTGCATTCATTCCCATCCCCAGAGCCACAGCACACAGATTTTGCCTGGGGGGGTGGGGTGGCAGGAAGCAGACTGTAAAACTGAAAGCCCCTAATTTCTTCTCTAAAAAAGTGATTACATTTACAACAGTATGGAGAATTTTGACCCTAAGTGTGTTCTCAAAAGCAGTGGAGATCATATTTGGCCTGAGATTTAATTCATCTCAATGCTTCAGGTAGAAGTGAAATAAATACTTTTATACATGAGTAAAAACTAATATAGTTTGCTAGAAGCAACTCACTTTAAAAGAAATGTAGAAGAATATTCTTCAGGGAGAAAAAATATTCTCAGAAGGTGCAAGATTCAGGATGGATTGAAGAACAATATCTGCTAATTAAATTCATGTACCTAAATGACTATTGAATTGGTAAAGTAATAATGATATATGTGGCCTAGGACATCAATAAAATATTCAAATACACCATAAAATAATATACACCATAAGATGGGTAACTGGATATGTAGCAGTCTGATATCATTAGGAATTCCAATAATGTTTATGGGATGATGCTTGTAAACTGATCTGTTACTCTGGGCATGATTAAGTTATGATAAGGGCGTTGACTGGGCCACAGTCCGAAGTGTGAATGAGCCCCGCCCATTAGTGGGTGGGCTCTCAAACATAAAAAGACATGTCAATGGACAGAATTTGAGTAGTTTTTGATGGAGTTCTGATGAGCAAGGACCAGGAGGTCCCAGGGAAAAGAGACAAGCCATTCACCTGACAGTTCACAGCAGGCCTTGTGGAGAAAGGCAAAGCTTAGAGAGACTCATAGTCTACAGCTGACCTTCAGGAGGAAACAGAGGAGCTGAGCTCAGGGATAAACAGAGCTCTGGGAAGAGAGGAACACAATAAACCTGAACCCTGGCAAATGTGGGCAGCTGTCTTGCTCCAAGACATGGTAACAGACTTTGGTTAAGAAATTTATGCTTTATGGCCTGGTAACTGGAAGCTTCTACCCCAAATAAATACCCTTTATAAAGACCAAGATATTTCTGGTATTTTGCATCAGCACCCCTTTGGCTGACTAATACAGGATATAAAATGTTTTAAAATCCATTAACTGGAAAGTCAATAATGAATAATAAGTGTGGATTTTGGAAAGCAAGCAAAAGTGATATAGTTTCCCTGGTAAAGTTTAAAGAATATTAAATAGTGCATCTCATCCAAATAAATAGAAGGAAAAAAATTGAATAAAAATAGTCAGTCCAAAGCAAAGTGTTCAGGATTTCCT
Organism: Tolypeutes matacus; assembly: GCA_026826555.1. Classification (NCBI taxonomy): domain Eukaryota; kingdom Metazoa; phylum Chordata; class Mammalia; order Cingulata; family Chlamyphoridae; genus Tolypeutes; species Tolypeutes matacus. The sequence goes on along the minus strand of JAKSZT010000116.1, from coordinate 82,629 downwards.
GGGTTGTGATTTTGGCCTTTGTTCTGGGGCCACCTTACACATGCATCTTTGGAAGCTGCACCTTTCTTATCCTTCAGAAGCCTGAATGTTCCAGGGTTGATTTATGGGGTGTTGTTTTGTCCCCATCATTAATCAAGTACTATATCACTTTCCCATTTCCTAATTATGAAGTCACCAAACTGGATGTGATGTTAATTTGAAGCATAAATAGACATGAATGATAGAACAAATAAAAAGGAGACATTGTTGCACTTCCCAAATTGGACACATAGATGATTGATATTGGATCTTTCCTCTTTTCTAATGAATGCATTCAATGCTATAAATTTCCCTCTAGGCACTGCTTTTGCTACAGCACAAACTATGAAGAAGCATAGGATATTAAGAAGCAGAAAGAACCAAATAACAAAAGGTTTGTGAGTGAAACTATATCCACTTCCATAGTAGTAAAGACTTAAGATGAAGGCAGAGAATGTAAGAAAGTTGGGAAAATCTTTTCTTTGACTCAAGCATTGTTTCCTCAAAATAACAATTCTATGAATGTAACTGCACTTGGAAGGAATTTTCCCCACATCGTAGACCTCCCCTTTAAGTGTAATGAGTGTGAAATTTTCTTGGAAATTCAACATCGTGAGATACTTGAGAATTAATCTTTCAGAGAAACCATTTGGGATTTCAGGAATTTGGGATAGCTAGAGTCACATCAAAGAAATATGCATGAGTAAAACCCGTGTATGTAAGGAGTATTGGAAATCCTTCAGCCAGACATTAAATCTCATTGAGCATGAAATATTCATACATTAGTTAGTATTGTAATGAACATGGGAATGCTTCCATCAGAAACAAAACATCATGGAATATGGGAAAATTCAAACTAGAGATAAACCATATGAGTGTCCTGAATGTATTCTGCTCTTTACTATCATTTTTTACTCCTCATTTTAAAAGCCATACAGGGGAACAAAGATAAAATATCATACATGTGGGAATGTTTTCAACCTGACAGAACACCTCTTTATTCATCAGAAAATTCTTACTGAAGAGAAATCATATATATGTAAGAAAGCTTTAATTCAAATGTCAAATATCAGATACAAGGGATTTCCTACTGCAAAGAAATGGTATGCATTTAGGGCATGTGAAAAAGCCTTTAGGTACAAATCATATCTCCCAAAACATGAAAAAACTGATAGTGAACAAAAACAAAACGAATGTAAAGAATGCAGAAAAGCCTTCGGGCAAAAGCAATCATTCATTAAACTTCAAAGCATTCATTCTGGAGAAAAACCCTATGTAGGCAATGAATGTGGAAAAGACTTCAACCAAAAGGAAAACCTCGTTCACCATCTGAGAATACATACTGGATAGAATCCCTTTGAGTGTGATGGATGTGGGAAAACTTTCATTCAGAAATCAAGCCTCATTACACACCAGAGAAGATAAACTGTAGAGAAACCCTATATATGTAAGGAATGTAAAGCCTTCATCCAGAAACAGTATCTCATTAAACATTACAACATTCATACTGGAGAGAAACCCTGAGAATGGAATGAATGTGAATCTCCAAAGAATCTCCATCTCCAGTCTGTGCAACTTGTTGCCAATGTTTTAAGAAAACTGCTGTGACTGTGCAATTTGGGATGTCTTTTTCCTCGAGGAAAAGTGCACTTGCAGTTTGTTCTGAGATCTGCTCCTCCCACACCTTCTTCCACACTCATGTGTGTTCAATTTGTTACCACTAATTTATGCATCAGAACTCGAGATTTCTCTTAGTTTATGTAAAGATGGGCTTTCCAATTATTTAAAAATATCCTGGTTGTTTTCACTGGTTCTTCATTGCATTACATTCTGAGTAAGCATTTCAAAAATAATGCTGTCCATTATTGCAGCATTCTCTTTCTTTTTTTTTTTCTTTTTTTATTATGGGTAAAAATCAAATTATTCACAATACATACTAATATTTGTAAAATTATATAAAAATATATATACATATATGTGCATTAGCTTACATAAATGTTATTTCTTTACATATATAAATATTTTAAAAGGTGCTTAGATTACCTAAATATTTCACAGAAATTACAGGGATTCCTAAGTTCCCCACATCCCACACCAATCTCAACATTCCACACAAACATACTTCATCAGTGTGGCAACCACCCACATTGGATATACACATCCTGGGGCCTTGCCACCAAGCATAGACCACAGTTCACATTTTAGACAAGACTCTCTCCCACACTGTTATGCATAGTATATGCTGATGTAATGTGGCCTACATTCGTCACTGCAATGCCACTCAGGAAAACCCCTAAGCCCCAAAAAACTCCCTGTATTTCAATTGCCCTTCGCCTCCGTGCCCCAAAAGTGTCCAGTGGCCACCGGCTCCACCTCACTGTTATAAATTCTCCCATTGCTTGAATCACAATATGTCTACAACAGAATATGATTAAATACACTCTAGTCCATAGCTCTTCCCCCAATTCTGGGGGGAATGGGATAGTGATGTCCACTACACCTCCAAGTGAGAGAGGGATTATATCCCATTGATACCATGGAAGGGATTATCCTGCCTGCAGCTGCAGGCCCTCTCCATTTCCTAGGATGGCCACTGTCCAACATCATCTCCTCACCAGGTGACTTGGATGAGTCCATTGAGCTGTAGGGTAGGACTTGCAGCTCCACTGAGATTCCATGCACACCTGGTGCATAGGTAGGCCAGAGGCTCCAGTCTCTGGAAGTACACCTAAAAACTCCAGCATCACATATAGGTTTGAATAGAAGAGACTGATGGACCATATGCAGGGAGGACTTATTTGAGTCCAACTCTGTCACTCTCAGGAGCAGAGATTCCAAAGTAGAGCCCACTAATAAGGCATCAATCTCTGTGGCTATCCCCACTTATATAGGACCTGGGTGTCTCCTGAGCCCTCAGGAGCCCCTCTGTGTGGGGTGATATCCACTTTGGTGTTCTATGACCTCCTACTGAGGTGTGCATAAGCGTTACCTCTGGGATGAACTTCAGACTCTCTTTGAAGTCTCTTAGCACATGAACTCATTTCTCTTTAACTTTCCCCCCTTTATTCAAGGTCTTTTTCCAATCATGTTGCCAGTTGACACATGGTATTAATCCCTCATTGCCAGGGAACTTCATCCCCAGGAGTCATGTCCCACGTTGGGGGGAAGGTAATGCATTCATCTCCTGAGTTTGCCTTAGAGAGGCCACATTTGAGCAACAAGGAGGCTCCCAGGCAGCAACACATAGGCACCCCATAAGAGTAGGCTAAGTTTTAATTACAAGATAGTGGGAATCCTTGTCTTGTTCCCAATCTCAGATAGAAGGCTTTTAGAATTTCACCATTGAAGATGAGTTAGCTTTGGGTTTTTCATATATATCCTTTATAATATTCAGAAAATTTCCTTCTATTCCTATTTGTTGCAGTGTTTTTATCAGGAAGGAGTGCTGTATTTTGTCAAATGTTTTTCTGCATCTATAGAAATGATCATGTGTTTTTTTTCTTTCATTTTTTTTATGTGGTGTTTCATTGATTGATTTTCATAAATTGAACCATCCTTGCATACCTGGGATGAAACCCACTTGGTCATGGTGTATAATCCTTTTGATATGTTCTTGAATGCAATTAGCAAGTATTTTGTTGAGGATTTTAACATCAAGATTCATTAGAGAAATTGGTCTGTAATTTTCCTTTCTAGTGGTACCTTTGGTTTTGATATTAGGGTAGTGTTGGCCTTGTATGAGTTAGGCAATTTTTCTTCTATTTCTATTCTTTGGAAGAGCTTAAGTAGAAATGCCATTAGCTCATTCTGGAATGTTTGGTACAATTCAACTCTGAAGCCATCTGGTCCTGGGTTCTTCTTAATTGGGAGGTTTTTGATGAATGAGTCTATCTCTTTACTGTAGTTGGACTGTTGAGTTCATCAATTCCTCCTTTCATCAATGTAGGCTGTTTGTGAGTTTCTAGTAACTTGCCCATTTCCTTTAAATTTTCATTCTTATTGGCATATAATTTTTCAAAGTATCCCCTTATGATGCTCTTTATTTCTGTGGGGTCAGTAGTGATATCCCCTTGCTCGTTCCTTTTTATGTTTATTTGCATCTGTTCTCTCTTTTTCTTTGTTAGTCTGGCTAAGGGTTTGTCAATTTTATTGACATTCTTGAAGAACCACCTTCTGGTTCTGTTTATTTTTATGTAGTGCTTTCTTATTCTCTATTTCATTTACTTCTACTCTAATCTTTGTAATTTCCTTTTTCCTACTTCCTTTAGGTTTAGTTTTTTGTTGTTTTTCCAGTTCCTCCAAGTGTGCAGTTAGGTCTTCCATTTTAGCTTTTTCTTCTTTTTTAATATATGTATTTATGACTATGAACTTCCCTCTCAGGACCACTTTTTCTGCATCCCATAGGTTATGATATGTTGTGTTGTCATTTTCATTAGTTTCAAGGTAGTTACTTATTTCTTTTGAGATTTCCTCCTTGACCCACTGTTTGTCTAATTGTGTGTTGTTTAACTTCCATATCCTTGTGCGTATCCTCTTTCTCTGGATCTTATTGATTTCCAATATAATTCCATTGTCATCAGAAAAATTACTTTGCATAATCTAAATTTTCTGAATTCATTGAGAGTTTTTCTGTGGCCTAGCATGTGGTCTGTCTTGGAGTATGTTCCATGTCCACTCGAGAAGAATGTAAATCCTGATTTATTTGGGTATATTGTTCTGTATATGTCTATTAAGTCCAGGTCCTCTAATGTATTGTTGAGAGTCTTTGTTTCTTTGTTGATTCTCTGTCTAGCTATTCTGTCTAATGATAATGGTGTATAAAGTCCCCTAATATAATTTTAGAGGCATTTATTTCTCCACTTAGCTTTTCCAGAGTTTGCATCATGAATTTCATGCACCCTGATTAGGTGTGTAAATGTTTATGATTGTTCCCTCTTTTTGAGAGATTACCCCATTTACTAATATATACTGTCCATTTTTGTTTCTTACAATAGTTTTGTATTTAATGTCTATTTTGTCTGATATTAGAATACCTGTTCCTGCCCTTTTATGGCTATTGTTAGCTTGTAAAATTGTTTTCCAGTCACTTTCTTTCTGCTTCCTTGAATCCCTGGCTCGAAAGTGTGTTTCTTGTAGATGGCATAGAGCTGGATCATATTTCTTTATCCATTCTGCGAATCTGTGTCTCTTGACTGGTGAATTTAATCCATTAACATTCAGTGTTATTACTCACAATGAATGTCTCACTTCAGCCACATTTTCTTTGGATTAATGTATGTTATATGTTGTTTTCTTTCTGTTTTTGTCTTTTTAGTTGTTTTTAAACTCTCTTAACTCTTGATTTTTCCTTTCAACTTGTAGAATTTCCTTTACTATTTCTTGAAGTGCCAATTTCTTATTGACATACTCTCTTAATTTCTGTTTATCTGTGACTATTTTGAACTCTCCATCATTTTTGAGTGTCAGTTTTGCTGGATACAGAATTCGTGGCTGGAATTTTTTTTTCTTTTAGTACTTTGACTATGTCATACCACTGTCTTCTTTGCTCCATGTTTTCAGATGGGAAATCATCACTTAATCTTACTGTGCATCCCTTATATGTGATGGTTCTCTTTTCTCTTGCTGCATTGAGTGTTTTATCTTTGTCTTGAGCATTGGACATTTTGACAAGTATATGTCTTGAGTTGGCCTGTTGGGATTTATACTGTTTGGGGTGCGCTTTGCTTCTTGAAACTGCACTTCCATCTCTCTCAATAGGGTTGGGAGGTTTTCAAACATTATTTCCTTCAACACTCCTTCTGTTCCCTTTCCCATCTCTTCTCCATCTGGAATGCCCATAATATTTGTGTGTTTTGTGTTGTCAGTTAAATCCTTGAGTCCCTGTTGGATTTTTTATATATTTTTGTCTATCTGTTCTACTATCTGTTTGATTTCAGCTATATTGTCTTCCACATCACTAATTCTTTATTCTGCCTGTTCAAATCTGCTGTTATGTGCATCCAGCATCCTTTTGATTTCTTGGATTTTGCTATTGATCACTATCATATCTGTTATCTATTTGTGTATGTTTACAATGTCTTCAGTGTGTTCTCCCAGTGTCTTCTTTATATAATTAATGCCTTCTTCACTTTATTAATTTTTCATGATATTTGTTTGTGTGTCTTTGATTAGTTGTTTGATGTTCTGCATATATTCTTGGCTTTATTTTGTTCATTGGAGTGGTCCATGTCTTCCTGTTTCTCAGTGTGGTATGTAATATTTTGTTGCCCTCTAGTCATCATTTTATCTTGCTGGGTTTATTCAGTTGATTAGCTTCTCCCTCTCCTCTCCAGTTGTATTTAGTTGATGGTTCTGTGTGTGTAAGTTTCCTCTTTGACACTTTTTCTTCTTATTTTGTTTCCTTGCTTCTTTCTATGTTACCTTGAAGGCAAAAAATTAGTATCAGAGGGATTGAAAGATATTAGAAAGGAAGAAGGATAATAGTACTATTGATAAAAGTTAGAAGTGAGGCCAAATAGGACTTAATGAAATGAATATTTAACTTGGGTAGGGAGTGTACTGTAACATGAAAACAACGTGGAGTACCTACAATGGCCTGGGGAACCAATTAGAAGAATGTACATATAATGATTTAGAAGGCTAGAATGATGAGGAGGGAGAGAAAAAGTAAAGAAAGGTCTAAAAGGACAAAGCTAATATTAATAAAATAAGATGAAAACAAAATAGATAGAATAGAAATTGTAACCTTTACTTTGTGGCCTAAAGAAAAAGTGAAGTGTCTAAGAACCACAACAGAAAGCGGAAGGCAGAGAAATGAAAGAAGGATAAGAGATAGCTTGGGATACAATATCAATATAAACAGAGAATGGGAAATCACTGAAGAAGAAGAAAAGAAAAGAAGAGGTAAGCTAGCAGCACTTAATTTTTTTAAAAATGAAGGAAAACAGAAAGAGGGGAGGAAAGAAGAAAGAAAAGCAAGAGACAACAAATAAACAGAGAAAAATCAAAGAACCACACCAGCAAGCAGTCAAACAAAGCTAAGGACAAAGTGTTCCTTCTAGGGTCCTTGCAGATCCTCTCAGCCTGATTGTGTTTTTCAATTTCCCTTCCGGGTTCTATCTGCAGGTTTTGAGCCAGATTTTCAGTATTAAGCTAAATTAAGAACATGAATTCATTTTTAAAAGTGACTATCTCCTTCTTTTTTTTTTTTTTTTTTTTTTTTTTTTTTTGGTGATATAAGGGACCCAAAGGCGTTCTCTGCTAGATCACCCCATTCACTGAGGGGAGCCTAAATAGGCTCGTGGAAACTAATCAAGCCCTTCCCACTTTCTGACATCCCCAGGGGAATGAAGCTTTGATGCTTGTCAGGGCAAAGTGATAAAATTAGCTGACCTTGTCCCTCTTGGGACAGGCCTCAGTGTCAAAATCCTGCTGGGTAAATCAGGTTTTCTCAGCAGATTCACTTCTCCCCTCAGCCTGGCACTGTTTCAAGCCAGCTTATCTGATCCCCAAAGCTATGAGGGGGTCTAGGCAGCCAAATCCACAGAATTTAAACCCCTCTACATCTTCTGTCAGAGCCCTCTCTCCCTCAGAGTATGCTGCCTCAAACCGGGAACATGAATCTCGGTTGCAAGATTCATGGTTGAAACCAGCCATTGTCCCTGTGGGTGGGGCTCAGCCGTCTGTATTAACCACCACAGGCAGGCTCAAAACTCAAGAATCTCCACGGAACACTCCATGCCATAGATCTTCCCACTGCTAGGTGACCCAAGCTTATCACTCCCTGTGCCGACAGCTAGATCCTTGGGCAGGACACTGCCCACAATCGGCCATTCCCAGAGAGCTCTTCAGTGAGTATCCTCCTAAACCAATGCTATCTTGCTTCTCTCCTGTAGTATTTTCTTTTAAGGCACCCCAACCATTTATATTTTTTCAGTTTCTTCACCTGATTCTGTTTAGGATTCTGGTTTAACAGCCACTGAACTACAGTCACCTACTTTCTACTTAACTCCAATTTTCTTTATTATTTCAAATCAGAAATGATCCTTTCATAATTAGATGACATACAACTAATCTCAAGTATTTTAAGAAGTGAGAAAATTTAATTATATTTTTACACTGTACTTCAATATTTTTCTCATATGTGATAAGCTATGGGATGAATGAAACTGAATGCATGTATTTAAAAACGGAAATATGTACCCAAAAGAATCTGCCAATGCAGATAATTCTGAAGAAGGAGGAATGGGGATTGAGGCTAGAGAAGGAATTTTACTGTTTGCCATAACAGACATAAATTCTTTTTATACTGTTTGCATGGATAATTTGGTTATAATTTAAAAGAAATTATGAAAATAGTACACAATGAAATCATACAAAGTGTTTGATTTGATGATAGTGATTTGTACCTGCAACATTACTGGAGGGGGGCACTTCCCCTCAACCTTTGCTAATACAGTCACCCACAAAGGGAAACTGCTTTCTCCCCTGGGAACCCTCACATGCTGCCTGGATGGGTGGAGGCCACCCTCAGTAAGAGTGAGCAAGGAGCCTGAGGAGCATGGATGCAACCTTGTGAGGCCACACTGCTCTCTACACATGTCCAGTTAGAGGTCTGTTAACCCCACAGGAGAAGACAGACTTCCTGCTGCTTACTCCCCGGTGAAGACCAGACAGGGTGACTCACATCACTAACTGAGGCTGTCAGTGCTGAGCAAGGCTTTCTCCCTGTCCTCCTTTGTGGATCCAGAACCTATGATGATGGTTTTCATTGGGGCTTTGAGAGTTTGGTTCCAAAAAAGGACACTCCCTCTCTGGATTGGGGGAACTGCAGTGAACATGTGTTACATTCCAGCTGCTTCAGTTGTTCATCAGCTCCTTCCCATCCAGGCCTTCCGTTCTCTTCTGGGATTGAAGAAGTCTGCATCATTTCAACACTGTTTAAAATCTGTTGAATATTTAATATTTAATTAGTCTGATAAATATCTGGCTTTGGCACCCTGTGAGGTTTTCTGTACACAGTGCCCTCTCTCATAACTTCACTTCTATTCTTTTCAGCTCTATATCGCAGATCTTTCTGGGATTTCTGTACTATTCATTAGGGTCACTGTCCTAATGTTGCTCATTCTGGTGATGTTATTGCTGTAGCCAATGTTGTAATGTGAATTTTGACACTTCCTTCCTGTCACCAACAGTTTTCATCTTGGCATTGCTCTTTCTTTAGCTTCCCCAAGATTGGAGAAGGTGAATATAGAACTGGAAGCAGGAGACATAAGTCTGTGCCTGTAAAGCAGGAGGGGTACAGTAAGATCAGCCTCCTCAGAGGGTCAATGCTGGAGTCCAAGGGAAGGAGGGAATGGCAAAAGAAGCAGGAGCAGGTAGTCTCCTCTCTATGCCCTGGCTCCTCTGTGCACCAGACCTCAGGTCCCATGCTTTTATCTCACCCTGAACACCTGGCAAACACCTTCCTGTGGCAGGTACATCATACTGGGACATCTATGATTTCACACTAGTCCCCAAACCATGTGACTCCCCTTGCTCACTCCCTGTCTTGCAGGTCTTGCTGACCAAGAGCACTTCCTCCTATGTCTTACCAGTACACATTCCTGCCTAAAGTGGGACACCCACAGTTTACAGGTGAATTCCCTGGCAGCAGCATCACACTGCCATTTGGGAACTGTGTAGCTCTCCAACCCTGTGTCCCTAGCTCTTTGAATTTGCCAAGCGCTGTCAATGCAAAATACCAGAAATAGGTTGGCTTACATTGGAATTTATTAGGGTTAAAGCTTACAGTTCTGAGACTGTGAAAATGTCTAAATCAAGCCATCATTAAAAATGCTGTCTTAACAAGGGTCAGCTGCTGATGGACTCCTCCCAAGGCAAAATGTTGGGCCTACCTGTCTCTCTCTGCCTTCTCCTCCAAACTCATTTTATCACTGAGCTCAGCAGTGGGCCATTAGATGCAATTGATCACACCTCTCCCTTTTCCTCTGGCCTGGATGTCTTCAGTTTCAAGATGCTCCATGACTCCAGCCTCTAGCCTCTCTCTCAGCCTCTCAGGGTTTCTGTGTCTCTCCACAGTTGTAGGAGATCCTGGAGGCCTCTCTCATATGGCAGGGTAAACATGGCAGCACTCTTTGTGGGTTCCATGTATGTAGGGCTTCAGCATAATGATTGGGGTCCATCCTGGTGCTTGAAATCTAATCAGAGAACCTTAACTAAACTAAAGCAATCTTACAAAATATGACTAATCAAAAGGACCATTATTTGAATCTAATCAAACTGTCCTACATAAAAAAAGGCTTACATAAAAAAGCAATGGGTTGGTGGGAACAGACTATTCTGGGGTCTACACAAGACTCAAACAAGGTCATTAACCCAGGGCACAGGGATCAGGAGGGGTCTCCCAAGTCTGAGAGAAATGGGAACTCATGAAGCAGTGGCTGTATTTTGGTGTGGCCATCATGAGCAAAATTTTTTGCTGACAACCATTGCATTGTTCCCTAGAATGGTCCAAGAACTCAATATACTGTGCTTTCTCAAACAAATCTTAGCTCCAAAATCAGGTGTGTAACTCAGAGAGGTGTGCCATTATTCCCATCCCCACAGCCAGAGCACACAGATTTTGCCTGGGGGTTGGGGTGGCAAAAGCAAGCCATAAAACTGAGAGCCCTAATTTCTTCTCCAAAGAATTGATTACATTTACAACAAAATAGAGAAATTCAAACCTAAGGGTGCTCTCAAAAGCAGTGGAGTTCGTCGAGGACCTGATATTTAATTCATCTCAATCCTTCAGGAAGAACTGAAATAAATAATTTTATAGATGAGTAAAAGCTAATAAAGTTTGCTAGCAGCAACTCACTTTAAAAGAAATGTAAAAGAATATTCATTAGGCAGAAAGAAATTAATCTCAGAAGATTCAAGTGTCAGGATGGATTGAAGAACAATATCTGTTAATTAAATTCATATATCTAAATGATTATTGAATGGATAAAGTAATAATGATATCCATGGCCTAGGACATCAATAAAGTGCTAAAATACACCATAAAGTAATATATAGCATAAGATGGGTAAATGGATATGTAGCAGTTTGATATCATTATGAGTTCCAAAAATAGATAGAGGAGGTGATTGTAAACCTGTCTGCTAATCTGGGCATGATTAAGTTATGATAAGGCAGTTGATTGGACCACAGTTGATAGGGTGCTGAGCCCCATGCATTGGTGGGTGGGGTCTCAAAGAGAGACATGGCAAAGGGCAGAGATCCAGTAGTTTCTGATATTGGAGTACTGATGAGTAAGGACAGATGGCCCCTGGGTAAAGAGACAAGGCATTCACCTGACAGTTCACAGCTGGCCCTGTGGAGAGAGGCAAAGCTTAGAGAGCCTCATAGTCTATGGCTCATATTGTGGAGGAAACAGAAGAGCTGAACCCAGACAAAAATGCAGCCCCGGGAATACAGGAACCCAAGAAGCCTGAACCCTGGCCAATATCAGCAGCTGTCTTGCTCCAAGATGGGTTACAGATTTGGTGAAGGAAGAAACTTATGATTCAGGGCCCGAGAACTGATCCAGTCTGTGCAACTTGTTGCCAATCTTTTAAGGAAGTGGCTGTGACTGTGCAATTCAGGGTGTCATTCTCCTTTTGGAAAAGTGCACTTGCAGTTTGTTCTGAATCTGCTCCTCCAACATCTTCTTCCTCACTCATCCGTGTTCAATTTGTTACCACTAATTTATGGATCAGAACTAGAGATTTCTCTTAGTTTATGTAAAGATGGGATTTCCACTTATTTCAAATTTTCATGGTTGTTTTCACTGGTTCTTCAATACATTGCATTCTGGGTAAGCATTTAAAAAATTACCATTTTTAAAATAAAATGTTGGGAAGCGGCTGTGGCTCAATCAGTGGGGCTCCCGTTTGCCATGTGGGAGGCCCCGGGTTCGGTTCCAGGGGCCTCCTGGTGGGGGCGGGCCCGCCCGCACGGTGTGGTTGGCTGACCCAGCGAGCGCAGGCAGCGGGGGGGGGGGGATAAATGAATA
>JAKSZT010000116.1:0-70471 GCA_026826555.1 Tolypeutes matacus | reverse complement strand
AAATAAATAAAAAATCTTTAAAAAAAAAAAAAAATAAAATAAAATAAAATAAAATGTTGCACATTATTGTAGTATGTTCCTATAAGGCACCCCGACCACTTATATTTTTTCCAATTTCTTCACCTGATTCTGATGTGGCTTCTAGTTTAACAGCCACTGAACTAAAGTGGCCTGATTTTTTCATAACTCCTATTTTCCTTAGTATTTTAAATCAGAAATGATCCTTTCATAATTAGTCAATATACTTCTAATCTCAAGTATTTTAAGAAGTTAGAAAACTTATTTATATTATTAAGTTGTACTGCAATATTTTTCTCATATATGATAGGGTGTGGGATGGATGAAACTAGAGAATGTATGTATTTACAAACAGAAATATATACCCAAAACATTCTGCCAATGCAGATATTTCTGAGGTAGTAGGAATGGGGATTTACGCTAAGAAGGAATTTTGCTGTTTGCCATAACAGACATAAATTGTTTTTATATTATTTGCACAGATAATTTGGTTATAATTTAAAAGAAATTATGAAAATAAGACACAATGAAATCATACAAAATGGTTGATTTGAAGATATTTATTTGTATCTGCCACATTACTAGGGGGGGCACTTCCTCTTACACTTTGCAAAGACAATCAGCCATAAAGGAAAAGTGCTCACTCCCCAAGTTCCCTCCCCAGCTTCCTGGATGGGTGGAGGCCTCCAATAGCAAGAGTGAGCATGGAGCATGAGGATTATGGACACGACTGTGTGAAGGGCACACCTCTCTCTACATGTGTCCGGTTAAAGGGCTGTTACCAACACAGGAGAAGATGGACATCCTGCTGCTTACTTTGCAATGAAGACAGGCTAGTGTGACTCGCATCACTAACTGAGGCTGTGAGTGCAGAAAGGGCTTTATCCCTGTGCTCCTGTGTGGATCCAGATCCTATGATGATGGTTTTCATTGGGGCTTTGAGAGTTTGGATCCAAAAGACTTTCCCTTTATTGGCTTGGGGGTATTACAGTGAACACATAATATATTTCAGCCTCTTCAGTTGTTCATCAGCTTCTTCCCATCCAACCCCTTCATTCTCTTCTGTAATTGAAGAGGTCTGCATCATTTTAAACTCTGTTAAAGATGTGTTGAAAATTTAATATTTAATTAGTCTGAGAAATATCTGGCATCTGCACACTCTGAGGTTTTCTGGAAACATTGCACAATCTCATAACCACACTTCTATTCTTATCAGCCCTATGTCCCAGGAATTTCTGGGATTCCTGTACTATATATTACAGTCAGTGGCCTAATGTTGCTCATTCCAGTGATGTTATTGCTGTAGCCAATGCTGTAATATGAATTTTGACATTTCCTTCCTGGTTCCAACAAGTTTCATCTTGGCATTGTTCTTTCTTTACCTGCCCCAAGAATGGAGAAAGTGAACATAGAACTGGAAGCATGAGACCTGAGTCTGTGCCTGAGATCCAGATGGGGTACAGTAAGAGCAGACTCCTCAGAAGGTCAAGGCTGGAGGCCAAGGATAGGAGGGAATGGCAAAAGGAGCAGGATCAGGAAGTGTTCTCTCTGTACCCTGACTCCTCTGCTGCAACAGACCCAAGTTCCCATGCTTTTATCTGCCACTGCCAACCTGGCCAACCCCTTCCTGAGATGGGTACAACCTACTGGGGCATCTGTGACTTTAGACTAGCCCCAAATCATGAGACTCCACTGCCTGACATAGTGTAATGCAGGCCTTACTAGCCAAGAGCAATTGCCCCTCCATCTTACAAGTATTCATTCCCACCTAATCTGGAGACACCCACAGTTTACAGGTGAATTCACTGGGCAGCAGCATCACAGTGCTATTTGGGAACAGAGCAGCTCTCAAACCCTGTGTCCATAGTGTTTGAGTTTGCCAAGTGTTGCCTATGCAAAATACCAGAAGTAGGATGACTTTTATTGGAATTTATTAGGGTGAAAGCTTACAGTTGTGATGCTGTGAAAATGTCCAAATCAGGGCATCATCAAAAATGCTGTCTTAGCAAGAGTGAGCTGCAGCTGAACTCCTGCCAAGGCATAATGTTGGGTCTGCCTGTCTCTCTCTGCCTTCTCCTCCAAACTCACTTTCTCTTTGAGCTCAGCAGTGGGTCATCAGACACAATTGCTCACACTTCTGCCTTACCCTCTGACCTTGGTGTCTTCAGCTTCAAGCTCTCCATGACTCCAGCCTGAGGCCTCTCCCTCAGCCTCTCAGGGTTTTTGTCTCTCGAAATCTGTAGGAGATCCTGGAACCCTCTGCCACATGGCATGGTAAACATGGCAACACTCTTTCTCTGTGTGTTCCATATATGTAAGACTTCAGCACAATGATTGGGGTCAATCCTGGTACCTGAAATTTAATCAGAGGACACAAACTAAACTAAAGCAATCTAACAATAAGTGAACTAAATGAAAGGTCCCTTATCTGAATCTCACCAAAATGTCCTATATACAAAAGTCTTACACACACAGCAATGGGTGAGTAGAAACATACTTTTCTGGGGTCCACAGAAGACACAAATAAGGGCATTAACCCAGGGCACAGGGATCAGGAGGGTTCTCCTAAGTCTGGAAGAAATGGGAACTCATGAAACAGTGGCTGTATTTTGGGTGTGTCCATCTTTGAGCAACATTGGGTGCTGGCCACCAATGAAATGGTCCCTAGAATGGTCCCAAGATGAACTCAATATACCATGCTTTCTCCACCAAATCTTAGCTCCAAACCAGGTGTGCAACTGAGAGAATTTTGGCATTATTCCCTTCCCCAAAACCAGAGCACACAGATTTTTGCTGAGGAGTGGGTGGGCAGGAAGCAGGCTGTAAAACTGAAATCCCGTAATTCTTCTCCACAGAACTGATTACATTTACAAGAGTATGGAGAAATTCAACCTCAAGAGTGCTTTCAAAAGCAGTGAAGATCATCCAGGGACTGAGTTTTAATTCATCTGAATCCTTCAGAAAGAATTGAAATAAATAATTTTACAGATGATTAAAAACTAATAAATTTTGCTAGCAGTAAGTCACTTTAAAAGAAATGTAAAAGAATATTCTTCAGGTAGAAAGAAAATAATTTCAGAAGGATCAAGTTTCAGGATGGATGGAAGAACAATATCTGTTAATTAAATTCATATATCTAAATGAATATAGAATGGATAAAGTAATAGGGATATCCATGGCCTAGGACATCAATAAAGTGTTAAAATACACCATAAAATAATATATAGCATAAGATGCATAAATGGATATGTAGCAGTTGGATATATTTATGAATTCCAAAAATAGATATTGTATTACGCTTGTAAACTGGTGTGTTAATCTAGGCATGGTTATGATAATGGTGTTGAATGGGCCAGACTAGGTAGGGCATCAAGTCCCTCCCATTGGTTGGGGGGCCTCAAACATAGAAAGACATAGCAAAGGACAGAGTGGGAATAGTTTTTGATGTTGGACTTCTGATGAGCAAGGACAGAAGGCCCTGAAGAAAAGAGACAAGCCATTCACCTGACAGTTCACAGCTGACTTTGTGGAGAGACGCAAAGCTTAAAGAACCTCTTAGTCTACAGCTGACCTTTTGGAGGAAACAGAGGAGCTGAGCCCAGAGAGAAATGCAGCCATGGAAAGAGTGGAACCCAAGAAGCCTGAACCCTGGCAAATGTCGGCAGCTGTCTTACTCCAACATGGGATAACAGATCTTGGTGAAGGAAGAAACGTATTCTTTATGACCTGGTAACTGTAAGCTTCTATCCCAAATAAATACACTTTAAAAAGACCAAGAGATTTCTGGTATTTTGCATCAGCACCCCTTTGGCTGACTAATACAGGATATAAAATGTTTCAAAATACTTTATTTGGCAAGTCAATAACAAATAATAAGTGCAGAATTGGAAAGACAAACAAAAGTGTTATAATTTCCCTGGTAAACTTTAAAGAATATTAAATAGTGCATCTCATCGAAATAATTATAAGAAAAAAAATTTTTTAACAAAAATAGTTAGTTCAAACCAAACTGTTTAGTATTTCCTGGGTTGCCACTTGACCTTTGTTCTGGGGCCACCTTACACATGCAACTTTGGAAGCTGCACTTTCTTATCGTTCAGAAGCCTGAAGGTTCCTGGGTTGACTTATTGGGTGTTGTTTTGTCCCCATCATAAATCAAGTGCTGTATCACTTCCCCATTTCCTTGTTATGAAGTCAACAAACAGGATGTGATGCTCATTTGAAGGAAGAAGAACCATGAATGATAGAACAAATAAAAAGGGGATATTGTTCCGCTTATCAAATTGGATGCTTAGATGATTGATATTTGATATTTCCTCTTTTATAATGATTGCATTCAATGCTATAAATGTCCCTCTGAGCATAGCTTTTGCTGCATCCCACAAACTATGAAGAAGCATAGGACATTAGGAAGCAGAAAGAACCACATAACAAGAGGCTTTCGAGTGAAGCTATATACACTTCCAAAAGAGTACCAACTAAAGATGAAATCAGAGAATGTAAGGAAGTTGGGAAAACATTTTCTCTGACTGCAAGCATTGTTTCCTCAAAATAAAACTTCTATGAATGTAAGTTCACTTTGAAAGAACTTGCATCATGCTTATCTAAGCATGAAGGAATCTATGTAAGGAAAAAAGAATGAAGGCAATGAGTTTTACCAATTTGTGCCACATGGTAGTCCTCCCCTTTAATTGTAATGAGTGTGAAGTTTTCTTGGAAATTCAAACTCATGAGATACCTGAGAATTAATCCTTCAGAGAAACCATTTGGGATTCCATGAATTTGGAAAAGCTAGAGTCACATCAAAGAAACATGCATTAGTAAAACTCTGTATGAAAGGAATATTGGAATTTTTTCAGCCAGGCATTAAATCTCATTGAGAATGAAATATTCATCCATTAGATAGTATTGTAATGAACATGGCAATGCTTCCATCTGAAATAAAACCTGATGGAATATGAGAAAATTTAAACTAAAGAGAAACCATATGAGTGTCCTGAATGTAGTCTGCTCTTTACAGTCATTTTTTCTCTTCATTTTAAAAGCCATACAGGGGAAAAAGCATAGAAATGTAATACATGTGGGAAAATTTTTAACCAGACAGAAAAGGTCTTTATTCATCAGAAAAATTTTACTGAAGAGAAATCATTTAGATGTGGGAAAGCTTTAATTCAAATGTCAAATTTCAGATACAAGAGATTTTCTACTGCAAAGAAACCCTATTCATGTAAGTCATGTGAAAAGTCTTTAGGTACAAATCATATTTCCCTGAACATGGAAAAAACTCATAGTGGACAGAAACAAAATTGAAGTAAAGAATGCAGAAATGCCATCAGGCAAAAGGAACAGTTCATTAAATATCAAAGCATTCATTCTGGAGAACAACCTTATATATGCAACGAATGTGGAAAAGCCTTCAACCAGAAGGAAAACTTCATTAACATTCTGAGAATACATACTGGAGAGAAACTTTATGAATGTGATGGATGTGGGAAAGCTTTCATTCAGCAATCAAGCCTCATTAAGCACCAGAGAAAACAAAGTGGAGAGAAACTCTACATATGCAAGGAATGTAGGAAATCCTTCAGTAGCAATTCAAATCTCACATACCATGAGAAAATTCATAGTGGAGGGAAACCCTGTATATGTAAGGAATGTGGAATAGCCTTCAGCCAGAGGCAGTATCTCCTTAAACATTACAAAATTCATACTGGAGAGAAACCCTCGGTATGTAATGAATGTGAATCTCCAAAGAAATTCCACCTCCAGTCTGTGCAACTTATTGCCAATCTTTTAAGGAAGTGGCTGTACCTGGGCAATTCACGATGTTTTTCTCCTCTTGGAAAAGTTCACTTGCAGTTTGTTCTTTGATCTGCTCCACCCACATCTTCTTCCACACTCACCTGTGTTCAATATCTTACCACTTATTTATGCATCAGAAGTCCAGATTTCTCTTAGTTTATGTAAAGATGGCTTTCCAATTATTCCAAATTGTCCTGGGTGTTTTCACTCGTTCTTCAGTCCATTACATTCTGGGTAAGCATTTTAAAAATTACCATTTAAAAAATAATGCTGCCCATTATTGTAGCATTTTCTTATAGGCCAGCCTAACCATTTATATTTTTTCAGTTTCTTCATCTGATTCTGATATGGATTCAAGTTTAACAGCCACTGAACTACAGTGGCCTGCTTTCTACTTCGCTCCAATCTTCCTTATTATTTTAAATCAGAAATGATCCTTTCATAATTATATGATATAATTCTGCTTTCAAGTATTTTAAGAAGTTAGAATATTTATTTATATTCTTAAGTTGTTCTCCAATATTTTTCTCATATGTGATACGTTGTGGGATGGATGAAACTAGAGAATGCATGTATTTACAAACAGAAATATGTACCAAAAGAATCTGCCAATGCAGACAATACTGAGGAAGGAGTAATGGAGGTTGAGGCTAGAGAAGGCTGTTTGACATAACAGACATAAATTATTTTTATACTCTTTGCATGGATAATTTGGTTATAATTTAAAAGAAATTTTGAAAATAGTGAATTTCAAAATTCACTTCAGAGAAAGTGGTTGATTTGAAGATATTGATTTGAATCTGCAACATTACTGTGGGGGGCACTTCCCCTCACCCGTTGCAAATACAGTCACCCATAAATGCAAAGTGCTCACTCCCCTCGGCTCCCTCCCAAGCTGCCTGGCCAGGTGGAGGTCTTGTTCAGGAAGAATGAGCATGGAGCACAAGGAGCATAGACACGACCATATGAAGGCCACACTGCTCTCTACACGTGTCCAGTTAGAGGGCTGTTTGCACCACAGGAGATGATGGACTTCCTGCTGCTTAATCCACAGTGAAGACCTGCTATACGGACTCACATCACTAACTGAGGCTGTGAGTGCTGAGCAGGGATTTCTCCCTTTCCTCCTTTGCTGATCAAGAACCTATGATGATGGTTTTCATTGTGGCTCTGAGAGTTTGCTTCCCACAAAGGACATTCCCTCTCTCACTTGGGGGAACTGCAGTGAACACGTGTTACATTCCAGCTTCTTCAGTTGTTCATCAGCCCTTCCCATCAAACCCCTCTGATATCTTCCAGGATTGAAGAGGTCTGCATCATTTTCAAGTGTGTTAAAAATGTGTTGAAAATTTAATATTTAATTAGTCTGAGAGCTTTTGACATTTATACCATGTGAGGTTTTCTGTAAAATTGCACTACCCCACAATCTCACATCTATTCTTGTCAGCCCTAGGTCCCAGGACTTCTTTGGGATCCCACAATATTTATTAGGGTCACTAGCCTAATGTTGCTCATTCTGGTGATGTTATTGCTGAAGCCAATGCTGTAATGTGAATTTTGACATTTCCTTCCTGACACCAACAGGTTTCATCTTGGCCTTGCTCTTCCTTTAGCTGACCCAACATTGGAGAAGATGAATGTAGAACTGGAAGGAGGAGACAAGAGTCTGTGCCAGAGACCCATGAGGGGAACAATAAAGCAGCCTTCTCAGAGGGTCAAAACTGGAGTTCAAGGGAAGGGGGGAATGGTAAAAGGAGCAGGAGCAGGTTGTCTCCTCTCTTTGCCTTTACTGCTCTGTGTACCAGACCCCAGGTCCCATGCTTTTATCTGGCCCTACCCACCTGAACAAACCCTGTCTGAAACCAGTACATCATACTGGGGCAACCGTGACTTTATACTAGTCCCAAAACCTTGTGACTCCCTTGTCTGACTCCTTTTATTGCAAGCCTTCCTGACCAAAGCACTTCCCCCTCTGTCTTAACAGTACTCATTCCTTCCTAGTCTGGAGACACACACAGTTTACACATGAATTCACTGGGCAGCAGTATCACACTGCCATTTGGGAATAGGTCAGCTCTCCAAACTTATGTGCCTAGCTGTTTGAGTTTGCCAAGTGCTGCCAATGCAAAATACCAGAAATAGGTTGGCTTTTATTGGAATTTATTAGGGTTAAAGCTTACAGTTCTGAGGCTGTGAAAATGTCCAACCAAGGCATTATCAAAAATGTTATCTTCACAAGGGTGAGCTGCTGCTGGACTCCTGCCAAGGCAAAATGTTGAGCATGCTTGTCTCTCTCTACCTTCTCCCCAAACACACTTTCTCCTTGAGCTCAACAGTGGGCCATCAGACATAATTGCTTACACCTCTCCATTCTCTGGACTGGATATCTTCAGCTTCAAACTGCTCCATGACTCCAGCCTCTGGCCTCTCCCTCAGCCACTCAGAGATTCTGTGTCTCTCCACAGCTGTAGGAGATCCTGGAGCCCTCTTCCATATGGCAGGGTAAACATGGCAGCACTCTTTCTTGGTGTGTCCCATGTATGTAGGACTTCAGCAGAATGATTGGGGTCCATCTTGGTTCCTGAAATCTAATTAGAGGCCCTTGACTAAACTAGGGGAATCTAACAAAAATGATGTAATCAAAAGCTCCCTTATCTGAATCTAATCAAAATGTCCTAATAAAAAAGGCTTACACACAGAGCAATCAGTTAGTAAGAACATAATTTTCCAGGGTCCACACAGGAATCAAATGAGGGCATTAACTGAGCACACAGGGATCAGGAGGGGTCTTGTAAGTCCAGGAGAAATGGGAATTCATGAAGCAGTGTCTGTATATTGGGTAAGGCCATCATTGAGCAAAATGGTGTGCTGACCACCATTGCACTGGTTCCTAGAATGGTCCCAAAAAGAACTCAATACACTGTACTTCTTGACAAAATCTTAGCTCCAAAAACAGATGTGTAACTCAGAGAGGTGTGCCAATATTCCCATTCCCAGAGCCAGCATGCAAAGATTTTGCCTGGGAGGTGGGTGGGCAGGAAGCAAGCTGTAAAATTGAAAACCTCTAATTTCTTCTCCAAAGAACTGATTGCATTTACAACAGAATGGAGAGATTCAACCCTAAGAGTTCTCTCAAAAGCAGTGGAGATCGTGGAGGGCCTGAGATTTAATTCATCAAAATCTTTCAGGAAGAATTGAAATAAATATTTTACAGATGAGTAAAAACTAATACCATTTGCTAGCAGTAACTCACTTTAAAAGAATTGTAAAAGAATATTATTCAGGTAGAAAGAAAATGATCTCAGAAGGTTCAAGATTCAGGATGGATTGAAGAATAATATCTGTTAATTAAATTCATATATATAAATGACGATTGAATGGATAAAGTAATAATGATATCCATGGCCTAGGACATCAATAAAGTGCTAAAATACACCATAAAATAATATATAGCATCAGATGGGTAAATGGATATGTAGCAGTTTGATATCATTATGAATTCCAAAAATAGATATTTGATTATGTTTGTAAACTGCTCTGTTAATCTGACAATGATTAAGTTTTTTTAACTTTATTTTGTACATTTAATAATTGAAAATGCAAACAATTAAAAACTAAAAAGTAAACACAGATAAATAAATATATACATTTCTCAATTAAATGTAATAGATACGTGTAATTTTTTTTTGAATAAAACAATATATTACACAATATATTTGGTTCATAGTAATGCATTCATACAGTATTTGTTGGTATAGTGTTGAGCCCCACCACCTGGTGGGTGGGGTCTCAAACGTAAAAGGACATGGCAAAGCACAGAGTTGCAGTAATTTTTGATGTTGGAGTTCTGATGAGCAAGGACTGAATGCCCTGGGAAAAAGAGATGAACCATTCACCTGACAGTTCACAGGTGGCCTTGTGGAAAGAGGCCAAGGCTTAGAGAGCCACATAGCCTACAGCTGACTTTGTGGAGGAAACATAGGAGCTGATCCCAGAGAGAAATGCAGCCCAGTGGTTAGAGGAACCCAAGAAGCCTGAGCCCTGGCAAATGTCAGCAAATGTCTTGCTCCAAGACTGGCTAACAGACTTTGGTGAAGGAAGAAATTTATGCTTTATGTCTTGGTAACTGTAAGTGTCTACCCCAAATAAATACCCTTTATAAAGACCAAGAGATTTCTGGTATTTTGCATCAGCATTCCTTTGGTGGACTAATACAGGATATAAAATATTTTAAAATACAATATTTGGCAAGTCAATAACAAATAATAAGTGCAGATTTGGAAAGCAAGCAAATGTGTTATAATTTCCCCAGTAAACTTTAAAGAATATTAAATCATGAATATCATACAAATAAATAGAAGAAAAAAATTGAACAAAAATTGCCAGTCTAAAACAAAGTATTCAGGATTTCCTGGGTTGCCATTTTGGCCTTTGTTCTGGGGCCTACTTACTCGTGCATCATTGGAAGCTGCGCCTTTCTTATCCTTCAGAAGCCTGAAGGTTCCAGTGTTGATATATGGTGTGTTGTTTTGTTCCCATCATAAATCAAGTGCTGGATCACTTCCCCATTTCCTAGTTATGAAGCCACAAAACTGAATGTGATGCTCATTTGAAGCAAGAAGAGCATGAATAATAGAACAAATAAAAAGGAGATATTTTTGTGCTTCCCAAATTGGACACTTAGATCATTGATATTGGATCATTCCTCTTTTCTAATGAATGCATTCAATGCTATAAATTTCCCTCTAAGTACTGCTTTTGTGGCATCCCACAAACTCTGAAGAAGCATAGGACATTAAGAAGCAGAAAGAACCACATATCAAAAGGCTTGTGAGTGAAGCTATATTCATTTCCACAACAGTACAATCCTAAGATGAAGGCAGAGAATGTAAGAAATTTGGGAAAATATGATCTATGACCACAAGCATTATTTCCTCAAAATAACACTTCTATGAATGTAACTTCACTTTGAAGGAATTTGCATCATGCTTACCTAAGCATGAGGGAATCTATGTAAGGAAAAATGAATGAAGACAATGCGTTTTGCCAGTTTACCCCACATGGTCCTCTCCTTTAAGTGTAAAGAGTGTGAAGTTTTTTTGGAAATTCAACCTCAGGAGATACCTGAGAATTAATCTTTCAGAGAAACTATTTGGAATTTCATGAATTTGGGAAAGCTAGAGTCACATCAAGAAATATGCAGGAGTAAAATCCTGTGTATGTAAGGAATATTGGAAATCTTTCAGCCAGGCATTAAATCTCATTTAGTATGAAATATTCATACATTAGTTAGTATTGTAATGAACATGGGAATGCTTCAATCTGAGACAAAACTTCATGGAATATTAGAAAATTCAAACTAGAGAGAATCCTATGTGTGAACTGAATGTAGTCTCCTATTTATAGTCATTTTTTTACTCCTCATTTTAAACGCCATATAGGGGAAAAAAACATAGAAATATAATACATGTGGGAAAGTTTTCAACCTCACAGAAAACCTATTTATTCTTTGTTGGAAAAGACACTGAGAGCCAGAGCACAAAGTGTTAAGCATTTTAAAAGCATGCTTTCTGGCAGAGAAACATTAGTAAATGTCTCCAAGGCCACTGAATGCTGCAGACATCAGTGGGAGGAGGCAGAGTGGAATGAACACACCACTAAGTTTTTATTGTCTGAATTCTCAAAAAAGATTGTCTGAGAACACAGAAACAGGCATTGCTCTCACTTAACAAGCTGAGAAATTATTGAAGAATGTCCTACTTTTGTTATGAGCTTTGTTGTTTAAAAAACAGCTTCAGCCTAAATAAACTTGCCTACACTCCACATGGAGTGAGGGCCCCTGATCCCAAACATTTTTTGGATCATTCCCCACACCATCTATTTCCATGTTGAATTACAACAGCTGGCTCCCACCGTGGGGCATGACGTGTCTTTTCTCTGGATATGTGTTGTGGAAACAAGGACCGCTATGTCACAGGGTCCTTGCATTCTGTTGGTGAATCGAGTAATATTGATCATCAGGGTAAAAGGTAATCTATTGACTCAGTTAGAGGAATATTCCCTAGATTTGAAGACCCTGTTAAAGAATACAGGGGTATCTGTGTCGATCCTAGAGTTACTAGAACTCTTTTTTCTTGTACACAAATATTATTATTGGCATCAGCCACAAGGGCAGAATATTTGAAACCTGAAACAATGGAAGTTAGTAATGAAAGCTTTAAAAAGAACTTCTCAAAGGGGAAAAATAATTCCCATTGATGTATGATCTTTGTAGTATCTTATTTCTGTTGCTATTGAACCATTACAATCATATGAAAATGAAGATATTAAAATGGATACTGCTTTTGCTAAAACTGTAGCAGAGCAAGCTACTGATGATTTTAATGAATATATATATGAAAAAATTAATGAACAAGCAAAAAAAATAAATTCATGTCTCATTTAAAAAAAAAGAATACGGGAGTTTATGGAATTTTTCCAGTGGTCGTTAAGCCGTCTGCTCCAAAAGATGATTTATTGCCTTTTGAACCAGGTTCTGCTCCTACTAAGGTATCTACTGATCCATTCTTTACAACTTTTGATGACCCTCCAAAAGTTTGTTTTTGTGCCAGCACCATCCTCTTCAATTATGAAAAGTATAGCACAGGAAAGTAGAGAAATAAATTCAGAGGCTATGCAATAATTTTTTTTTTTTACTTTTCCAATAACAATAGCTCAAATTCCAGTAGATGCTAACAATCCCCAAGGTGGTGTACAATATGAGCATGCTCCTATTCCTTTTAAAGCTATCAAAAAATTAAAATAAGCATACACTCAATATGGTGTAAATTCTTCATATATTCAAGAATTGATGCAAGAAATGGCACAAGCAAACAGATTAATACTCTGGGATTGGGATATGTTGGCTCAAGCGGTTCTTAATTCAGCAGAATTTTTACAATTTAAAATTTGGTGGGCTGATGAAGCTAATATTGTAGCACGATGAAACCAGCAGCAAAATCCACCAGTGCCTATTACAGCTGAACAAATATTAGGAGAAGTTCAATGGGCTGGGATTCCTCACCAAGCTCAATATGATGATATTGTCATTGTATAAATGCGATTGTGCTGCGTAGCTGCCTGGCAATGAATCTCCACCCCTGGACAGGCTGTACATTCACTTTCAAATATTGTTCAAGGAAATACTGAAACCTATGCTGAGTTTGTAGCAAGGTTGGCAGATGTAGTCAACAAGACAGCAACTCAATCTGATCTTAAAAAAATGTTTATTCTAATATTGGTTTTGATAATGCTAACAGTGATTGTAAAAAGGCTTTATGTCTAATAAAGGCAAATGGAAGTACTTTACAGGAGTATTTAAAAATATGCCAAAACATTGGGACTTATACCTATAACATTAACCTACTTGCAGCTGCTCTAAAGGTACAAAGTCCTATGATTACTAATTTAATTTGCTTTAAATGTGGGAAACCAGGTGATATGAAAAAGATTGCCAAGTCAATACTAGTGTAAGAGCCCCATCTCGGGGCAGTAATAAATCAATACCAACTCGTGTGTGTCCAAAATGCCAAAAAGGGTTATACTGGGCCAAAGAATGTCATTCTAAATATCATAAAAATGGTAGACTCATTAATAAGTTGAGAAACTTCAAGCACGCCTGGCTCAAGGCCCTCAGGCAAACAATATGAGCACATCTCCCAGCCTTGCTCAAATCTACCCAGTCAGCAACAGAGCAGTTCACTCTGGCATGTAATAGAACTTAAGACAGTAACCAAAAGCAGTACAGCTCTTGATCCTTCCGCAGCTGAAAAAAAGTTTATTACTCCTTCACCAGGTATACCCAAAATTAAGAACAGGAATTAAAGGGCCTATCCCAGAAATCTGAACTTTGAGCCCAAGTGTACGCCTAAAGAGTTATAATCCAAAATATACATGTTAAATATCTGTATAAACTGCTAAATTAGAGCTTAACTGTATTTATGCTGTTTTAGTTTTCCTGACTGGTTGCTGATTGTGAACAAAAGTGTTTCAAAGAACAAGCTTATATATTACAAGTGACACAGATTCCAGAAAAAATCTTAAAAACAGTAAAATCAAAGATGTGAAATGATGGAGGGCTTGAAGGCAGCCATATCAAAGGAGTGAAAATTATGGGTCAAATTAGTAAGCATTATGTTTCCATTCATGTGTCATAATTCTATTTTGTATTTGTCTGTTTGTTCTGTGTCATTGTATATTTTAATACCTCTGGATGGTAATATTAAGTTGATAAATGAAAATTATTATAAGAGCTCTATTCAAATGGGCAAAAATTATATAAGCACTTATATTAATAAATAAATAGGGATATTAGTTTAAAATAATAAAAATTATACTCAAAGTAAAGAATTATTCTAACAAGTTTGTTTAATATTGATGGTAATTGTATGTTGTCAGAAGTTTGCTTGGAAATAGTTTCCAAAGTCATTGTGGTAACCTAAGTATGGAAGATATATAGAATGTGCATTTATAATTAATGAAAATAAATTAATTTTATCCAAAGATAAAATAAGTAGTTATTAAAACAAAGTAAAGTGTGGGACAAAACCTGAATAAATATTAAAGTGCAAAAGGCTTGTGAAAAAGGAATTTTTGTGGTCAAAGCTAAGTAAAATTGAAGCAGTCTATTTCTAAAAAAAATTTAAAGCTTTAATATCAAACAATGTAATAATATAAAGTTGAGGATTTATTCTTTCTCAAAGTTTCTCAAGTCAGTTAGTCTGGTTATTAAAAGTTTACAAAGTTTTTCTCCTAAGTAATCAGTAAGAAATAAAGTATGTTTTATCAAAATAGCTTCTTGTCCTTTAACCTTATCATTTCCATTGAAAAACAGGTCTTATCACTTTTAAAAAGAACACAATGTTCAAACCTCCTTTCTCAAAGTCAAATCCTGAAAGGTAGCTTTTATTTCAAATTGTCAGAAATAACTTGGTCCTTTACCTAAAAAAAGGTAAAATACTAAAAATAGTTAAGTTCATGTGATATAAGTTGAATAAAGTATTTAAAATTGTTTTATAATTAAAAGAAATTTTCTAATTTAATAACAATTAAAGTTATATGAATAAAAAGGTCATAAGAATACTTTAAAAGTGTGTAAAATTCCTGAAAACATAATAATGTTTCAATAAAACAGTAAATAAAATATAATGTGGTTAACCATAATATTTAGTTATAACTGCAAGAAGAAAGCAGCCATTAAAGGCTGCCAGGGTAGTGCATAACAGTAAAATATAGTAAAATAAAATAACACCCCTGCAGCATGCAGTGGTCCCAAATATTGCTAGTTTGTTGCAAGATATTAATATCCAGTTATGTCACTATCACTTTGTTTTATATCTTGCTTAAGCTTTTTTTAATATTTTCTTAAACAAGTCAAGCCAGATAACATTCCCCTTCCTGTAAAATAGTCAACAACAAATCAAGTTTATATTCAACACTGTAAGCAACAGCCCCAATTCTAATTATAATGTTAACAACAAAACCAATGCAAGTATGAAAATTACAAGTTAATGTATTACCCCACAGCCCAAATAAGAAATACAAATTTGTTTTTACCTATTCCTCAAGCTTTACAAAATAAAAAAATAGAGGTCATTCGAATCATGTTACTAAGAATCTTAAACACTTAAGAAATAAAAGTTTATTCATTGGATGTCTGTTGTATAATCTACTATAGTTATTAATTACGTATAATATACTTAAATACTAATCAAAACTTTAATACAATGCATTGCATACTTAAGTGATTTAATAACTTGTATATTACATGTAAATATGTTTTATTAAATGTATATGTAAATCTCTTGTTTTTAAGTTTTGACAGTCCTGAATCCAAATGTATTTTTAAAAAGTCTGGCAACTATTGTTCAAGCCTAAAAGTAAAGCATCGTGCCAAAAACTTTGTTAATCAAGAAATCAATGCCTTGCTAGTTAACACTCTTCACATTTCAGGAAAAATATTGGAAATTAAAATAATAAATACTTCAACAATGTTTTGTAACAAATTAAAAAAAAGTAAAGTGCATTTCAATGGCTGTTGCAATCCTCCCTGGGGGAGCTGGCCACTCTCCCAGGGATTGATGCATAAACCTTAAAATTTACTGCCCGTGGAGTGTTGTGTTCCTTCCTGAGGAGGCTGGGCCATTCCTCAGAATTTAGAAAAAATACTCACGAGTTGGCATTTATAGTATCAAATTCATTAATCCTTAACTCAGTCAAACAAAACTCTAGTATCAGTTGCTACTTCAACACTTCCCAGGTAAAAGCTATATATTGGTAAGTATATATATATATAAGACTGCTCTATTTATCTGTCATTCTTTAACTTTGTTCAATATTGACATAATCTTTTAATTATTATGTTATTTGTTTCTCACCCTAATTGTCAAAATAAGCTTATTAAACAAAATATATATTAATGTATATCTTATATCTCTCCAGGACTCTAGCCAAAAATAAGCCAAGTGTATCAGTGTATCCCCTGATTTAGTAATCCAGTGAATATATGTATACTTATCATTAAAAATTAAATGTTAAACCTCTATTTATAAATGTTACAAAAACAAAAAAAAGGGGGAAATGGTGAGGTGTAAGAACAACCATATCAAGCATTATTTACAATAAAATTTTTAAGCCAAATTTCAGAATCATATACTTCAGCAGCAGAGCATTTCTGGCAAAAATCAGGCAAAAATACAGAAACAAATATTGGACAACTAGTTTATTGAAAGCATAAAGATAATAATGGGAAAAGGCAACAGTTAAGTTAGTATATAGGGTCAAGGTTTTGCTCTTATCATTACAGATAAAGGAGACCAGGTTTGGGTCCTGTCCGGACATCTGAAACCTAGACATAAACAAGCCAAAGAAGCTGACACAAAAAGCAGAAAAGATGGATAGTTCTACTGCAGTTCTAATAGGATTAAGGCATCATGGAATATGGCTTCTGGTTCGCATGAATCGCTGCTGGCAGTCTTCCCCTCAGAGCCAAATCCTTTGGCACTTTTTAAATCATTATTTGAAGAGAACCAATCGTTTTACTGAATTAAATATAGCTTCTGTATTAGGGCTTATAAATATTATTACAGCTGCTGCTGTGCCATGAACTGCCCTACACGAGACTAACCAAACACGATAATATGTTAGAAATTGGCATAAAAATGCTAGTGAGCTATAACATAGTTAGGTATATATTGATGAGCAGATTAACAATCTTAATGACTTAGAGCTGGCTGTTACACAAATGGGAGATCAGGTATATAATCTAAATATAAAACAAGATTTGAAGTGTGCTTAGAATGGAAGTGCCTTTTGTATCACTCCTCTCCCTTACAATGATTCCCATTATGAATGGGAAAAATTAAAAATCCTGTAATAGGTCATCACACAAATTTATCTATAGAAATTACAGATTTGCAAAAAAGAATTTTGAGCATGTCTCAGAATCAACTCACTACGCTTCCAGATAGCAAATTTTGGCAATCTTTGACAGATTAATTAAATAAAATAATCCCCTTACATGGGTGGAAATCAAACTCTGTACTTGCTAACTTTGGTGTGGTGATCATTGTTGCTCTGCTAATCTTACCTGTATTAGGAGGCATTCGCAAAGCCCTGCTGTCCTGCATTAATATGGCTGAAAAAGCCAGCCATGCCAATAACTTCATTCTACTTAAAACCCTTAACTCTGAAGACCACTGTCCATGGATCTTGGCTGGTGGCCAGTGATGGGTAAGACCTTCAGAGGAGGGCAACCTAAGACTGGTAGAGTCACCCTGGACAAAAACCAAAAAAGGGGGAAGTGTTGGAAAAGATACAGAGAGCCAGAGTATAAAGGGTTAAGCATTTAAAAAGCATGCTTGCTGGCAGAGAAACACTAGTAAATGTCTCCAAGGACACTGCATACTACAGATATCAGTGGGATTTGGCAGAGTGGAATGAACAGGCCACTAAGATGTTATTGTCTGAATTCCCAAGAAATATTGTCTGGGAACACAGAAAGAGGCAGCGCTCTCATGGACCAAGCTGTGAAATTAGTGAAAAAATGCCCTACTTTTGTTATCAGCTTTGAAGTATAAAAAGCAGCTTCAGCCTAAATAAACTTGGCTGCATTCCACATGGAGTGAGGACCCCTGATCCCAAACTTTCATTGGATCATTCCTGGCACCATCTACCTCCACAGTGAATTACAACAGCCTGCTTTTGACTTCACTCCAATTTTCCTTAGTATTTTAAATACGAAATGATCCTTTCATAATTAGATGATATACTTCTAATCTCAAGTATTTTAAGAAGTTTGAAAATTTATTCATATTCTTAAGTTGCACTCTAAAATTTTTCTCATATGTGATAGGGTGTGGGATGGATGAAACTAGAGAATTAATGTATTTACAAACAGAAATGTGTTTGTAACAAAAGGCTTGTAAGTGAAACTATATAAACCTCCACAACAATACAGACTTAAGATGAAGGCAGAGAATGTAAGACGTTGGGAAAATATGTTCTCTGACTGCAAGCATTGTTTCCTCAAAATAAAACTTCTATGAATTTAACTTCACTTTGAAGGAATTTGCATCATGCTTACCTAAGCATGAGGGAATCATTGTAAGGTAAAAGAATGAAGACAATGTGTTTTGCCAGTTTGACCCACATGGTGGTCCTCCCCTTTAAGTGTAATATGAGTGAAGTTTTCTTGGAAATTCAACCTCATGAGATACCAAAGTATTAATCCTTCAGAGAAACCATTTGGGATTTTAATGAATTTGGGAAAGCTAGAATCAAATGAAAGAAACATGCAGGAGTAAAACCCTGTGTATGTAAGGAATATTGGAAATCCTTCATCCAGACATTAAATCTCATTGAGCATGAAATATTCATAAGTTTGTTAATATTATAATGAACATGGGAATGTTTCTATCTGAAACAAAACCTCATGGAATATGAGAAAATTCAAACTAGAGAGAAACCGTATGAGTGTCCTGAATGTAGTCTGCTCTTTACAGTCCATTTTTACTCTGCATTTTAAAAGCCATACAGGGGAATAGGCATAGAAATGTTTTACATGTGGGAAAGTTTTCAACCTAACAGAAAACTTCTTTATTCATCAGAAAATTCTTTCTGAAATGAAATGATATATATGTGGGAAAGCCTTTGTTCAAATGTCAAATCACAGGTACAAGAAGTTTCCTAGTGCAAAGAAACACTATGCATGTAAGGCATGTAAAAAAGCCATTAGGTACAAATTATTTCTCACAGAACATGAAAAAAACTCATAGTGGACAGAAACAAAATGAATGTAAAAAATGAAGAAAAGTGTCCAGTGACTTTTTTAGAGAATGCATGTGTTTTAAAACTGAAATGTGTACCAAAAAAATCTGCCAATGCAGATAATTCTGAAGAAAGCGGAATGGGGTTTGAGGCTAGAGAAGGAATTTGTCTGTTTGCCCTGACAGATATAAATTATTTTTATACTCTTTGCATGGATAATTCGGTTATAATTTAAAAGAAATTATGAAAATAGTACACAATGAAATCATACATAGTGGTTCATTTGAAGATATTGATTTGTATCTGCAGCATTACTGGGGGGGCATTCCCCTCACCCTTTGCAAATACAGTCGCCCATAAAGGAAAAGTGTTCACTCCACTTGGCCCCCTTCACAGCTGACTAGACAGCAGAGGCCTCCCTCAGCAAGATGGAGCACACAACACGAGAAGAATCCATGCAACTGTGGGAAGGCCACACTACTCTCAACACGTGTCCTGTTACAGGGCTCTTAGCACCACAGGAGGAGACGGACTTCATTCTTCTTATTCACCAATGAAGACCTGATATAGTGACTCATATCAATAAGTGAGACTGTGAGTGCTGAGCAGGGATTTCTCCATGTCCTCCTTTTTGGATTCAGAACCTATGATGATGGTTTTCATTTGGGCTTTGAGAGGTTGGCTCCCAAGCAGAACATTCCCACTCTGCCTTGGGTGAACTTCAGGGAACATGTGTTACATCCCAGCTTCTTCAGTTGTTCATGAACTTCTTCCCATCCAACCCCTCTGTTCTCTTCTAGGATTGAAGAAGTCTGCATCAATTTTGACACTGTTAAAAACGTGTTGAAAATTTAATATTTAATTTGTCTGAGAAATATCTGATATCTGCACCCTTGAGGTTTTCTGGAAATATTGCACTCTGTCACAACTTCACTTCTACTGTTGTCAGCCATAGGTCTCAGGACTTTCTGGGATTCCCATACTATTGATTATGGTCACTGGCCTAATGTTGCTCATTCTGTTGATATTATTGCTGTAGGAAATGCTGTAATGTGAATTTTGACATTAGCTTCCTGAAATGAGCAGGTTTCATCTTTACATTGCTCTTTCTTTAGCTGGCCCAAGGTTGGAGAAGGTGAATGTAGAACTGGAAGCAGGAGACTTGAGTTGTGCCTGTTACCCAGAAAGGGTACAGTAAGAGCAGCCTCCTCAGAGGATCAATCCTGGAGGGCATGGGAAGGAGGGAAGGGCTAAAGGAGCAGGAGCAGGAACTCTCCTCTCTGTGCCCTGACTCCTCTGTTGCACCAGAGCTATGGTACCATGCTTTTATCTGCCCCTCCCCAACTGGCCCACCACTGTGTGAGGTAGGTACATCATACTGGGCCATCTGTGTCTTTATACTAGTCCCCAAAACCTGTGACTCCCCTGCCTGACTCCCTGTATTGCAGGCCTTGCTGGCCAAGAGCAGTTCCACCTCCATCTAACCAGTACTCATTCTCACCTAGTCTGGACACACCCACAGTTTACAGGTGAATTCAAAGGGCAGCAGCATCACACCGACATTTCAGAACAGGGAAGCTCACCATCCCTGTGTCCCTAGCTGTTTGAGTTTGCCAAGCACTGCCAATGAAAATACCAGAAATAGGTTGGATTTTATTGGAGATTTTTAGGGTTAAAGCTTACAAATCTGAGGCTGTGAAAATGTCCAAATTAAGGCATCATGAAAAATGCTGTCTTAACCAGTGTCAACTGCTGCTGGACTCCTATGAAGGCAAAATGTTGAGCCTGCCTGTCTCTTTCTGCCTTCACCTCCAAACTCATTTTCTCCCTGAGCTCAGCAGTGGGCCATCAGATACAATTGCTCACACCTCTCCCTTCTCTTATGGCATGGAAGTTTTGAGCTTCAAGCTGAACCAGAAGTACAGCCTATGGCCTCTCCCTCACCCTCTCAGAGTTTCTTTGTCTCTCCACAACTCTAGGAGATCTGGAGCCCTCTCCCACATGACAAGGTAAACGTGGCAGCACTCTGTGTGTTCCATTTTTGTAGGACTTCAGCACAAGGATTGATATCCAACCTGGTGACTGAAATCTAATCAGAGGCCCTTAACTAAACTAAAGCAATCTAACAAAATGTGACCTAAACACAAGGTCCCTTATCTGAATCTAACCAAAATTTCCTACATAAAAATGGTTTAGAGACACAGCAATATGTTAGTAAGAACATACTTTTCTGGAGTCTACACAAGACTCAAACGAGGGCATTAACCCAGGGCACAGTGACCAAGAGGGGTTTCCTAATTCCAGGATAAATGGGAACTCATGAAGCAGTGGCTGTATTTTGGGTGTGGCCATCATTGAAAAAATCGGGTGCTGAACACCATTGCACTGGTCCCTAGAATGATCCCAAAAAGAACTCAATATACTGTGCTTTCTCTACCAAATTATTGCTCCCAAATCAGGTGTGTAACTAAGAGAGGTGTGCCATTTTTCCCATCCCCAGAGCCAGAGTGCTCAGATTTTGCAGAGGAGAGGGTGCATGAAGAAGGTGGTAAAACTGAAAGCCCCTAATTTCTTCTCCAAAGAACTGATTACATTTACAACAGAATGGAGAAATTCCACCCTAAGGGTGTTCTTAAAAGCAGTGGAGATCTTCAAGGGCTTGAGAATTAATTCATCTCAATCCTTCAGGAAGAATTGAAATAAATAATTTTAAAGATGAGTAAAAACTAATGAAGTTTGCTAGTAACAACTCACTTTAAAAGTAATGTAAAAGAATATTCTTCAGACAGAAAGAAAATAATCTCATAAGGTTCAAGATTCAGGAAGGATTGTAGAACAATATCTGTTAGTTAAATTCATATATCTAAATTATTATTGAATGGATAATGTAATAATGATATCCATGGCCTAGAACATCAATAAAGTATTAAATACACCATAAAAAAATATATAGCATAAGATGGGTAAATGGATATGTAGCAGTTTTATATCATTATGAATTCCAAAAAAAGATATTGCATTATGCTTGTAAACTGCTCTGTTAATCTGGGCATGATTAAGTTATGATAAGGGCATTGACTGGGCCACAGTCTGTAGGGCGTTGAGCCCCACCAACTGGTGTGTGGGGCGTTAAACATAAAAAGACAGGGCATAGAACAGAGTTGGAGTAGTTTTTGATGTTGGAGTTCTGAGGAGCTAGGACAGAAGGCCCCAGTGAAAAGAGAAAAGACATTCACCTCAGAGTTCACACCTGGCCTTGTGGAGAGAGACAAAGCTTAGGGAGTTTCATAGTCTACAGATGACCATGTGGAGGAAACAGAGAAGCTGAGCCCAGAGATAAATGCAGCCCTGGGGAGAGAGGAACCCAAGAAGCCTGAACCCTGGCTAATGTCTGCAGCTGTCTTGCTCTGAGATGGGGTAACAGACTTTGGTGAAGGAAGAAACTTATGCTTACTGGCCTGGTAAATGTAAGCTTCTACCCCAAATAAATACCCTTTATAAAATCCCAGATATTTTTGGTATTTTGTATTAGCACACCTTTGGCTGACCAATACAGGATATAAAATGTTTTAAAATACATTATTTGGCCAGTCAGTAATAAGTAATAAGTGCAGATTTGGAAAGGCAATCAAAAGTGTTATAATTTCCCTGGTAAACTTTAAAGAATATTAAATAGTACATCTCATCCAAATAAATAGCAGAAAAAATTGAACAAAAATAATCAGTCCAAAACAAAGTATTCAGGATTTCCTGGGCTGCCATTTTGGTCTTTGTTCTGGAGCCACCTTACTCATGCATCTTTGGAAGCTCTGCCTTTCTTATCCTTCAGAAGCCTAAGGTTCCATGGTTGATTTATGTGCTGCTGTTTTGTCCCCATCATAAATCAAGTGCTGTATCACTTCCCAATTTCCTAGTTATGAAATAACCAAACTGGATGTGATGCTCATTTGAAGCAGGAATAGCCATGAAAGATAGAACAAATAAAAAGGAGAGATTGTTGCACTTCCCAAATTGGATGCTTAGATGATTGATATTGGATATTTCCTCTTTTCTAATGAAATTTCCTTCTAAGCACTGCTTCTGCTGCACCCCACAAATTATGAAGAAGCATAGGACATTAAGAACAAAAAGAACCAAATATCAAAAGGCTTGTGAGTGAAACTATATCCACTTCCACAACAGTACAGACCTAAGATGAAGGCAGAGAATGTAAGAAAGTTGGGAAAATATTTTTCTCTGACCACAAGCATTGTTTCCTCAAAATAACACTTCTATGAATGTAAATTCACTTTGAGGAAATGTTGTAAATCAACATGGAGGTGTATGGTCCCGGGAACGATCCAAAGAAAGTTTGGGTCCAGGTGGCCTCCCTCCATGTGGGATGCAGGCAAGTTTATTTAGGCTGAAGCTGCTTTTCTGACTCCAAAGCTGATAACAAAATTAGGGCATCCTTCACTAGTTTCTCAGCTTGGTACATGAAAGCACTGCCTGTTTCTGTGTTCCCAGACTATCTTTCTGGGGAATTCAGACAATAACATCTTAGTGTTGTGTTTATTCAGTTCTGCCTCCTTCCACTGATGTCTGCAGTATGCAGTGTCCTTGGAGACATTTACTAATGTTACTCTGCCAGCAAGCATACTTTTTAAATGCTTAACCCTTTATGCTCTTGCTCTCAGCATCTTTTCCAACAATTCCACCTTTTTTGGTTTTTGTCCAGAGTGACTGTGCCTGTCTTAATTTGTCCTCCTCTAAATGTCTTACCCAACCCTGGCCACGAGCCAAGCTCCATGGACAGGGGTTTCAGAGTTAAGGGTTTTAATAGAATCAAGTCTTTGGCAGGACTGGCCTTTAAAGTGCTATTAATGTGGGACAGCAGGGCTTTGTGAATACCTTCTAATACAATTAATTGTAGCAGAGAACCAATGATCACCACACCAAAGTTAGCATGTACAGAGTTTGATTTCCACCAATGTAAGGGGTTTATTTTATTTAATCGATCTGTTAGATTGCCAAAATTCGCTACCTGGAAGCATAGTAAGTTGAATCTGAGACATTCTCAAAATCCTATTTTGCAAATCTGTAATTTTTATAGATAAATTTGTGTGATGACCCAGTAAATGATGTTTAATTTTTTCCATTCATAATGGGAATCATTGTATGGGAGAGGAGTGATACAAAAAGCAATTTCATTCCAATCACACTTCAAACCTTGTTTTAAATGTAGATTATATACTTGATCTCCCATTTGTGTAACAACTATCTCTAAGTTATTAAGCCTATTATTAATTTGCTCATCTATATATGCCTGACTATGCCATACCTCACTAGCATTATGATGCCACTTTTAAACATATTGTTGTGTTTGGACATTCTCATGTAGGTCATTTCTTGTCACAGCAGCGGCTGTAATAATATTTATAACCCTAATACAGCAGCTATAATTAATCCAATTAAACGTTTACTTCTTTTCAAACAATGATGTAGAAAGTACCGATGGATTTGGCTCTCATGGGAACACAGCCAGCAGCGATTCATGAGAACTGGAAGCCATAATCTGCGATGCCATTGTCCTATTAGAACCACAATAGAACTCTTCTGTAAAACAGATTCTGATACAAAAGTGTAAAGGGAGCAATTGCTGCAGAAAAACCATGTTTGATTAATGCTCACTGTTCCTACTATAAAAACAATGGGATCCCATAAACATACTTTGAAAAATTAAGTGGATTTTCTTTTTAAACTGGTAATATTAGTTTTACTGCATTGTCATTCAAAAATTGGGCTAGTTCCCCAAAATAGTTTCCACAAATAATTTCTAGCTTTGTTAAGTTTAATATCCCATAGATGTGGGATAACTCTTCCGTGATGAGTCCAACAGTGATATATTTAAGCTTATGACATTCCCAAAATTCTAAAAATAATAATAGCTTTCAATAGTTATTTTTGTTGAATTATTAATTTTTCAACTTATAGTTGTGTTTACATTAGGTTTTGGTATCCCTATAAGGGCCCAATTATTTACAATTCTATTGCAATTATTAAAGAGCACAACCTCAGATGAAACATGACATGTATGCCATTTATCACTTTATACTATTATTTTGGGGCTTTATATATGGATTGATGGATCCTATGCAGTTAGGTCATTTAAGAAAATGCAAGGTTAAAATTTCAATAAATTTCCCTTCATCCTCAGGAACCGCCAAACTGTCTTCCACAGTGGCTGAACCATTCCACAATCCAACCAGAAGTGATTGAGGGTTCCCATTCCTCCACATCCTCTCCAACACTAAGAGTCTGCTGTTTTTCAATAGCTGCCATTCTGATGGGTGTAAATGGTATCTCATTGTAGTTTTGATTTGCATTTCTCTGATAGCAAACGATGGGGAGCATTTTTTCATGTGCTTTTTAGCCCTTGGTATTTCTTCCTTGAAGAAGTGTCTTTTCAGGTCACTTGCCCATTTTTTATATGGGTTGTTTATCTTTTATTTTCAAGGTGTAGGATTTCTTTATATATACATGATATTAGGCTCTTATCAGATATATGGTCGCTGAATATTTTCTTTCATTGGGTAGGCTGCCTTTTTATTTTCTTAATAACGTCCTTTGAGGTGAAGAAAATTTTAATTTTGATGAGATCCCATTTATCTAATTTTTCTGTTGCTGTTCGTGCTTTGACTATGAAGTTCGTGAAACCATTTCCTATTACAAGGTCCTGTAGATGCTTTCCTACATTATCTTCCAAGGTCTTTATGGTTTTGGCTCTTATATTTAGATCATTGATCCATCTTAAGTTGATTTTTGAATAAGATGTGAGACTATATTCTTCTCTCATTCTTTTGAATATGGATATTCAGTTCTCCAAGCACCAATTGTTAAAGAGGCCATTCTCCCCCAACTGAGTGGGCTTGGTAACCTTGTGGAATATCAGATGACTGTATATGCAAGGATCTATAATAGAACTCTCAATTCGATTCCATTTGTCAGTAGGTCTATCCTTGTGCCAATACCATGCAGTTTTGATCACTGTAGTTTTTAATATATTTTAAAGTCTGGTAATGTTATACCTCCAACATCATTTTTCTTTTTCATTATGTCTTTGGTAATTCGGGGCCTCTTACCTTTCCAAATATATTTTGTAGTTAGTTTTTCCAGTTTCTTAAAAAAATAATGATAATTTTTTATTGGGATTGCATTAAATCTGACGTAGTTGGGGTAGGATAGACATCTTGATGATGTTTAGTCTTCCTTTCCATGAACAGGGAATATTTTTCCATCATTTAACTCTTCTTTGATTTCCTTTAACAGTGTTGTATAGTTTTCTGTATATATGTCCTTTACATCTTTAGTTAAATTTATTCCTAGACATTTGATTCTTTTAGTTAGTATTGTAAATGGCATTTTTTTTCTTGAGTTCCTCCTCTGATTGCTCGTTATTGGTGCACAGAAATGCTACTGATTTTTGAGCATTGATCTTATAGCCTGCAATATTATTGAACTACTTTAAAATTTCCAGAAGCTTTGTTGTGGCTTTCGCTGGGCTTTCTATGTATAGGATGATGACATCTGCAAATAATGAAATTTTTACTTCTTTTCCAATCTGGATGCCTTTTATATTCTTTTCTTGACTCAGTGCTCGAGCAAGTACTTCTAAGACAATGTTAAATAAGAGTGGTGATAGTGGTCATCCTTGTCTTTTTCCCAATCACAGAGGGAAGGCTTTTAGGATTTCACCATTGAAGATGAGTTAGCTTTGGGTTTCTCATATATACCCTTTATCATATTTAGAAAATGTCCTTCTATTCCTATCTGTTGTGGTGTTTTTATCAAGAAAGAGATCTGTATTTTGTCGAATGCTTTTTCTGAATCTATAGAGATGATCATGTGGTTTTTTTCTTTCAGTTTGTTTATGTGGTGTATTACATTGATTGATTTTCTTATATTGAACCATCCTTGCATACCTGGGATGAAACCCACTTGGTCATGATGTATAATCCCTTTGATATGTTGTTGAATGCTATTAGCATGTATTTTGTTGAGGATTTTAGCATCAAGGTTCATTAGAGAAATTGATCTGTAATTTTCCTTTTTGGTGGTATCTTTCTTTGGTTTTGGTATTAGGGTAATGTTGGCATTGTAGAATGAGTTAGGCAATATTCCTTCTATTTCTATTCTTTGGAAGAGGTTAAGTAGAATAGCCATTATCTCTTTCTGGAATTTTGGTAGAATTCAGCTGTGAAGCCATCAGGTCCTGGGCTCTTAGTTGGGAGGTTTTTGATGACTGAGTATATCTCTTTACCGTAGTTCGACTGTTGATTTCATCAATTCCTTCTTTCATCAAAGTAGGCTGTTTGTGAGTTCCTAGAAACTTGTCCATTGCTTTTAAATTATCATTCTGGTTGACATATAATTTTTCAAAATATCCTCTTATGATGCTCTTTATTTCTGTGGGGTCAGTAGTGATATTCCCTTGCTCATTCCTTATTTTGTGTATTTGCATCTGTTCTCTATTTTTCTTTGTTAATCTGCCTAAGGGTTTGTCGATTTTATTGATATTCTCGAAGAACCAGCTTTTGGTTTTCTTTATATTTTCTAGGGCTTTCTTAATCTCTATTTCATTTAGTTCAGCTCTAATCTTTGTTATTTCCTTCTTTTTACTTCCATTAGGTTTTGTTTTTTGTTGTTTTTCCAATTACTCCAAGTGTGCAATTAGGTCTTCAATTTTATCTCTTTCTTCTTTTTTAATATATGTATTTATGGCTTTGAACTTCCCTCTCAGGACATCTTTGGCTGCATCCCATATGTTTTGATATGTTGTGTTGTCATTTTCATTAGATTCAAAGTAGTTACTGATTTCTTTTGAGATTTCCTCCTTGACACACTGTATGTCTAAGTGTGTGTTGTTTAACTTCCATATCCTTGTACCTAACCTGTTTCTCTAGCCCTTAGTGATTTCCAATTTAGTTCCATTGTCATCAGAGAAATTACTTTGTATAATGTCAATCGTTCTGAATTCATTGAGAGTTTTTCTGTGGCCTAGCATGAGGTCTATCACAGAGTATGATCCATGTGCACTCAAGAAGAATGTAAATCCTGATGTATTGGGGTATATTGTTCTGTATATTTCTGTTAAGTCCATGTCTTCTAATGTATTTTTGAGAGTCTTTGTTTCTTTGTTGATTCTCTGTGTAGATGTTCTGTCTAATGATGATAATGGTGTATTAACGTCCCCTGCTATAATTGTAGAGGCATTTATATCTTCACTTATCTTTTCCAGAGTTTGTCTCATGAAATTTGAGGCACCACAATTAAGTGTGTAAATGATTTTGAGTGTTCTCTCTTCTTAAGAGATTACCACATTTACTAGTATATAGTGTCCATCATTGTACCTTACAATAATTTTGCATTTAAAGTCTATTTTGTCTGATATTAGAATAGCTACTCCTGCCCTTTTATGGCTATTGTTAGCTTGTAAAAATGCTTTCCAGCATTTACTTTCAACCTCCTTGAATCCCTTGTTCAAAGGTGGGTTTCTTGTAGACAGCATATAGATGGATCATATTTCTTTATCCATTCTGTGAATCTGTGTCTCTTGAGTGGTGAATTTAATCCTTTTACATTCAGTGTTATTACTCTCAAAGAATTTCTTACTTCAGCCATATTTTCTTTGGATTAATGTATGTCATATGTTGTTTTGTTTCTGTTTTTGTATTTTTTTAACTCTCCTAACTCTTGAATTATCCTTTCACTTTGTAGAACTTCCTTTAGTATTTCTTGAAGTGCCAGTTTCTTATTGACATATTCTCTTAATTTCTGTTTATCTGTGAATATTTTGAAATCTGTATCATTTTTGAATGTCAGTTTTGCTGGATACAGAATTCGTGGCTGGAATTTTTTTCTTTTAGTAATTTGATAATATCATAGCACTGTCTTCTTTCCTCTATGGTTTCAGATGAGAAATCACCATTTAATCTTATTGTGCATCCCTTGTATGTGATGGTTCTCTTTTCTCTTGCTGCCTTGAGTGTTTTCTCTTTGTCTTGAGCATTGGATATTTTGACAAGTATATGTCTTGGAGTTGGCCTGTTGGGATTTATACTGTTTGAGGTGTGCTTTGCTTCCTGGATCTGCACATCCATCTCTCAATAAGGTTGGGAAGTTTTCCACCATTATTTCCTTCAACACTCCTTCTGTTCCCTTTCCCTTCTTCTCCTTCTGGGATGCCCATAATGCGTATGTTTGTGTACTTTGTGTTGCCAGTTAAATCTCTGAGTCCCTACTTGATTTTTTATATATTTTTTTTGTTTTTCTCTTCTACTATATGTGATTTCAGCTGTATTGTGTTCCACATCACTAATTCTTTCTTCGGCCTGTTAAAATCTGCTGTTATGTGAATCCAGCATCCTTTTGATTTCTTGGATTTTGCCACTGATCACCATAAGTTCTGTTATCTTTTTGCGTATGTTTCCAGTTTCTTCAGTATGTTCTCCCAGTGTCTTCTTTATATCCTTAATCTCTTCCTTCACTTCATTAAGTTGATTCACGATATTTGTTTGGGAATCTTGGATTAGTTGTTTGATGTTCTGCATATATTACTTGTTTTTAGTTTGTTCATTGGAGTGGTCCATGTCTTACTGTTTCTCAGTGTGGTTTGTAATTTTTTGTTGCCCTCTAGTCATCATTTTATATTGCTGGGTTTATTCAGTTGATTAGTTCTCTCTCTCCTCTTGAGTTTTATTTAATTGTTGCTTCTGTGTGTGTTAAGTTGTCTCTTGGACACATTTTCTTCTTATTTTGTTTCCTTGCTCCTTTCTACGTTACCTTGAAGGAAAAAATTAATGCCAGAGGGATTGAAAGATGTGAGAAAGGAAAAAGGATAATAGTAATATTGATAAAAGTTAGATGAGTGGCCAAATAGGATTTAGTAAAATGAATATTTAACTTGTGTAGGCAGTGTACAGTAACAGGAAAAAAGTGGAGTACCTACAATGGGCTGGGGAAACAAATAGAGGAATATATATATAATGATTTAGAAGACTAGAAAGAAGAGGAGGGAGAGAAAGTTAAAGAAAGAGCTAAAATGAAAAGGCTAATATTAATAAAGTAAGAAGTAAGCAAAATAGATAGAATAGAAACTGGCACCCTTAATTTGTGGGTTAATGAAAAATCATGGTGTCTAAGAACCACAACAGGAAGCAGAAGACAGAGATACCAAGGAAGGAGAATAGATAGCTTGGGATACAATATCAATACAGGCAGAGAATGGGAAATCACTGAAGAGGAATAACAGCAAAGAAGAGTAACCTAGCAGCACCTCCTTTTTTGAAAAATGAAGGAAAACAGAAAGGGGTGTGGAAAGAGGAAAGAAAAGCAAGACAAAAATAAACAGAGAATAAATGAAACAATCTCACCAGCAAGCAGTCAAACAAACCTAAGGAGGAAGTGGTCCATCTAGGGTCCTTGTGGATCCTCTCAGCCTGCTTGTGTTTATCAATTTCCCTTCTGGGTTCTACCTGCAGATTTTGAAGCAGATTTTTGGTATTAAACTAAATTAAGAACTCATACCACTTTCTTCTTTTCTCCATGGTTTCAGATGAGAAATCACCACTTATTCTTATTGTGCATCCCCTGTATGTGATGGTTCTCTTTTCTCTTTCTGCCTTGAGTATTTTGTCTTTGTCTTGAGCATTGGACATTTTGACAAGTATATGTCTTGCAGTTGGCCTGTTGGGATTTATACTGTTTGGGGTGTGCTTTGCTTCCTGGATCTCCACATCCATCTCTCAATAGGGTTAGGAAGTTTTCAGCCATTATTTCCTTCAACACTCCTTCTGTTCCCTTTCCCTTCTCTTCTACTTCCGGGATGCCCATAATGTCTATGTTTCTGTGTTTTGTGTTGTCAGTTAAATCTCTGAGTCTCTGCTGGATTTTATATATATATATATATTGTCTATCTCTTCTACTATCTGTTTGATTTCAGCTGTATTGTCTTCCACATCACTAATTTTTTCTTTTGCCTTTTCAAATCTGCTGTTATGTGAATCCAGAATCTTTTGATTTCTTGGATTCCACCATTGATCACCATCCTATCTGTTATCTTTCTGTATATGTTTACAATTTCTTCAGTATATTCTCCCAGTGTCTTCCTTATATCCTTAATCTCTTCCTTCACTTCATTAAGTTGGTTCATGATATTTGTTTGGGAATCTTTGATTAGTTGTTCAATGTTCGGCATATATTCCTTGTTTTTAGTTTGTTCATTGCAGTGGTCCATGTATTCCTGTTTCTCAGTGTGGTTTGTAATTTTTTGTTGCCCTTAGTCATCATTTTATCTTGCTGGGTTTATTCAGTTGATTACCTTCTCTCACTCCTCTTGTGTTTTATTTAGTTGGTTGTTCTGTGTGTGTGTTAAGTTTTCTCTTTGACACTTTTTCTTCTTATATTGTTTCCTTGCTTCTTTCAATGTTACTTTGAAGGCAAAAAATTAGTGCCAGAGGGAATGAAAGATGTGAGAAAGGAAGAAGGATAATATTAATATTGATAAAAGTTAGAAGAGTGGCCAAATAGGACTTAGTGAAATGAATATTAAACTTGTGTAGGCAGTGTAGAGTAATAGGAAAAAAAGTGGAGTACTTACAATGGCCAGGGAAACCAATTAGAGGAATATATATATATAATGAATTAGAAGGCTAGAATGATGAGGAGGGAGAGAAAGACTAAAGAAAGGGCTAAAAGGAAAAAGCTAATATTAATAAAATAAGAAGCAAACAAAATAGATAGAATAGAAATTGACACCCTTAAGTTGTGGTCTAATGAAAAAGCATGATGTCTAAGAACCACAACAGAAAGCAGAAGGTAGAGAGATGAAGGAAAGATAAGAGATAGCTTGGGATACAATATCAATATAGACAAGGAATAGGAAATTACTGAAGAAGAAGAACAGCAAAGAAGAGGTAAGCTAGCAGCACCTAATTTTTTTAAAA
This sequence comes from Tolypeutes matacus, assembly GCA_026826555.1. Lineage (NCBI taxonomy): Eukaryota > Metazoa > Chordata > Mammalia > Cingulata > Chlamyphoridae > Tolypeutes > Tolypeutes matacus. The sequence continues at coordinate 38,363 of JAKSZT010000116.1, read as the reverse complement.
ATGAAGGAAAACAGAAAGGGGGGAGGAAAGAGGAAAGAAAAGCAAGAGACAACAAATAAACAGAGAAAAACCAAACCACCATACCAGCAAGGAGTCAAACAAAGCCAAGGAGGAAGTCTTTCTAGGGTCCTTGCAGATCCTCTCAGCCTGCTTGTGTTTATTAATTTCCCTTCCAGGTTCTCTCTGCAGGTTTTGAGGCATATTTTTGTTATTAAACTGAATTAAGAACAGGAATTCATTGTTTTAAAGTGACTGTATTCTCTTTTTTTGGTGATATAAGGGACCCAAAAGACATCCTCTGCTAAATCAGCCCCTTCACCGAGGGGACCCCAAATAGGCTCATGGAAACTAATCAAGCCCTTCCCACTTCATTCCCTCCCCAGGGGTGTGAAGCTATGATGATTGTCAAGGCAGAGCAATAAAATTGGTTGACTCTACCCCCTCTGGGGTGAGGCCTCAGTATCAGTGAGCTGTTGGGTAAATCAGGTTTCCTCCACACATTCCCCTCTACCATCAGCCTGGTGCTGTTTCAAACCAGCTTATCTGATACCCAAAGCTATGAAGGGGTCCAGGCAGCTAAATCCACAGAAGTTATACCCCTCAACACCTTCTTTTAGAGCCCTCCCTCCCTCAGATTATGCTGCATCAAAACAGAAGCATGTGGGAAGCGGCTGTGGCTCAATCAGTAGGGCTCCCGTTTACCATATGGGAGGACCCGGGTTCGGTTCCCGGGGCCTCCTGGTGAAGGCAGGCCTGCCCGCATGGCGTGGTTGGCTGACCCAGCGAGCACAAGCAGCAAGGGTGGAATAAATGAATAAATAAATAAAATCTTTAAAAAAAAAAAAAAAAAAAAAAAACAGAAGCATGAGTTGTGGTTGCAGGATTCATGGTTCAAACCAGCCATTGTCCCTGTGTTAGGGCTCAGCCATCTGTGTTAACCACCACAGGCCGGATCAAAACCCATGAATCTCCACTAATCACTCCATGCCATCAATCTGCCCACTGCTAAGTGACCCAAGTTTCTCACTCCGTGTGCCCACAGCAGAGACCCTTGAGTAGGACCCCACCCACAATCAGCTGTCCCCAGAGAGCTAGTCAGTGAGTATCCTCCTAAACTGATACCATCTTGCCTCTCTCCTGTAGCATTTTCTTATAAGGCACCACAACCATTCATATTTTTTCAGTTTCTTAACCTGATTCTGATGTGGATTCAAGTTTAATAGCCTCTGAACTACAGTCACCTGCTTTTTACTTAACTCCAATTTTCCTAATTATTTTAAATCAGAAATGATCCTTTCATAATTAGATGATATACTTTGCTCTCAAGTATTTTAAGAAGTTAGAACATTTATTTATATTCTTAAGTTGTTCTCCAATATTTTTCCCATATGTGATAGGGTGTGATTGAGTAAAGAGGAGAATGCATGTATTTACAAACAGAAATGTGTACCCAAAAGGATATGCCAATGCAGATAATACTCAGGAAGGAGGAATGGGGGTTGAGGCTAGAGAAGGCTGTTTGACATAATAGACATAAATTATTTTTATCCTCTTTGCATTGATAATTTGGTTATAATTTTAAAGAAATTTCGGAAGTAGTACACAATGAACTCATACAAAGTGGTTGATTTTAAGATTGATTTGTGGGGGGCACTTCCCCTCACCCTCTGCAGATAGAGTCACCCATAAAGGCAAAGTGCTCACTCCCCTTGGCACCTTTCCCAGCTGCCTGGATAGGTTGAGGCTGCACTTATCAAGAGTGAGCCTGGAGCATGAGGAGCATGGACACGACCGTGTGAAGGGCCACACTGCTCTTTACACATGTCCAGTTACAGGGCTGTTAGCACCACAGGAGAAGATGGACTTCCTGTTGCTTAATCCACAGTGAAGACCCGTTAGAGGTACTCGTATTACTGAGTCTGAGTGCTGAGCATGGTATTCTTGCTTTCTTCCTTTGCTGATCAAGAACCTATTATGATGGTTTTCTTTAGGATTCTGAGAGTTTGGTTCCCAAACAGGGCATTCCCTCTCTGGCTTGAGGTAACTGCAGTGAACACGTGTGACATTCCAGCTTCTTCAGTTGTTCATCAGCTCTTCCCATCCAACCCCTCTGTTATCTTCTGGGATTGAAGAGGTCTGTGTCATTTTCAACTCTGTTAAAAATGTGTTGAAATTTTAATATTTAATTATTCTGAGAGATATCTGGCAACTGTACCCTCTGAGGTTTTCTGCAAAATTGTGCTACCATACAAACTCACTTCTATTCTTGCAGCCCTAGGTCCCAAGGATTTCTGGGATTCCCATACTATTTATTAGGGTCACTAGCCTAATATTACTCATTCTGGTGATGTTATTGCTGAAGCCAATACTGTAAGATTTGCTAGTGAAGGCTTTCCTACATTCCTTACAGATATAGTGTTTCTCACCAGTTTGTCTTCTCTGGTGTGTAATGAGGCTTGTTTTCTGAATGAAATCTTTCCCACGTCCATCACATTCATAGGGTTTCTCTCCAGTATGTATTCTCAGATGATTAATGAGGTTTTCCTTCTTTTTGAAGGCTTTTCCACATTCATTGCATATATAGTTTTTTCTCCAGTATGAATGCTCTGATGTTTAATGAACTATTGTGTTTGGCTGATGGCTTTCCTGCATTCTTTACATTCATTTTGTTTCTGTCCACTATGAGTTTTTTCTTGTTCTTTGAGATTTTATTTTTACCTAAAGCTTTTTCACATGCCTTACATGCATAGGCTTTCTTTGCAGTAGGAAATCTCTCGTATCTGAGATTTGACATTTGAATTAAAATTTCCAACATATATATGATTTATCTTCAATAAGAATTTTCTGAATGAATAAGGAAGTTTTCTGTCAAGTTGAAAACTTTCCAACATGTATTACATCTCTATGCTTGTTCACCTGTAAGACATTTAAAATGAGGTGTAAAAATCAATGTAAAGAGCAGATTACATTTGGACACTCATGGTTTCTCTCTAATTTGAATTTTCTCCCATTCCATGAGGTTTTGTTTTAGATGGAAGCATTCCCATGTTCATTACAATACTAATTAATGTATGAATATTTCATGCTCAATGAGATTTAATGCCTGGCTGAAAGATTTCCAATATTCCTTAAGACACAGGGTTTTTCCTTACATAGATTCTCTCATGCTTAGGTAAGCATGATGGAAATTCCTTCAAAGGGAAGTTACATTCATACAAGGTTATTAAGGAACAATGCTGTGTTCAGAGAAAATATTTTCCCAACTCTCTTACATTCTCTGCTTTCATTTTAAGACTGTATTGTTGTGGAAGTGGACATAGGTTCACTCACAAGCTTTTTATTATATGGTTCTTTCTGCTCTTTAATGTCATATGGTTCTTCATAGTTTCTGGGGTCCAGCAAAATCAGTGCTTAGTTGGAAATTTATAGCATTGAATGCATTCATTAGAAAAGAGGAATGATCCAATATCAATCATCTAAGCATTCAATTTGGAAAGTGCAACAATATCTCCTTTTTATTTGTCTATCGTTCATGGTTCTTCTTGCTTCAAATAAGCATCCCATTCAGTTTGTTGACTTCATAACTAGGAAATGTGGTTGTGATACAGTACTTGATTAATGAGTGGGACAACATAACACCCCATAAATCAATCCTGGAACCTTCAGGCTTCTGAATGATAAGAAAGGTGCAGCTTCCAAGATGCACGAGTAAGCTGGCCACAGAACAAAGGTCAAAAAGGCAACCCAGGAAATAACACTTTGTTTTGGATTGACAATTTTCTTCATTTTTTTTCCTTCCATTCATTTGGATGAGATGCACTATTTGATATTCTTTAAGTGTACCAGGGAAATTATAACTGATTTGCTTGCCTATCCAAATCTTCACTTATTATTTGTTATTGACCTGCCAAACAATGTATTTTAAAACATTTTATATCCTGTATTAATCAGCCAAAGGGATGATGATGCAAAATGCCAGAAATCTGTTGGACTTTATAAAGGGTATTTATTTGGGGTAGACGCTTACAGTTACCAGGCCATAAAGGATAAGTTTCTTCCTTCACCAAAGACTGTTAGCCCATCTTGGAGCAAGGCAGCTGCCACCATTTGCCAGGTATCAAGCTTCTTGGGTTCCTCTCTAATCATGGCTGTTTTCCTCTCTGTGCTCAGCTCTTATGTTTCCTCCACAAAGTCAGCTGTAGACTATGTGGCTCTCTACAAGGCCAGGTGTGAACTGTCAGATGAATGGCTCATCTCTTTTTCCCAGGGCATTCTGTCCTTGCTCATCAGAACACCAACATCAAAAATTACTGCAACTCTGTGCTTTGCCATGTCTTTTTATGTTTGAGACCCCACCCACCAATGGCGGGGCTCAACACTCTACCAACTGTGGCAAAGTCAATGCCCTTATCAAAACTTAATCATTGCCAGATTAACAGACCAGTTTACAAACATAATCAAATATCTATTTTTGGAATTCATAACGATATCAATCTGCTACACATCCATTTACCCATCTTATGCTATATATTATTTTATGGTGTATTTTCACACTTTATTGATGTCCTAGGCCGAGGATATCATTATTACTTTATCCATTCAATAGTTATTTACATATATGAATTTAATTAACAGATATTATTCTTCAATCCATCTTGAGTCTTGAACCTTCTGAGATTATTTTCTTTCTGTCTGAAGAATATTCTTTTAAATTTCTTTTAAAGTTAGTTTATTCTAGCAAAAGGTATAAGTTTTTATTCATCTGTAAAATATTTATTTCCCTTCTTTCTGAAGGATTGAGATGAATTAAATCTCTGCCCTTCCACAATTTCCACTGATTCTGAGAGCACCCATTGTGTTGAATTCCTCCTTCCTGTTGTAAATGCAATCAGTTCTTTGGAGAAGAAATTAGGGGCTTTCAGTTTTACACCCTGCTTCCTGCCCACCCCACCACTAAACAGGCAAAATCTGTGGGATCTGGCTCTGTGAAACGGAATAATGGCACACCTCTCTGAGTTACACAACTGATTTTGGAGCTAAGATTTGGTGGAGAAAGCACAGTAAACTGAGTTCTTCTTGGGACCATTATAGGAGACAGTGCAATGATGTTCAGGACCCATTTTGCTCAATGATTGCCTCACCCTATGTTCAGCCACTGCTTCATGAGTTCCCATTACTCCCAGACTTAGGAGACCCCTTCTGATCCCTGTGCCCTGGGTTAATGCCCTCATTGGAGTCTTGCATGGTCACCGGATATGTATGTTCATACTAAACCACTGCTGTATGCCTAAGCCTTTTCTATGTAGAACATTTTGTTTAAATACCGATAAGAGAAATTTTGATTAGGTCAGTTTGTGATAGAATGTTTTAGTTTAGTTAAGGGCCTCTTGTTAGATTTCAGGAACCTGAATGGATCTTAATCATTGTGCTGAAGTCCTACATACATGGAACACACAGAGAAAGAGTGCTGCCATGTTTACCCTGACATGTGGGAGAGGGCTATGGGATCTCCTACAGCTGTGGAGAGAAACATTAACTCTGAGAGTGTGGTGGAGAGGCCAGAGGCTGGAGTCATGCAGCAGCTTGAAGCTGAAGACATCCAGGCCTGAGTAGAAGGGAGAGGTGTGAGCAATTGTGTCTTATGGCCCACTGCTGAGCTCTGGGATAAACAGAGTTGGGAGGAGAAGGCAGAGAGAGACAGGCAGGTGCAACATTTTGCCTTGGTAAGAGTCCAGCAGAAGCTGACCATTGTTAAGACAGCATTTTTGATGCTTCATTTATTTGGACATTTTCACAGTCTCAGGACTGTAAGCTTTAAACCTAATAAATTCCAATAAAAGCCAACCAATTTCTATGCAATGACAGCACTTGGTAAACTGAAACAGCTAGGGACACAGGTTCGGAGAGCTGCCATGTTCCCAAACGGCAGAGTGATGCTGCTGCCCAGTGAATTCACCTGTAAACTGTGGGTGTCTCCAGACTAGGTGGAATGAGTACTGGTTAGATGGAGGTGGAAGTGCTCTTGGCCACCAAGGACTGCAAGACAGGGAGACATGCAGGGGAGGCTCATGGTTTGGGGACTAGTCTAAAGTCACAGATGCCCCAATATGATGTACCTGCCTCAGGCAGGTTTGGCCAGGTGGGCAGGGGCAGATAAAAGCATTGGACCTGGGGTCTGGTGCAGCAGAGGAGTCAGGGCACAAAGAGACTTCCTGCTCCTGTTCCTTTTGCACTTCCTTCCTTCCCTTGGCCTCCAGCATGGACACTCTGAGGTGGCAGCTCTTACTGTTACCCTCCTGGGTCTCAGGTCTCCTTCTCACAGTTCTACATCCACCTTCTGCAATCTTGGGGCAGCAAAAGGAAGAGCAATGCCAAGGTGAAACCTGTTAGTGTCAGGAAGGAAATGTCAAAATTCACATTACAGCATTGGCTACAGCAATAACACCACCAGAATGAGCAACATTAGGCTAGTTACCCTAATAAATAGTGTGGAAATCCCAAAAAGTCCTGGGAAATAGGGCTGACAAGAATAGATGTGAGATTGTGAGGTAGTGCCATTTTGCAGAAAAACTCAGAGGGTACAGATGTCAATAGCTCTCAGACTAATTAAATATTAAATTTTCTTATTTTTTTTAAAGATTTTATTTATTCATTTATCCCCCCCTTGCTGCTTGTGCTCGCTGGGTCAGCTAACCACGCCGTGCGGGCGGGCTTGCCTTCACCAGCAGGCCCCGGGAACCAAACCCGGGACCTCCCATATGGTAAACGGGAGCCCTACTGATTGAGCCACAGCCGCTTCCCTAAATATTAAATTTTCAACACATTTTTACACAGTTGAAAATGATGCAGACCTCTTCAATCCTGGAAGATATCAGATATGTTGGATGGGAAGGGCTGATGAACAACTGAAGAACCTGGAATGTAACATGTGTTCAATGCAGTTCCCCCAAGCCAGAGAGGGAATGTCCTGTTTGGGAACCAAACTGTCAGAGCTGCAATGAAAACCATCATCATAGGTTCTTGATCACCAAAGCAGGAAAGGGAGAAAGCCCTGCTCAGCACTCACAGCCTCAGTTAGTGATGTGAGTCCCTATAGCAAGTCTTCACTGTGGATTAAGCAGCAGGAAGTCCATCATCTCCTGTGATCATAACAGCCCCCTAACCAGACACGTGTAGAGAGCAGTGTCATCTTCACACAGTCGTGTCCATGCTCCTTGTGCTCCATGCTCACTCTTCCTGAGTGAGGTGTCCACCTGGCCAGGCAGTTGGGAAGGGTGCCGAGGGGAATAAGCACTTTATATTTATGGGTGACTGTATTTGCAAAGGATGAGGGGAAGTGTCCCCAACAGTAATGTTGCAGACACAAATCAATATCTTCAAATCAATCACTTTGTATAATTTCATTGTGTATTATTTTCAAATTTTCTTTTAAATTATAACCAAATTATCTGTGCAAAGAGTATAAAAATAATTTATGTCTATTATGTCAAACAGCCTTCTCTAACCACAACCCCAATTCCTCCTTCCTCAGTATTGTCTGCATTGGCAGATTCTTTGGGTACACATTTCTATTTTTAAATACATGCATTCTCTAGTTTAATCCATCCCACACCCTATCAAATATGAGAAAAATATTGGAGAACAACTTAAGAATATAAATAAATATTCAAACTTGTTAAAATACTTGAAAGCAGAAGTATATCATATAATTATGAAAGGATCATTTCTGATTTAAAATAATAATGAAAATTGGAGTGAAGTAGAAAGCAGGCCACTGTAGTTCAGTGGCTGTTAAACTTGAATCCACATCAGAATCAGATGAAGAAACTGAAAAAATATAAATGGTTGGGGTGCCTTATAAGAAAATGCTAAAATAATGGGCAGTATTATTTTTGAAATAGTAATTTTTAAAATGCTTACACAGAATATAATGGATTGAAGAACCAGTGAAAACACCCAGGATAATTTGAAATAAGTGGAAAGCCCATCTTTACATAAACTAAGAGAAATCTGGAGTTCTGATGCGTAAATAAGTGGTAAGAAATTAAACAGAGATGAGTGTGAAGGAAGATGCCGGAGGAGCAGTTCAAAGAACAAGTGCACTTTTCCAAGAGGAGAATGCCATTGTGAATTGCCCAGTTATAGCCGCTTCCTTAAAAGATTGGCAACAATTTGCAGAGACTGGAAGTGGAGTTTCTTTGGAGATTCACATTCATTACATTCACAGGGTTTCTCTCCAGTATGAATGTTGTAATGATTAAGGAGATACTGCCTCTGGCTGAAGGCTATTCCACATTCCTTACATATATAGGAATTCCCTCCACTATGAATTTTCTCATGGTCAATGAGACTTGATTAGCTACTGAAGGCTTTCCTACATTCCTTGCATATGTAGGGTTTCTCTCCAGTTTGTCTTCTCTAGTGTGTAATGAGGCTTGATTGCTGAATGAAAGCTTTCCCACATCCATCACATTCATAAGGTTTCTGTCCAGTATGTATTCTCAGAAAGTAAATGAGGTTTTCCTTTTGGTTGAAGGCTTTTCCACATTCATTGCATATACAGGGTAAAAATATATAGGATAAAAATCCAGAATGAATGCTCTGATATTTAATGAACTGTTCCTTTTGCCTGAAGGTTTTTCTGCATTCTTTATTTTAATTTTGTTTCTGTCCACTATGAGTTTTTTCATGTTCTGTGAGATATGATTTGTACCTAAAGACTTTGCAGTAGAAAATCTCTTGTATCTGAGATTTGACATTTGAATTAAAGCTTTCCCACATATATAGGATTTCTCTTCAGTAAGATTTTTCTGATGAATAAAGACGTTTTCTGTCTGGTTGAAAATTTTCCCACATGTATTACATTTCTATGCTTGTTTCCCTGTATGGCTTTTAAAATGAAGAGAAAAAATGACTGTAAAGAGAGACTGCATTCAGGACACTCATATGGTTTCTCTCTAGTTAGAATTTTCTCCCATTACATGAGGTTTTGTTTTAGATGGAGGCATCCCATGTTCATTACAATACTATCTAATGGATGACTATTTCATGCTAAATGAGATTTAATGCCTGGATGAAGATATTCCAATTTTCCTTTCACACACAAAGTTTTACTACTGCATGTTTCTTTGTTTTGATTCTAGTTTTCTCAAATTCATGAAATTCCAAATGGTTTCTCTGAAGGATTAATTCTCATGTATCTCATGAGTTTGAATTTCCAAGAAAACTTCACACTCATTACACATAAAGGGGAGGACTACAATGTGGTGCAAATTGGTAAGACTCATTGTCTTCATTCATTTTTACTTACATAGATTCCCTCATGCTTAGATAAGCATGATGCAAATTCCTTCAAAATGAAGTTACATTAATAGAAATGTTATTTTGAGGAAACAATGCTTGTGGTCAAAGAAAATGTTTTCCCAGCTTCCTTACATTCTCTGCCTTCATCTTAAGTCTGTTCTCTTGTGGAAGTGGATATAGCTTCACTCACAAGCCTCTTGTTATGTGATTCATTCTCTTTATTAATATCCTATGCTTCTTTATAGTTTGTCGGGTGTAGCAAAAGCTATGCTCAGAGGGAAATTTATAGCATTGAATGCATTTATTAGAAAAGGGGAAAGATCAAATATCAATCATCTAAGCGTCCAATTTGATAAGCACAACAATATCTCCTTTTTATTTGTTCTATCATTCATGGTTCTTCTTGCTTCAAAAGAGCATCACATCCAGTTTGGTGATTTCATAACTAGGAAATAGGGAATTGATACAGCACTTGATTCATGATGGGGACAAAATAACACCCAATAAGTCAACCCTGGAATGTTCAGGCTTCTGAAAGATAAGAAAGGTGCAGCTTCCAAAGTTGCATGAGTAAAGTGGCCCCAGAACAAATGCCAAAGGGCAACACATGAAATCCTAAACACTTTGGTTTGGACTGACTATTTTTGTTCAATTTTTTTTCTTCTATTTATTTGGAAGAGATGTGCTATTTAATATTCTTTAAAGTTTACCAGGGAAATTATAACACTTTGTTTGCCTTTCCAAATCTGCACTTATTATTTGTTATTGACTTGCCAAATAAAGCAATTTAAAATATTTTATATACTGCATCAGTCAGCCAAAGAGGTGCCAATGCAAAATACCAGAAATCTGTTGGTCTTTTAAAAGGTATTTATTTGGGTTAGAAGCTTACATTTACCAGGCCATAAAGGATGTTTCTTCCTTCACCAAGTTCTGTTATCCCGTCTTGGAGCAAGACAGCTGCCGATCTTTGCCAGGGTTCAGGCTTCTTGGGTTCCACTCTTCCCAGGGCTGCGTTTCTCTCTGGGCTCAGCTCCTCTGTTTCCTCCAAAAGGTCAGCTGTAGACTATGAGGCTCTTTAAGCTTTGCCTCTCTCCACAAGGCCAGCTGTGAACTATCAGGTGAATGGCTTGTCTATTTTCTTCAGAGCCTTCTGTCCTTGATCATCAAAACTCCAACATCAAAAACTATTCCCACTCTGTCCTTTGCTATATCTTTCTATGTTTGAGGCCCCACCCACCAATGGGCGGGACTCAACACCCTACTGACTCTGGACCAGTCAACACCATTATCATAACTTAACCATGCCCAGATTAACAGACCAGTTTGCAAGCATAATCCAATATCCATTTTTGGAATTCTTAACGATACCCAACTGCTACATATCCATTTACACATCTTATGCTATATATTACTTCATGGTGTATTTTAACACTTTATTGATGTCCTAGGCCATGGATATCATTTTTACTTTATCCATTCTATATTCATTTAGACATATGAATTTAATTAACAGATATTGTTCTTCCATCCATCCTGAAACTTGAACCTTCTGAAATTATTTTCTGTCTGCCTGAAGACTATTCTTTTACATTTCTTCTATAGTGAGTTGCTGCTAGCAAACTTTATTAGTTTTTAATCATCTGTAAAATTATTTCAATTCTTTCTGAAGGATTGAGATGAATTAAATCTCACACCCTAGATGATCTCCATTGCTTTTGAGAGCACTCTTGAGGTTGAATTTCTCCATACTGTTGGAAATGTAATCAGTTCTGTGGAGAAAAATTTCGGGGATTTCTGTTTTACAGTCTGCTTCCTGTCCACCCACCCCCAATGAAAATCTGTGCACTCTGGCTTTGGGGATGGGAATAATTCCAAACTTCTCTGAGTTGCACACCTGGTTTTGGAGCTAAGATTTGGTGGAGAAAGCATGGTATATTGAGTTCTTCTTGAGACCACTCTAGGGACCATTTCATTGGTGGTTAGCACCCAATGTTGCTCAATGATGGGCACACCCAAAATACAGCCACTGCTTCATGAGTTCTCATTTCTTCTGTACTTAGGAGAACCACCCTTATCCCTGTGCCCTGAGTTAATGCCCTAATTTGAGTCTTGTGTGGACCCCGGAAAGTATGTTTCTACTCACCCATTGCTGTGTGTGTAAGCCTTTTCTATATAGGACATTTTGGTGAGATTCAGATAAGGGATATTTCAATTAGTTCAGTTTTTGTTAGATTGCTTTAGTTTAGTTAAGGGCCTCTGATTAGATTTCAGGCACCACGATGGACCTCAATCATTGTGCTGAAGTCATACATATATGGAACACACAGAGAAAGGGTGCTGCCATGTTTATCCTGCCATGGGGGAGAGGGTTCCAGCATCTCCTACAGCTTTGGAGAGACACAGAAACCCTGAGAGGCTGAGGGAGAGGCCTCAGGCTGGAGTCATGGAGAGCTTGAAGCTGAAGACACCAAGGTCAGAGGGTAAGGCAGAAGTGTGAGCAATTGTGTCTGATGGCCCACTGCTGAGCTCAGAGAGAAAGTGAGTTTGTAGGAGAAGGCAGAGAGAGACAGGCAGACCCAACATTTTGCCTTGGCAGGAGTCCAGCTGCAGCTGATCCTTGTTAAGACAGCATTTTTTATGATGCCTTGATTTGAACATTTTCACAGCATCAGAACTGTAAGCTTTAACTCTAATAAATTCCAATAAAAGCCATCCTACTTCTCGTATTTTGCATGGGCAACACTTGGCAAACTCAAACAGCTATGGACACAGGTTTGGAGAGCTGCCCTGTTCCCAAATAGCACTGTGAGGCTGCTGCCCAGTATTCACTTGTAAACTGTGGGTGTCTCCAGATTAGGTGGGAATGAGTACTTGTAAGATGGAGGGGCAATTGCTCTTGGCCAGCAAGGCCTGCAAGACAGGATGTTAGGCAGGGGTGTCACATGATTTGGGGACTAGCCTGAAGTCACAGATGCCCCAGTATGATGTACCTGTCTCAGGAAGGTGTTGGCCAGGTGGGCAGGGCCAGATAAAAGCATGGGAACCGGGGTCTGTTGCATCCGAGGATTCAGGGCACAGAGAGAACACTTCCTGCTCCTGCTCCTTTTGTCCTTCCTTCATTCCCTTGGTCTCCAGCCTTGACCCTCTGAGGAGTCTGCCCTTACTGTACCCCTCCGGGTTCTCAGGCACAGCCTCAGGTCTCCTGCTTCTAGTTCTACATCCACCTTCTCCAATCTTGGGACAGCTAAAGAAAGGGCAATGCCAAGGTGAAACCTGTTGGAGCCAGAAAGGAAATTCAAAATTCATATTACAGCATTGGCTACAGCAATAACATCACTGGAATGAGCAACATTAGGCCAGTGACCATAATATATAGTACAGGAATCCCAGAAATTCCTGGGACATAGGGCTGACAAGAATAGAAGTGAGATTGTGAGATTGTGCAATGTTTCCAGAAATTCTCAGAGTGTGCAGATGTCAGATATTTCTCAGACTAATTAAATATTAAATTTTCAACACATCTTTAAAAGAGTTGAAAATGATGCAGGCCTCTTCAATCCCAGAAGAGAATGGAAGGGTTGGATGGGAAGAAGCTGATGAACAACTTAAGAAGCTGGAATATATCACGTGTTAACTGTAGTACCCCCAAGCCAGAGAGGGAAAGTCTTTTTGGAACCAAACTCTCAGATCCCCAATGAAAACCATCCTCATAGGATCTGGATCTGCCCAGGAGCACAGGGATAAAGCCCTGCTCTGCACTCACAGACTCAATTAGTGATGTGATTCACACTAGCCATTCTTCATTGTGAAGTAAGCAGCAGGATGCCCATCTTCTAATGTGTTGGTAACAGCCCTCTAACAGGACACGCATAGAGAGCAGTGTGGCCTTCACATGGTCGTGTCCATGCTCCTCATGCTCCATGCTCACTCTTGCTATGGGAGGCCTCCCTCTGTCCAGGAAGCTGGGGAGGGTCAGTGGAGAGTGAGCACTTTTCCTTTATGTGTGATTGTATTTACAAAGGGTGAGGGGAAGTGCCCACCCAGTAATGTGGCAGATACAAATTGATATCTTCAAAACAACCACTTTGTATGATTTCATTGTGTACTATTTTCATAATTTCTTTTAAATTATAACCAAATTATATGTGCAAAGGGTATAAAAACATTTTATGTCTGTTATGGCAAACAGTCAAATTCCATCTCTAGCCTAAATCCCCAGTCCTCCTACCTCAGAATTATCTGTATTGGTAGATTGTTTTGGGTACAAATTTTTCTTTGTAAATACATGCATTCTCTAGTTTCATCCATCCCACACCTTATCACATATGAGAAAATATTACAGTACAACTTAATAATATAAATAATTTTTTAACTTCTTAAAATACTTGAGATTAGAAGTACATGTCCTAATTTTGAAAGGATCATTTCTGATTTAAAATAATAGGAAAATTGGAGTTAAGTAGAAATCAGGCCACTGTAGTTCAGTGGCTCTTAAACTTGAATCCACATTAGAAACAGGTGAAGAAACTGAAAAATTGTAAATGGTTGGGGTGCCTTAGAAGAAAATGCTACAATAATGGGCATCACTATTTTTAAAATGGTAATTTTTAAAATGCATATCCAGATGGTAATGGATTGAAGAACCAGTGAAAACAACCAGGATAATTTGAAATAAGTGGAAAGCCTATCTTTACATAAACTAAAAGAAATCTCGAGTTCTGATGCATAAATTAGTGGTAACAAATTGAACACAGATTGTTGTAATTCACCTTGGAGGTAGATGGTGCCAGGAATGATCCAAAGAAAGTTTGGGATTAGGGGACCTCACTCCATGTCTAATGCAGGTGAATTTACTTAAACTGAATCTGCTTTTTATACTACAAAGCTGATAACAAAAGTAGGGCATCCTTGACTAGTTCCTCAGCTTGGTATGTGAGAGTGCTGCTTGTTTCTATATATCCAGACAATCTTTCTTGGGAATTCAGACCATAACATCTTAATGGTGTGTTCACTCCACTCTGCCTCCTCCTACTGATGTTTGCAGTATGCAGTGTCCTTGGAGACATTTACTAATGTTTCTGAGCCAGTAAACATGATTTTTAAATGTTTAACCCTTTATGCTCTGGCTCTCAGCATATTTTCCAACAATTCCCTCCATTTTGTTTTTTGTACAGGATGACTGTTCCAGTCTTAGGTTGCCCTTCTCTGAAGGACTTATCCATCCCTGGCCACCAGCCAAGCTCAATGGACAGGAGTTTGAGATTCAAGTGTTTTAAGCAGAATCAAGTAATTAACAAGGTTGGCTTTTTCAGCCCTATTAATGTGGTAGAGCAGGGCTTTGTGAATACCTCCTAATAAAGTTAAGAGTAGCAAACTACCAATTATCACCACACTGAAGTTAGCAAGTACAGAGGTTGATTTCCACCAATGTAAGGGGTTTATTTTATTTAATTGATCTCTCACTGACTGCCAAAATTTGTTACCTGAAAGTGTAGTAAGTTGATTTGAGACATGCTCAAAATCTTTTTGTGCAAATCTGTAATTTATATGGAAAAATACGTTTGATGACCTATTAAATGATTATAATTTTTTCCCATTCATAATTGCAATCATTGTATGGGAGAGGATTGATACAAAAAGCACTTTCATTCCAATCACACTTCAAAACCTCATTTTAAATTTAGATTATATACCTGAACTCCCATTTGTGTAACAGCTCTCTCTAAGTCAATAAGCCTATTATTAATTTGCCCATCAATATATGCTTGACTATGCCATAGCTCACTAGCACTTTTCTGCCAATTTCTAACATATTTTCGTGTTTGGATAGTCTCATGTAGGTCAATTTCTACCACAGCAGCAGCTGAAATAATACATATAAGCCCTAATACAACAGCTATAATTAATCTGTTAAACATTTGGTTATTTTCAAATAATGATTTAGAAAGTGCCAAAGGATTTGGTTCTCAGGGGAAGACTGCAGCAACGATTCATGTGAACCTGAAGTGATATTCTATGATACCATTGTCCTATTAGAACCGCAGGAGAACTTTCCTGTAAAACAGACTTTGATATACAAGTGTAAAGGGAGCAATTGCTGCAGAAAAACCATGTTTGATTAATGCTCACTATGCCAAATATAAAAACCATGGGATCCTGTACACATACTGTAAGAAATTAAGTGGATTTTCTTTTTAAACTGGTAATATTAGTTATACTGCCTTGATATTCAAAAATTGGGCTAGTTCCCAAAAATAATATCCACTAATACTTTTTAGTTTTGTTAACTTTTGTGTCTCATAGTTGTGGGATAAATCTTCTCTGATGAGTCCAATTTTGTGATGTATTTATACTTATGACATCCCCAAAATTCCAAAAATAATGAAAGATTCTGTAGATGTTTTTGTTGAATTATTTATTTTTCAACTTTTGGTTGTTTTATATTAGGTTCTGGTATCCCTATAAAGGCCCGTTTTATTACAATTCTATAGGGATTATTAAAGAGCACAGCCTCAGATGAAACATGGCATGTATGCCATTTATCACTTTGTACTATGATTTTGGGGCTGTATACATGGATCGATGGCTCCTATGCAGATAGGTCATTCAAGAAAAGGCATGGTTAAATTTTCAATAAATTTCCCTTGCTCTTCAGGTTTTAGAGGAAGGCAAGAATCAATGGGCCCAAGAAAATGAAAACTCTAATTAATATAAACAGGGTAGGATTTGTCCCCCAAGTCAACAATTCTGAAAGAGGTGAATTAGTAATATAAGCCCAATATGTATAACTATGTGAAGGTGCACTACTAACTGCTGAGGTTGCCAAGGTAATCATAGCAAAGAATAACTGTGTTAGAGTGACATTCTGACTTTTAGAAGTTATCATCTTTTCTACTTCTTGTGACAGCTTCTTTGGCTTCTTTCTGTCTAGGTTTCAGATGTCTGGACAGGACCCAAAGCTGATCTCCTTTATCTGTAATGATAAGAGCAAAACCTAGACCCTATATCCAAACATAATTTTTGCCTTTTACCATTGATTATTATCTTTATGCCTTCAATAAACTAGTTGTCCTATATTTCTTTCTGTATTTTTACCTTATTTTTGCAAGAAATGCTTTGCTGCTGATGTATATGATCCTGACCTTTGGCTTAAAAATTTTATTGTAAATAATGCTTGATATAATTGTTTTCTCACCTCACCATTTCCCCTTGTTTTGTTTTGTAGCATTTATAAATAGAGGATTAACTGTTATTTTTTTATGATAAGTATACATACATTCACAGTCTTACTAAATCAGGGGATACACTGATATACTTGCCTTATTTTTGCCTAGAGTCCTGGATAGATACAAGATAAATGTTAATATATATTTCATTTATATTGACAATTAGGGTGAGGAACAAATAACATAACTAATTAAAAGATTAAGTCAATATTGATCAAAGTTACAGAATGACAGATAAATAGAGCAGTTTTACATATATACTTACCAATATTTAGCTTTTAGCTGGGAAGTGCTGAATTGTTGAAGTAGCAACTGATACTAGAGTTTTGGTTGACTATGTTTAGGAATAATGAATTTGATACTATAGATGCCAACTTGTGGGTATTTTGCTAATTCCCCAGGAAGGGGCCAGTCTTCTCAGGAAGGAACACAACACTCTCTGGACAGTATATTTTAAGGTTCATGCATCAATCCCTGGGAGAGTGGCCAGCTCCCCCAGGGAGGAATAAGACACCCATTGAAATGCAATTTATCTTTCTTAATTTGTTACAAATTTCCTTGACGTGCTTAATATTTTAATTTCCAAAATTTTTCCTCAAATGTGAAAAGTGTTAACTAGCAAGGCATTAGTTTGTTGATTGACAAAGTTTTCTGTATGATGCTTTACTTTTAGGCTTGAACAATAAAATTGCCAGACTTGTTTTTTAATACATTTAGTTTCAGGACTCTCAAATCTCAAAACAATAGGTTTACATATACATTTAATAAACCACATTTATGTGTAGTATACAAGTTATTAAATTACTTAAGTATGCAATGTATTTTATTAAAGTTTAGATTAGTATTTAAGTATATTATACAGAATTCATAACTGTAGTAGATTATACAACAACAGACATCCAATGAATAAGCTTTTATTTCTTAAGCATTTAACATTCTTAGTAGCATGAATAGAATTGCCTCAATTTCTATATTATGTATTGTTTAAGGCATAGGTAAAAACAAATTAGTATTTCCTATTTGGGCTGTGGGGTAATACATTAAATTGTAATTTTCATACTTGCACTGGTTTTGTTGTTAACATTATAATTAGAATTGGGGCTGTTCCTTACAGTTTTGAATATACACTTGATTTACTGTTGGCTATTTTACAGGAAGGGGTATGTTGGTTGGCTTGACTTGTTTAAGAAAATATTAAATAAAGTTTTAGCAAGTTTTAAACAAAGTGAGAGTGACATAAGTGGATATTAATTTTTTGCAACAAATAGCAATATTTGGGACCACTACATTCTGCAGGGGTGTTATTTTACTTTACTATATTTTACTGTTATGCACTACCCTGGCAGGCTTTATGGCTGCTTTCTTCTTGTAGTTAAACCTAAAAATTATAATTAATAACATCATATTTTATTTACTATTATAGTGAAACATTATAATATTTTCAGGAATTTTGTACACTTTTAAAGTATTCATATGAACATTTTATTCAAATAACTTTAATTGCCTTGAAATTAGAAATTTTCTTTTAATTATAAAACAGTTTTATATATTACATTCAACTTATATCACATGAATTTAACTATTTTGAGTAACTTACTTTTGTTTTTTAGGTTAAAGACCAACTTATATGTGACAGTTTGAAATAAAAGCTATGTTTCAGGATTTGACTTTGAGAAAGCGGTTCAAACATTCTGTTTTTTTAATAGTGATAAGACCTGTTACTACATGGAAATGATAAGGTTAAAGTACAAAAAGCTATTTTGATAAAACAGACTTTCTTTATTGCATACTGATTATTTCAGAGAAAAAGTTTGTAAACTTTTACCAGAACGGACTATTGACTTCAGAAACTTTGAGAAAGAATAAAACTTTAACTTTATATTATTACATTGTTTGACATTAAAACTTTTAAATTTTTATAGAATGCTTAAATCTTACTTAGCTTTGACCATAAACATTCTTTTTCCACATGCCATTTGCACTTTTTGTATTTATTCAGGTTTTGTCCCACATTTTACTTTGTTTTAATAACTAGTCATTTTATCTTAGGATTAAATTACTTTCTTTTCTTTAATAATAAAAGCACATTCAACATACCTTCCATACTTATGTTACCACATAATTTTGGCAACTATTTCCAAGCAAACTTCTGACAACAAATAAAAGCACATTCTACATAGCTTCCATACTTATGTTACCACATAATTGATTTTGGCAACTTTTTCCAAGCAAACTTCTGACAACACATAATTACCATCAACATTAAACAAACTTGTTAGAATAATGCTTTAATTTGAGTAAAACAATTTTTATTATTTTAAACCAATATCCATATTTATTTATTAATATAAGCACTTATACAATTTTTGGCCATTTGAATAGAGCTCTTATAATAATTTTCATTTATCAATTTAATATTACCATCCAGAGGTATCAAAATATACACTGACACTGAACAAACAGACAAATACAAAAAAGAATTATGACACTAACAGAAACATAATGCTTACTAATTTGACCCATAATTTTCATTCCTTTGGTATGGTTGTCTTCAAGCCCTCCATCATTTCACATCTTTGATTTTACTGTTTTTAAGATTTTTTTCTGGAATCTGTGTTACCTGTAATATATAAGCTTGTTCTTTGAAACACTTTTGTTCATAATCAGCAAGAAGCCAGGACAACTTAAACAGCATAAATAAAGTTAAGTTCTAATCTAGAAGTTTATACAGATATTTAACATGTATATTTTGGATTACTACTCTTTAGGAGTACACTTAGGCTCAAAGTTCAGATTTCTGGGATAGGCCCTTTAAATCCAGTTCTTAATTGTGGGCATACTCAGTGAAGGAGTAATAAACTTAGTTTCAGCTGAGGAAGGATTGACAGCTGTACTGCTTTTGGTAACTGCCTTGAGTTCTGTTACAGGCCACAGTGAACTACTCTGTTGCTGACTGGGTAGATTTGAGCAAGGCTGGGAAATGTGCTCATATTGTTTATATGAGGGTCATGAGCAAGACCTGCTTGGAAGTTTCTCATCTTATTAATGAGACTTCCATTTTTATGATATTTAGAATGGCATTCCTTGGCCCAGTGTAACCCTTTTTGGCACTTTGGACACACACCAGTTGGTATTGATTCATTATTGCCCCTAAATGGAGCTCCTACAGTAGTTTTGGCTTGACAATCTTTTTTCATATGGCCTGATTTCCCACATTTAAAGCAATTTAAATTACTAATCATAGGACTACATCCCTTTAGAGCAGCTGTAAGAAGGTTCATGTTATAAGTTTTAGGCCCAATGTTTTGAAATATTTTTATATAATCAACTACAGTCCTTCCTTTTGCCTTTATTGGATATAAAGCCTTTTCATACTCACTGTTAGCATTATCAAAACCAACATTAGAATAAGAATTTCTTTAAGAGCAGATTGAGTTACTGTCTTTTTTACTACATCTGCCAGCCTTGTTACAAATTCAGCATAGGTTCAGTATTTCCTTGAACAATTTTTGAAAATGATTGTACAACCTGTCCATGGGTGGAGATTCATCACCAGGCAGCTAGGCAACATAATCACACTTGTACAATGGCAATATCATCATATTGAGCTTGGCAAGTAATCCCAGCCCATTGATCTGTTCCTAATATTTGTTCAGCAGTAATAGGCACTAGTAGATTTTGTGTTGATTTCATCATCTACAATGTTAGGTTTATCAGCCCACCAAGTTTTAAATGGAAAAAAATCTGCTGAATTGAGAAGAGCTTGAGCTAACAAATCCCAATCCCAGGGTATTAATCTGTTTGCTTGTGCCATTTCTTGCACCAATTCTTGAGTATGAGAATTTACACCATATTGGGTGCATGCTTTTTTAAAAATTTTTTGATAGTTTTACAAGGAATATGAGCATGCTCATATTGTACACCCCCTTGGTGATTGTTAGCATCTATTTGAACTTGAGTTACTGTTACTGGAAAAGTAAATAAAATTGCATAGCCTCTGAATTTTCTTCTCCATTTCCCGGTGCTATACTTTTCATAATTGAAGATTATGGTGCTGGCACAAAAACAAAACTTTTAGAGGGTCATCAAATGTTGTAGTAGGTACAGATTCTGGTTCAAAAGGCAAAAAATTATCTTTTGGATCAGATGGCTTGACGACCACTGGAAAAGTTCCATAAACTCCTTTTTTCTTTTTTGCTTTCTATTAGACATGAGTTTATCTGTTTTTGCCTTTTCATTATTTTTTTCATATATATTTTCATTAAAATCACCATTAGCTTGTTCTGCTTTAGTTTTAGCAATAGCAGTATCCATTTTAATATCTTCATTTTCATCTGACTGTATTGGTTCAAGAGCAACAGAAATGACACCATACAAAGACCATACATAACAATGTTTCTGTACAAGAGAAAAGAGTTTTAGTAACTCTAGGTTCATCACAGATACCCCTGTATTCTTTAAGAGGGTTTTCAAAACTTGGGAATATTCCTCTAACCGAGTCAACTGACTAACCATTTCTGTGATGATCAAGATTATTTGACTCACCAACAGTATGCCAGGACCATCTGATCCAGCAGTCCTTCTTTCCACGTCACTGATACAGAGAAAAGTGTAGTCGTGCCCCACGTGGGCGTCATATGTTGTAATTCAGTGTGGAGGTAAAGGGTGCCAGGAATGATCCAAAGAAAATTTGGGATCAGGGATCCCCACTCAATGTGGAATGCAGGCAAGTTTATTTAGGCTGAAGCTGCTTTTTATACAACAAAGCAGATAACAAAAGTAGGGTGTCCTTCACTAGTTCCTAAGCTTGGTACTTGGGAAGGCTGCCTCTTTCTGTGTTCCCAGAGAATCTTTCTTGGGAATTCAGACAATAACATCTTAGTGGTTATTCCACTTTGCCTCCTCCCGCTGATGTCTGCAGTATGCACTGTCCTTGGAGACATTTACTAATGTTTCTCTGCCAGCTAGCATGTTTTTTAAATGTTTAACCCTTTACACTCTCGCTCACAGCATCTTTTCCAACAATAGATGAGTGTGGAAGAAGATGTGGGAGGAACAGATTTCAGAAAAACTGCAATTGCACTTTTTCAAGAGGAGAAAGACATACTGAATTTCACAGTCACAGCTGCTTCCTTAAATGATTGGCAAAAGTTGCACAGACTGCAGGTGGAGATTCTTTGGAGGTTCACATTCATTACATTCACAGGGTTTCTTTCCAGTATCAGTATTGTAATATTTAATAAGATTCTGCCTATGGCTGAAGGCTATTCCATATTGCTTACATATATAGGGTTTCCCTTCCCTATGAATTTTCTAATGGTCAGCAAGATTTTATTTGCTACTGAAGGCATTCCTACATTCCTTACAGATATAGGGTTTCTCTCCAATTTGTCTTCTCTGGTCTGTAATGAGGCTTGATTTCTGAATGAAAGCTTTCCCACATCCATCACATTCATAGTGTTTTTCTCCACTATGTATTCACAGATGTTTAATGAGGTTTTCCTTCTGATTGAAGGCTTTTCCACATTCATTGCATATAGAGGGCTAGTCTCCAGAATGAATGCTCTGATGTTTAATGAACTAGTGCTTTTGGCTTAAGGATTTTCTGCTTTCTTTATATTCATTTTGTTTCTCTCCACTCCACATTTTCATGTTCTGTGAGATATGATTTGTACCTAAAGGCAAACTCACTGTCTTCATTCTTTTTTCCTTACATAGATTCCATCATGCTTAGGTAAGCATGATGCAAATTCCTTCAAAGTGAAGTTACATTCATAGAAGTGTTATTTGAGGAAAAAATGTTTGTTGTCAGAGAAATTATTTTCCCAACTTTTTTACATTCTCTACCTCCATCTTAAGTCTGTACTGTTGTGGAAGTGAATATAGCTTCACCCACAAGCGTTTTGTTATGTGGTTCTTTCTGCTTCTTAATTCCTATGCTTCTTCATTGTTAGTGGGGTGCAGCAAAAGCAATGCCTAGAGGGAAGTTTATAGCATTGAATGCATTCTTTAGAAAAGAGGAATGATCTAATATCAATCATCAAAGCATCAAATTTGGGAAGCACAACAATACCATCTTTTTAATTGTTCTATCATTCATGGCACTTCTTGCTTTAAATAAACATCACATCCAGTTTGGTGTCTTCAAAAGTAGGAAATGGGGAAGTGGTACAGCCCTTGATTTATGATGGGGACAAAACAACACCCCATAAATCAACCCTGGAACCTTCAGTCTTCTGAAGGAAAAGAAAGTTGCAGCTTCCAAAGATGCACAAGTAAGGTGGTCCCAGAACAAATGGCAACCAAAGAAATCCTGAATAATCTGTTTTGGACTGCCTATATTTGTTCAATTTTTTTCTCTTCTATTTATTTGGATGAGATGCACTATTTGATATTCTTTAAAGTTTACCAGGGAAATTATAACACTTTTGCTTCCTTTTCCAAATCTGCACATATTATTTGTTATTGACATGCCATATAATGTATTTTAAAACATTTTATATCCTGTATTAGTCAGCCACAGGGGTGCTGATGCAAAATACCAGAAATTTCTTGGTCTGTATAAAGGATTTTTATTTGGGGTAGAAGCTTACAGTTAACAGGCCATAAAGCATAATTTTCTTCCTTCACCAAAGTCTGTTTCCCTGTCTGGGGCAAGACAGCTGCTGACATTTGCCAGGTTTCAGGCTCCTTGGGTTCCTTTATTGCCAGGGCTCTGTTTCTCTCTGAGCTCTGCTCTTCTGTTTCCTCCACAAGGTAAGCTGTGGATTCTGAGGGTCTCTAAGCTTTGCCTCTCTCCACAAGGGCAGCTGTGAACTCTCAGGTGAATGGCTTGTCACTTTTCCCTGGAGACTTCTGTCCTTGCTCGGCAGAGATCCAACATCAAAAACTACTCCAGTTCTGTCATTTGCCATATCTTTTTATAATTGAGACCCCACCCACAAATGAGCGTGGCTCAATACCCACCGACTGTAGCCCAGTCAACACCCTTATCATAACTTAATTATGCCAGATTAACATACAAGTTTACAAGCATAATCCAATATCTCTTTTTGGAATTCATAATGATATCAAACTGCAACACATCTATTTACACATCTTATGCTATATATTATTTTATGGTGTATTTTAGCACTTTATTGATGTCCTAGGCCACAGATATCATTATTACTTTATCCATTCAATAGTCATTTAGATATAAGAATTTAATTAACATATATTATTCTTCAATCCATCCTGGATCTTGAACTTTCTGAGATTATTTTCTTTCTGTCTGAAGAATATACTTTTATATTTCTTTTAAAGTGAGTTGCTGCTGGCAAACATTATTAGTTTTTACTCTTCTGTAAAATATTTATTTCACTTCTTCCTGAAGGATTGAGATGAATTAAATCTCAGGCCATCCATGATCTTCACTGCTTCTGAGAGCACCCTAAGCATCAAATTTCTCCATTCTGATATAAGTCCAATCAGTTCTTTGGAGAAGAAATTTAGGGCTTTCTGTTTTACAGCCTGCTGCCTGTCCCCCATCCCCAAGGCAAAATATGTGCGCTATGGCTCTAGGAATGCAAATAAAGGCACATCTCTCTGAGTTACACATCTGGTTTTGGAGGTAAGATTTGGTGGAGAATGCACAGTATATTGAGTTCTTCTTGGGACCATTCTAAGAACCAATGCAGTGGTGGTCAGACACCATTTTGCTCAATGATGGCCTCACCCTATGTACAGCCACTGCTTCATGAGTTCCCATTTCTCACAGACCTTGGAGACCCCTCCTGATCCCTGTTCCTTGGGTTAATACCCTCGTTTGAGTCTTGTGTGGACACCTGAAATGTATGTTCTTACTAACCCATTGCTGTGTGCGTAAGCCATTTTTATGTAGGATATTTTGTTTAGATTCAGATAAGGGAAATTTGATTAAGTCCCTTTGTGATAGAATGCTTTAGTTTAGTTAAGGGCCTCTGGTTAGATTTCAGGCACCTGTATGGAGCCCAATCATTGTCCTGAAGTCTTACATACATGGAACACACAGAGAAGGAGTGCTGCCATGTTTATCCTGACATGTGTGAGAGGACAACAAGATCTCCTACAGCTGTGGAGAGACACATTAACCCTGAGAGGGTGATAGAGAGGACAGAGGCTGGTCTCATGGAGCAGCTTGAAGCTGAAGACATCCAGGCCAGAGCAAAAGGGAGAGGAGTGAGCAATTGTGTCTGATGGCCCAATGCTGAGTTCTGGGAGAAATTTCAGTTTGGAGGAGAAGGCAGAGAGAGGCAGCCAGGCCCTGCATTTTGCCTTGGCAGAAGTCCAGCAGCAGCTGACCTTTGTTAAGACAGCATTTGTGATTATTCCTTGATTTGGATATTTTCACTGCCTCAGAACTGTAAGCTTTAACCCTAATAAATTCCAATAAAAGCCAACAAATTTCTGATATTTTGCATTGTCAGCACTTGGTAAACTGAAAGAGCTAGAGACACAGGATTGGAGAGCTGACCTGTTCCCAAATGGCAGAGTGATGCTGCTGCCCAGTGAATGAATTCACCTGTAAACTGTGGGTGTCCCCAGACTAGGCAGGAATGAGTACTGGGAAGATGGAGGAGGAAGTGCTCTTGGCCAGTAAGGACTAAAAGGCAGGGAGTCAGGCAGGGGAGCAACACAGTTTGGGGAGTAGTCTAAAGTCACAGATACCACAGTATGATGTACCAGCCTCAGGCAGCGTGGATCCTGGGATCTGGTGCAGCAGAGGAATCAGGGCACACAGAGGAGACTTCCTGCTTGTGCTCCTTTTGCCATTCTCTCCTTCCCTTGGCCTCCACCCTTGACACTCTGAGAAGGCTGCTCTTACTGTACCCCTCCTTGGTCTCAGGCACAGACTCAGGTCTCCTGCTTCCAGTTCTACATTCACCTTCTCCAACCCGGGGCAGCTAAATAAAGAGCAATGCAAAGATGAAAACTCTTGGTGCCAGGAAGGAAATGCAAAATTCACATTACAGCATTCAGTAGAGCAATAACATTACCAGAATGAGCAACATTAGGCCACTGACCCTAATAAATATTCTGGGAATCCCAGAAAGTCCTGGGACCTAAAGCTAAGAGGAATAGAAGTGAAGTTGTGTGATAGTGCAATGTTTGCAGAAACCTCAGAGGGTGCAGATGCCAGATATTTTTCAGACTAATTAAATATTAAATTTCCAACACATTTTTAACACTGTTGAAAATGATGCAGACCTCTTTAATCCCAGAGAGAATGAAGGGGTCGGATGGGTAGAAACTGAGGAAAAACTGAAGAAGCTGGAATGTAGCAAGTGTTCACTGCAATTCCCCAAGCCAGAGAGGGAATGTCTTGTTTGGGAAACAAACTCTCAGAACCCCAATGAAAACCATCATCATAGGATCTGGATGCACAAAGTAGGACAAGGATAAAGCCCTGCTCAGCACTCACAGCCTCATTTAGGGATGTGAGTAACTCTAGCAGGTCTTCACAGGGGAGTAAGCAGCAGGAAGTCCATCTTCTCCTCTGGTGCTAACAGCCCTCTAACCAGACACGTGTAGAGAGCAATGTTGCCTTCACAAGGTCACATCCATGCTCCTCATGCTCCATGCTCACTCCTACTGAGGGAGGCCTCAACCCATCCAGTCAGCTTGGGAGGGGGTCACAGGAGTGAGCAATTTTCCTTTATGGGTGACTGTATCTGTAAAGGGTGAGGGTAAGTGACCCCCAAATAACGTTGCAGATACAAATCAATATCTCCAAATCAAACATTTTGCATGATTTCATTGTTTAATATTTTCATAATTTCTTTTAAATTATAACCAAATTATCTGTGCAGAGTATAAAAATAATTTATATCTGTTATGGCAAACAGCCAAATTCCTTCTCTAACCTCAACCACCATTTCTCCTTCCTCAGAATTATCTGCATTGACAGATTCTTTTGGGTGCATTCTCTAGTTTCATCCATCCCACACCCTATCACGTACGAGAAAGATATTGGAGTACTACTTAAGAATATAAATAAATTTTCTGACTTCCTAAAATAAATGAGATTAGAATTATATCATCTAATTATGAAAGGATCATTTCTGATTTAAAATAATAAGGAAAGTTGGAGTTAAGTAGAAAGCAGGCCACAGTAGTTCAGTGGCTGTTAAACTTGAATCCACATCAGAATCAGGTGAAGAAACTGAAAAAATATAAATGGTTAGGGTGCCTTATAAGAAAATGCTACAATAATGGGCAGTATTATTTTTGAAATAGTAATTTTTAAAATGCTTAACCAGATTGTAATGGATTGAAGAACTGGTGAAAACAACTAGTATAATTTGAAATAAGTGGAAAGCCCATCTTTACATAAACTAAGAGAAATCTTGAATTCTGATGCATAAATTAGTGGTAACAAATTGAACACAGATTGTTGCAATTCACCTTGGAGGTAGACGATGCCAGGAATGATCCAAAGAAATTTTGGGACCAGGGGACCTCACTCCATGTGAAATGCAGGCTAGTTTATTTAGGTTGAAGCTGCTTTTCATACTACAAATCTGATAACAAAAGTAGGGCATCCTTGACTAGTTCCTCAGCTTGGTATATGAGAACACTGCTTGTTTCTGTGTTTCCAGACAATCTTTCTTGGGAATTCAGACCATAACATCTTAGTGGTGAGTTCATTCTGCTCTTCCACCTCCTACTGATGTTTGCTGTATGCAATGTCCTTGGAGACATTTACTAATGTTTCTCTGCTAGTAAACATTCTTTTTAAATGCTTAATCCTTTAGGCTCTGGCTCTCAGCATCTTTTGCAACAATTCCCCCTTTTTCATTTTTTGTTCAGGGTGACTGTGCCAGTCTTAGGTTGCCCTCCTCTGAAGGACTTACCCGTCCCTGGTCACCAGCCAAGCTCCATGGACAGGGCTTTGAGATTCAAGGGATTTAAGCAGAATCAAGTTATTAGCATGGCTGGCCTTTTCAGCCCAATTAATGTGGTACAGCAGGACTTTGGGAATACCTCCTAATAGTTAAGAGTAGCAGACCACAAATTATCACCACACCACCTAATACAGTTAAGAGTAGAAGAGCACCAATTATCATCAAGTTAGCAAGTACAGAGGTTTATTTCCACCAATGTAAGTGGTTTATTTTATTTAATTGATCTGTCACTCATTGACAAAATTTGCTACCTGGAAGGGTAGTAATATGATTTTAAGACATGCTCAATATCCTTTTTTGCAAATCTGTAATTTCTATAGATAAATTTGTTTGATGACCTATTAAATGATTTTTATTTTTTTCCCTTCATAATGGGAATCATTGTATGGGTGATACAAAAAGTGATACAAAAAGCACTTTCATTCCAATCACACTTCAAAACTCATTTAAAATTTATACTATATACCTGATATCTCATTTGTGTAACAGCCATCTCTAAGTCATTAAGTCTATTATTAATTTTCCCACCAATATATGCCTGACTATGCCATAGCTCATTAGCATTTTTATGCCAATTTCTAACATATTGCCGTGTGTGGATAGTCTCATGTAGGGCAGTTTCTGCCACAGCAGCAGCTGTAATAATACCTATAAGCCTTAAATACAGCAGCTATAATTAATCCAATTAAACATTTGGTTCTTTTCAAACAATGATATAGAAAGTGCCAAAAGATTTGGTTCTCAGGGGAGACTGTCAGCAGCAATTCATGTGAACCAGAAGCCATATTCCATGATGCTGTTGTTCTATTAGAACTGCAGTAGAACTTTCCTGTAAAAAAGACATTGATACACAAGTGTAAAGGGAACAATTGTGCAGAGAAACCATGTTTGATTAATGTTCCCTCTTCCAACTATAAAAACAATGTTATCCCATACACATGCTGTAAGAAATTAAGTGGATTTTCTTTTTAAACTGGTAATATTAGTTTTACTGCCTTGCCATTCAAAAATTGGACTAATTCCCAAAAATAATTTCCACAAATACTTTTTAGTTTTGTTAAGTTTAGTGTCCCATATTTGTGGGATAAATCTTCCCTGATGAGTTCAATTTAGTGACGTATTTATACTTATGATGTCCCCAAAATTCCAAAAAATAATGATAGCTTTCTGTAGTTGTTTTTGTTGAATTATTAATTTTTCAACATATGTTTGTGTTTACATTAGGTTTTGGTATCCATAAAAGGGCCCAATTCTTTACAATTCTATAGGAATTATTAAAGAGCACAAACTCAGATGAAACATGGCATGCATGCCATTTATCACTTTGTACTATGATTTTGGGGCTGTATACATGGACTGATGGATTCTATACAGATAGTTCATTCAAGAAAAGTTAAGATTAAATTTTCAATAAATTTTCCTTCCTCCTCAGGTTTTAGAGGAAGGCAAGAATCAAAAGTCCCAGGAAAATGAAAACTCTAATTAATATAAACAGGGGAGGATTTGTCCCCCCAAGTCAACAATTCTAAAAGAGGTGAATTAGTAATATAAGCCCAATATGTATAATTATGTGAAGGTGCACTACTAACTGCTGAGGTTGTCAAGGAAAGCAAAGCAGAGAATAACTTTCTTAGAGTGACATTCTGACTTTTAGCAGTTATCATCTTTTCTGCATCTTGTGTCAGCTTATTTGGCTTGTTTATATCTAGGTTTAAGAAGTCTGGACAGGACCCAAAGCTGATCTCCTTTATCTGTAATGATAAGGGCAAAACCTCATCCGTATATCCTAACTTAATTTCTGCCTTTTCCCTTTTATTATTATCTTTATGCTTTCAATAAACTATCCAAAATCTGTTTCTGTATTTTTGCCTGATTTTTGCCAGAAATGCTCTCCTGCTGAAGTATACGATTCTGACCTTTGGCTTAAAAAAGTTATTGTAAATAATACTTGATATTATTGTTTTCACACCTCACCATTTCCCCCTTTTTTGTTTTTGTAGCATTTATAAATAGAGGTTCAACTGTTAATTTTTAAAAATAATTATATATACATTCACAGGCTTACTAAATCTGGGTATACACTGATATACTTGGCTTAGTTTGGGCTAGAGTCCTGGATAGATACAAGATAAATGTTAATATATATTTAGTTCAATAAGCTTATATTGACAATTAGGGTGAGAAAAAATAACATAACTAATTAACAGATTAAGTCAATATTGAACAAAGTTACAGAATGACATACAAATAGATCAGTCTTATATATATAATTACCAATATTTAGCTTTTAGCTGGGAAGTGTTGAAGTAGCAAGTGATACTAGAGTTTTGGTTGACTGTGTATAGGATTAATGAATTTGATAATATAGATGCCAACTTGTGAGTATTTTGGTAATTCCTGAGGAAGGGGCCAGCCTCCTCATGAAGGAACACAACACTCTCTGGACCGTACCTTTATGGTTTATGCATCAATCCCTGTGACAGTGGCCAGCTCCCCCAGGGAGTAATAAAACACCCATTGAAATGCACTTTTTAAAATTTGTTACAAAGCTTTCTAGATGTGCTTACTATTTTAATTTCCAATATTTTCCTGAAATGTGAAAAGTGTTAACTAGTAAGGCATTGGTTTGTTGATTAACAAAGTTTTGTGTATGATTCTTTACTTTTAGGCTTGAACAATACTTGCCAGACTTGTCTTTTAATATATTCAGTTTCAGGATTGTCAAAACTCAAAATGATATTTACATATACATTTAATAAAACACATTTACGTGTAATATAAAAGATATTAAATTACTTAAATATGCAATATACTGTATTAAAGTTTTGATTAGTATTTAAGTATATTATACAGAATTCATAACTCTAGTAGATTATAAAACAACAGATATCAAATGAATAAACTTTTATTTCTTAAGCACTTAAGATTCTTAGCAGCTTGAAAAGAATAAACTCAATTTCTTTATTTTGTATTGTTTGAGGCATAAGTAAAAACAAATTAGTATTTCCTATTCGGGCTCTGGGGTAATACATTAACTTGTAATTTTAATACTTGTATTGGCTTTGTTGTTAACATTATAATTAGAATTGGGGCTGTTCTTTACACTGTTGAATATAAACTTGAATTAATGTTGGCTCCTTTACAGGAAGGGGTATGTGGGCTGGCTTGATTTGTTTAAGAATATATTAAAGAAAGATTTAGCAAGTTTTAAAACAAAGTGAGAGTGAAAAAACTGGATATTAATTTTTTGCAACAAATAGCAATATTTGGAACCACTACATGCTGCAGGGTGTTATTTTATTTTACTATATTTTACTGTTATGCACTACCCTGTCAGCCTTTAATGGCTGCTTTCTTATTGTAGTTATAACTGAAAATTATAATTAATAGCATCATATAATATTTACTATTATATTGAAACATTATTATATTTTCAGGAATTTTATACACTTTTTAATTATTCATATGACCTTTTTTTTTTTTTTTAAGATTTTATTTTATTTATTCATTTATCCCCCCCCCTTGCTGCTTGTGCTCGCTGGGTCAGCTAACCACGCCACGCAGGCGGGCTTGCCTTCACCAGGAGGCCCCGGGAACCGAACCGGGGCCTCCCATATGGTAAACGGGAGCCCTACTGATTGAGCCACAGCCGCTTCCCTCATATGACCTTTTTATTCATATAATTTTAATTGCTATAAAATTAGAAATTTTCTTTTAATTTTACAACAGCTTTATATATTTCATTCAACTTATATCACATGAACTTAATTATTTTCAGTATTTTACATTTTTTTAATTAAAAACAAACTTATATGTCACAGTTTTAAAAAAAGCTATGTTTCAGCATTGGACTTTGAGAAAGCAGGTTCAAACATTGCATTCTTCTTAAAATTGATTAGACCTGTTTCTCCACGGAAATGATAAGGTTAAAGTACAAGAAGCTATTTTGATAAAACAGACTTTCTTTATTGCATACTGATTATTTCAGAGAAAAACTTTGTAAACTTTTACCAGAATAGATTACTGACTTCTGAAACTTTGAGAAAGAATAAAACTTTATCTTTATATTATTACATTGTTTGACATTAAAGCTTTTAAATTTTTATAGACTGCTTAAATCATACTTAGCTTTGATCACGAACATTCTTTTTCCACAAGCCTTTTGCACTTTTCGTATTTATTCAGGTATTGTCCCATATTTTACTTTCTTTTAATAACTAGTCATTTTATCTTAGGATAAAATTACTTTCTTTTCTTTAATAATGAAACCACATTCTATATACCTTCAATACTTAAGTTGCCACAATGATTTTGGAAACTAGTTTCAAGCAAACTTCTGACAACACATAATTACTATCAACATTAAACAAACTTTTTACAATAATGCTTTAATTTGAGTATAACAATTTTTATTATTTTAAACTAATATCCACATTTATTTATTAATATAAGCACTTATACAATTTTTGGCCACTTGAATAGAGCTCTTATAATAATTTTCATTTATCAATTTAATATTACATTCCAGAGGTATCAAAATATACAGTGACACTGAAAAAACAGACAAATACAAAAAAGAACCATGACACACTAACAAACATAATGCTTACTAATTTGACCCACAATTTTCATTCCTTTGGTATGGCGGTCTTCAAGCCCTCCATCATTTCACATCTTTGATTTTACTGTTATTAAGATTTTTCTGGAATCTGTGTTACCTGTAATATATAAGTTTGTTCTTTGAAACACTTTTGTTCATAATCAGCAAGCAGCCAGGACAACTAAAACAGCATAAATATAGTTAAGCTCTAATTTATAAGTTTATACATATATTTAACATGTATATTTTGGATTACTACTCTTTAGGCTCAAAGTTCAGATTTCTGGGATAGGCCCTTTAATTCCTGTTCTTAATTTTGGGTATACCCAGTGAAGGAGTAATAAACTTAGTTTCAGCTGAGGAAGGATCAACAGCTGTACTGCTTTTGGTAACTGCCTTAAGTTCTATTACATGCCAGAGTGAACTGCTCTGTTGCTGACTGGGTAGATTTGAGCAAGGCTGGGAAATGTGCTCATATTGTTTGTCTGAGGGCCTTAAGCAAGGTGTGTTTGAAGTTTCTCAACTTATTAATGAACATACCATTTTTTGATATTTAGAATGGCATTCCTTGGCCCAGTGTAACCCTTTTTGGCATTTTGGACACACACCAGTTGGTATTGATTTATTATTGCCGTGAAATGGAGCTCTTACACTAGTTTTGGCTTGTCAATCTTTTTTCATATGACCTAGTTTCCCACCTTTAAAGCAATTTAAATGAGTAATCCTAGGACTAAGACCCTTTAGAGCAGCTACAAAAAGGTTCATGTTATATGTATTAGGCCCAATGTTTTGAAATATTTTTACATAATCCTCTAAAGTCCTTCCATTTGCCTTTATCAAATATAAAGCCTTTTACACTCTCTAGTAGTATTATCAAAACCAACATTAGAATAAGCATTTCTTTGTGATCAGATTGAGTTACTCTCTTGTTGACTACATCTGCCAGCCTTGCTACAAATTCAGCATAGATTTCAGTATTTCCTTGAACAATTTTTGAAAATGATTGTACAGCCTGTCCAGGATTAGCAATTAATTGCCAGGCAGATAGGTAGCACAATCACACTTGTACAATGACAATTTCATCATATTGAGCTTGGCAAGGAATACCAGCCCATTGACCTGTTCCTAGTGTTTGTTCAGCAGTAAAAGGCACTGGTCGATTTTGCTGTTGATTTCATCATCTAGAATGTTAGCTTTATCACCCCACAAAATTTTAAATTGAAAAAATTTTGCTGAATTAAGAACAGCTTGAGCTAGCAAATCCCAATCCCAGGGTATTTATCTGTTTGCTTGTGCCATTTCTTGCACCATTTCTTGAATATAAGGAGAATTTACACCATATTGAATGCATGCTTTTTTAATTTTTTTGATAGTTTTAGAAGGAATAGGAGCATGCTCATATTGTACACCCCCTTGGGGATTGTTAGCATCTACTGGAATTTGAGTTACTGTTACTGGAAAAGTAAAAAAAAAATTGCATAACCTCTGAATTTTCTTCCCTGTGCTATACTTTTCATAATTGAAGAGTATGGTGCTGGCACAAAAACAAAACTTTTGGAGGGTCATCAATTGTTGTAAAAAATGGATCAGTAGATAGCTTAGGAGGCACAGGTGCTGCTTCAAAAGACAATAAATTATGTTTTGGAGTGGATGGCTTAATGACCACTGGAAAAGTACTGTAAACTCCTTTTTTTTTCTTTTTTTCTTTCTATTAGACATGAGTTTATTTATTTTTGCATTTTCATTAATTTTTCATATATATTTTAATTAAAATCATCATTAGCTTGTTCTGCTATAGTTTTGGCAATAGCAGGATCCATTTTAATATCTTCATATTCATCTGACTGTAATGGTTGAAGAGCAACAGAAATAAGACCATACAAAGACCATACATAGCAATGTTTCTGTATAAGAGAAAAGAGTTTTAGTAACTCTAGGGTCATCACACATATGCCTGTATTCTTTAACAGGGTTTTCAAAACTTGGGAATATTCCTCTAAGGAGTCGACTGATTACACATTTTCCTGATGATCAAGATTATTCGACTCACCAACATTATGCAAGGACCATCCGACCCAGCAGTCCTTCTTTCCACAGCACTGATAGAGTTTATTAGTCAGGGTTCTCTCGGGAAACAGAATCAGCAGGAGATATCTGTCAATAATATGAAATTTTAAAAGAGTCTCTCATACGACCGTGGGGATGCACATGTCCAGGTTCTGCAGGCAGGCAGCAAACCAGTGTCTCCGATGAAAGCCCGATGAAAGGTCATTGATGAGTTTGTGGGAGAAGTTGCCTGTCCAACGACGAGCTGGGAAATTCTCTCTGAATGTTGAAATCACTTCCACTTTTAAGGCATTCAACTGATTGGATAAAAGCACCACCCATTTATGATGTAATCTCCCTGATTGATGCAGATGTAATCAGCATCCAGGCAGTAAGCTCACTGGTGATTGAAGTCCATCAATGCTCTTATATTACAATTAGCCCAGTGCTTGCTGGACCAAACACCTGGACATAACTACCTGGCCGAGTTGACACATTAACCTAACCATCACAGTCCACCCCTTGTCAACTCGGTAAACATTACTCTAAACCATAATTAGTCTTTAAGTAAAAACAATAACAGACAAGCATACATATATATTTCCACCTAACAATGTTCAACTCCCTTGCGTACAACCGGAAATGCATTAATTCCCCACAGAGCAGGGTGCAAGTCCTTGGATGATAGTCACTCTTAAACTCGACATCCTTAAATATGATGTGGGATTAATACAACTTTTCATGATAGGGGAAAAGATTGGGGAAGAAAACAAAGAAATTCATTTTGTGTACATATACAATCATACTCATAACAAAACAAGGAAGAAGGGTTCATGACCATTACAGTCCTCGTTTCTGTAACTGGTCATGTGGTTGAAGTTCATATTTATCACTACCTTCTTCCACTACCCATTCCATGTTCCCATTGCCTTCAGCAAGCACTTCAGCTGGCCATGGTTCTTTGCCTGGTGGGGTGACCCAAACTTTCAATCCCGAAGATTCTGGGCCATTGTTAGTCCTGCTTGAATTGGTTTGTTGCAATTTTCCATTGACTTTAATCACAGGGCATGGCAGGACTAGGAGATGCCCTAGAGGATCACCTGCATTCCAGGCAAACTCTTCTTTACCCCCAATATGTAGATGTAGTCCTATTTCCCCTTGATAGTCAGGATCAATCACCCCAGCCAGTACAGTAATTCCCTTCTTTGCCTGTTGATTCACAGGTAAGAGGAGCCCAAAGTGGCCAGGTGGCAGTCTTAACTTCCAGTTCAATGGAATCACTGTTATGTTCCCAGGTGGCAGCACTCCTCCTCTTGGGACTAAAACCTGTAGACCAACAGAGCTTAAGGTTTCAGGGACAGGAAGCAAAAATTTTCCTAGTGGGTCACTAGGGGTAATATTGAGTGGTGCCACTCCCATTTCCACCACTTGATTCCTGGACCCATGAATCCTGGCTATGGGAGAAACAGCACCATAGAGAGGATGCTGATTCAGAGCATACACAACCTCCTGGAGAACATTGCCACAGCCCTGCAAGGTATTGCCACCTAGTTGGCACCATAATTGAGTCTTCAAAAGGCCATTCCACCATTCTATTAATCCAGCTGCTTCAGGGTGATGGGGAACATGATAAGACCAGTGAATTCCATGGGCATGTGCCCATTCCCTCACATCATTTGCTGTGAAATCGGTTCCTTAATCAGAAACAATGCTGTGTGGAATTACATGGCGGTAGAGAAGACATTCAGTAAGTCCACGGATGGTAGTTTTGGAAGAAGCATTGCATGCCGGAAATGCAAACCCATAGCCAGAGTATGTGTCTATTCCAGTTAAAAGAAATCGCTGCCCCTTCCATGATGGAAGTGGCCCAATGTAGTCCACCTGCCACCAGGTAGCAGGCTGGTCACCTCGAGGAATGGTGCCATATCTGGGGCTGAGTGTAGGTCTCTGCTGCTGGCAGATTGGGTATTCAGCAGTGGCTGTATCCAAGTCAGCCTTGGTGAGGGGAAATCCGTGTTGCTGAGCCCATGCATAACCTCCATCCCTACGTCCATGGCCACTTTGTTCATGAGCCCATTGGGCAATGACAGGAGTAGCTGGGGAAAGATGCTGAGCATTAGCCACAGAGTGGGTCATCTTATCCACTTGATTATTAAACTCTTCCTCTGCTGAAGTCACCATCTGGTGAGCATTCACGTGGGACACAAATATGTTCATGTTTTTTGCCCACTCAGAAAGATCTATCCACATAGCTCTTCCCCAGACCACCTTGTCACCAATTTTCCAATCATGTTCCTTCCAAGTCCCTGACAATCCAGCCAAACTATTGGCAACAGCCCATGAATCATTGTACAAATGCACCTCTGGGAGAGGGCAAGCCAAGATGGCGTTAGTGTAGGAAGGCACACACTGCAAGCGCCCAGAGCAAGGCAGATTGTGGACGGGGTCCTACACGGGGATCTGTGCTGTGGACGCGTGGAGTGAGAAGCTTGGGATATCTATCTGCGCGGATTGGCAGCGTGGACGGAACGGTGGAGATTAGTGAGTTTTGAGGCTGCCGGTGGAGGTTGGCACGTGCGGCTGAGCCCCGCGGATAGGGGGAAAAATATTTAAATAAAACGACCATTTGGAGCCACGGGCAGGGTGAAAAAGTTTTATTTTCTGGGGATCTGGCTGCTTGGTGGCAAGACCCCCACATTTGTCATGTTTCAAAGACCATCTGGCCAAATTTTATAATATTTTATAATATGATTCAGAATTAAAGGTCCTAATTGAGATTTGCGCATAGGTGGTAGGGTCAGGCGTTATGTCCCTGTATTTTGCAAGGTTCTGTGTTTTGCTGTTCACTACAAGTTTGTACATGCTCAGGTATGACTAATATCAGTCATTTCATATTGATTCAGGAAAAGATGGCGTTTTTAGGCAAACAGGAAATTTTGGAATTATTTCTCTCAAGTGGTACTTTTTTTAGATTTTCTTCAATTTTGGATTCTATAATCAACTCTGCATAGAACGGAGGGCAGTTTGTATTGCTTGCTGTAATAATTCCTGATGTTTTGGGTCCCTTCCTCTCCCCGCTGATATGCTGTGTATAGTTCACTTCCTCATTGTCAACAAAGGGACCCTACCAGAGATTTTATTCTCTTGTTTGACAAGAGACTTTCCAAACCCAGAGGAGAAATTTTGAGTTAGGGAACTGTTTATTCTGAGTTCCAGCGTTGTCTTTGGATATCTGTGAGTACTGCTTTCTCTGTAAGAATGGCTTTGATTATATCTAAAATTCTCCTAAAAATTACAATATGGCATATACACAGTTTTTTATATATATACGGATGCTGGCTTCTAAACCTAACTGAACTGGGGACTGACACTAACATATCCGGAAAATCAGCGATGGCTTTCCTGAAACCAATCCTGGAGCCTCCTAACCAAGCAGGAACCAATCAGAAAGTCATGAAAATGATTTCCTCTGAATTATCATTTTGAAATTTTAATTATTCAAATCGGAGGAATCACTGAAAAGCATTTCATTTCCTCTGATTATTTTTCTCCACATAAGAGTTGTTTAATATTATTATATTAAGTATTAGAACAAAATAACCTTCAAAAAATGTATAGAACAAGGCTTTTCACACAAACTCATCTCAAAGACACCTCTTAATTTTAAAGTCCTTAGTATTTAAAAGGGTTCAAAGGTTTTCTTTCCAATAGCGATGAAAGGACATGTGGAAAAATTCTTTATCCCTTAGTACAGATTTCTTAATGGACAATTTTCGATATTTAACCATTCTGTAAATTTTTTTATTACCGATGACTTTAATTTTTCTATGGTTTAAATGTGCCAAATTTGCATATGAGGGTGTATCATCCTAATGTGAGTATTATAGCTTTGACGTCCAAACTGCCACGGTCTTCCTTCTCTAAATAAAAATTTATTTAACAGACTCTGAAAACAGAAAACACATTTATGCACTCGATCTGCATACTTAACACTGTCCCCCAGGCTCACAGGAAACCATGGTTGAATATTTCTTACAACATGATAAAATATTATGACTTTATTTCCCCGAGCCCCACACCATCCCTTAGGTTCAAAATTATCTTCCCATCA
Organism: Tolypeutes matacus; assembly: GCA_026826555.1. Lineage (NCBI taxonomy): Eukaryota > Metazoa > Chordata > Mammalia > Cingulata > Chlamyphoridae > Tolypeutes > Tolypeutes matacus. The sequence continues at coordinate 149 of JAKSZT010000116.1, read as the reverse complement.
CTGAACTCAACATGTTTGTAAATTTGGGTGTGTGGGCTGTGTCTGTTTCAGAGACTCTTGTGTTTTAATTTTGTGCACATACTCCTGGGTTGGGGAGAGGATTTTTCCCCTTTGAATTCTATGTTTGAGCATTAGAGAGCAGTTTATTT
>JAKSZT010000106.1:1303-63378 GCA_026826555.1 Tolypeutes matacus | reverse complement strand
GGCAGATTGTGGACAGGGTCCTGCCCAGGGGTCTGTGCTGTGCACGCATGGAGTGAGAAACTTGGGACATCTGTCTGCGCAGATCAACGGTGTGGATGGAACGGTAGAGATTCTTGAGTTTTAAGCCTGCCGGTGGTGGTTGGCATGGACAGCTGAGCCCCGCATTTAGGGAGAAAATAATAATAATAAAACAGCGACGAACAGGGCGAGAAAGTTTATTTTCTGGGGATCTGGCTGCCTGGCGCCCCTTGGAACTTGTGTGAACAGAACAGTAGGAGCTAATTGGTACCCGGTGAACAGGTGGGGGGATTCTGGTTGGGGGAGGGAGCTGATTTGCCTAGCTGCCCAGGGATAAGACCGGGGCCACCGCAGAGCCAGGAAGAAGGGACATTCCCCAAAAGAGGGAGGGTTGTGTTGGAGGACAGGGAAGGGTATTTTTTAATTTTATTTTTCAACATCGATCTGGCTGCCTGCACTGCCCCATAGCTTTGGGGAGCAGATAAGCCAACCTGAAACAGCATCAGGGTGAGAGCAGACGAAAATCTGCAGTCAATCTGATTTACATAACAACCCGGTGACGCTGGTGCTCGGCTCCAGAAGGGGCGGAATTGGCCATCTTTAGCACTCTGCACTGACTAATATCAGAGCTACAGCTACCCTGGGGAGTCCAGGAAGTGGGACGTGCTTGATTAATTTCCCAGCTAGGGTCCCTTCCGTAAGGGGGTTGGTCTAGAGGAGAAATTATTCTGGGTCCAGTATTTCGCTAAAAAAATAAAAATAAAAGTGAGAAGGTTACTTCAATAAATGAAAAATAAATTCTTTTTAATTTAGTTTAATAGCTAAAAGCAACTTCAGGACCTGCATTTAGAAACCAGTGTGGAAATTGATTGATAAACACAACTAGGCAGAGAGGATCCACGTGGACCCTAGGGGAATCATTGACTCCCCTTAGCTCTGTTTGACTGCTTGCCTGTGTGGATCTTTGGTTTCTCTCTGTTTCTTTCTGGTTTCTTGCTTTTATTTCCTCTTTCCTCCCCCCTTTCTTTATTCTTTCATTTTTTTTAAATTAGGTGCTGCAAGCTTGTCGCTTCTTTGCTGTGCTGCTTCTTCAGTAATTTCCCACTCGCTGTCCATATTGATTCTGTATTACAAACTATCGCTTGTCCTTCCTTCATCTTTCTGCCTTCTGCTTTCTGTTGTGGCTCTTAGATACAACATTTTTTCATAGGCCCACAACTTAAGGGTGTCAATTTTTATTCCATCTATTTTGTTTTATTCTTTTTTTATTATTTTTTATTAGTATTAACTTTTTCCTTTCAGCCTTTCTTTACTATTTCTCCCCTTCCTCATATTTCTAGCCTTCTAAATCACTATGTATATATTCCTCCATTTGCTTTCCCAGTCCATTGTAGGAACTCCACCTTTTTTCCTATTACTCTACACTGCCTACACAAGTTAAATATTCATCTCATTAAGTGTCATTTGGCCCCTCTTCTAACTTTTATCAATATTACTATTATCCTTTTGCCTTCCTTACATCTTTTGATTCCTCTGGCCCTAATATTTTGCCTTCAAGGAAACAAAGAAAGAAGTAAGGAAATAAAATAAGAAGAAAAACTGCCAAAGAGAAAACTTAACTCAACTGAACAAACCCATCAAGATAATATTATGACCAGAGGGCAACAAAAAAATACAAATGACTCTGAGAAACAGGAAAACATAGCAGTCCAATGAACAAAATAAAAACCAAGAAGTGATGCAGAACATCGAACAACTAAACAAAGCTATCCAAAGAAATATCATGGACCAACTTAAAGAAATGAAGGAAGAGATTAAGTACATAAAGAAAACACTGGGAAAACAAACTGAAGAAATAGCAAACATGCCTAAAAAGGTAAAGGATATGATGGTGAACAATGGCAAAGCCAAGAAATGAAAAAGGCACTGGATTCACATAACAGCAGATTTGAACAGGCAGATGAAAGAATTAGTGATATGGAAGACAATACAGCTGAAATCAAAGAGATAGTAAAGCAGATAGACTAAAAGAAAAAATCCAGCATGGACTCAGGGAATTAACCGATAATACAAAACGCACAAACATACGCATTATGGGCATCCCAGAAGAAGAGAAGGGAAAGGGAACAGAAGGAGTGTTGAAGGAAATAATGGCTGAAAACTTCCCAACTCTATTGAGAGAGATGGATGTGCAGATCCAGGAAGCACAGCACACCCCAAATAGTATAAATCCCAACAGGCCAACCCAAAGACATATACTTGTCAAAATGTCCAATGCTCAAGACAAAGAGAAAATACTCAAGGTAGCAAGAGAAAAGAGAACCATCATATACAAGGGAAGCACAATATGATTAAGTGCTGATTTCTCAGCTGAAACCATGCAAGCAAGAAGACAGTGGTATGACATAGTCAAAATACTAAAAGAAATAAACTTCAAGTCACGAATTCTCTATCCAGCAAAATTGGCATTCAAAAATGATGGAGAGTTCAAAATATTCACAGATAAACAGAAATTAAGAGAGTATGTCAAGAAGAAACCAGCACTTCAAGAAATACTGAAGGAATCTCTACAAGTTGAAAGGAAAAAACAAGAGTGAGAGAGTTGGAGGAGAGCTTAAAAACAACTGAAAAGACAAAAAAGAGAAACAAAACAACATATGACATACATTAACCCAAAGAAAAAATGGCTGAAGTAAGAGATTCGTTACGAATAATAACACTGAATATTAATGGATTAAATTCACCAATCAAAAGACACAGATTGGCAGAATGGATAAGAAAATATGATCCATCTATATGCTGTCTACAAGAAACACACCTTTGACCCAGGGATTCAAGTAGGCTGAAAGTGAATGGCTGGAAAACCATTTTACAAGCTAACAATAGCCAAAAAAGGGCAGGAGTAGCTATTCTAATATCAGACAATATAGATTTTAAATGCAAAACTATTGTAAAAGACAAAGAAGGACACTACATATTAGTAAAAGGAGTAATCTCTCAAGAAGAGAGAACAATCATCAATATTTACGCACCTAATCAGGGTGCCCCAAAATACGTGCGGCAAACTCTTGAAAAACTAAGAGGAGAAATAAATGCCTCTACAATTATAGCAGGGGACTTCAACACACCACTATTATCATTAGACAGAACATCTGGGCAGAGAATCAATAAAGAAACTAAGGCACTCAACAATACATTAGAAGATTTGGACTTAATAGACATATACAGAACACTACACCCAAATAGAGCGGGGTTTACATTCTTCTCCAGTGCACATGGAACATACTCCAAAATAGACCACATGCTAGGCCACATAACAACACTCAATGAATTCAGAAAGATTGAAATTATACAAAATAATTTCTCTGACTACAGCGGAAAGAAGTTGGAAATCACTAAGGGCCAGAGAAACAGGTTAGGCACAAGGATATGGAAGTTAAATAACACACTCTTAGACAAACAGTGGGTCAAAGAGGAAATTTCAAAAGAAATCAGTAACTACCTTGAAACTAATGAAAACGACAACACAACATATCAAAACCTATGGGATGCAGCGAAAGCAGTCCTGAGAGGGAAGTTCATAGCCATAAATTCATATATAAAAAAAGAAGAAAGAGCTAAAATTGAAGACTTAACTGCACACTTGGAGGAACTGGAAAAACACAACAAACTAAACCTAAAGGAAGTAGAAAGCAGGAAATAACAAAGATTAGAGCAGAACTAAATGAAATAGAGAATAAGAAAGCACTGGAAACAATAAACAAAACCAAATTTGGTTCTTCGAGAATATCAATAAAACTGACAAACCCTTAGCCAGACTAACAAAGAAAAAGAGAGAACAGATGAAAATACATAAAATAAGGAATGAGCAAGGGGATATCACTACTGACCCCATAGCAATAAAGAGTATCATAAGAGGATACTTTGAAAAATTATATGCCAACAAGAATGATAATTTAGAGGAAATGGACAAGTTTCTAGAAACCCACAAACAGCCTACGTTGATGAAAGAAGAAACAGATGAACTCAACAGTCCAATTACAAGTAAAGAGATAGACTCAGTCATCAAAAACCTCCCAACTAATAAGAGTCCAGGACCAGATTGCTTCACAGCTGAATTCTACCAAACATTCCAGAAAGAGCTAACACCAATTCTACTTAAGCTCTTCCAAAAAATAGAAGTAGAAGGAATTTTGCCTAACTCATTCTATGATGCCAACATTACCCTAATAACAAAAACAAATAAAGATACCACAAGAAAGGAAAATTACAGACCAATTTCTCTAATGAACCTAGATGCTAAAATCCTCAAAAAAATACTTGCTAATCGCATTCAACAACATATGAAAAGGATTATACACCATGACCAAGTGGGTTTCATCCCGGGTATGCAAGGATGTTTCAATATAAGAAAATCAATCAATGTAATACACCACATAAACAGATTGAAAGAAAAAATCACATGATCATCTCTATAGATGCAGAAAAAGCATTCGTCAAAATACAGCACTCTTTCCTCATAAAAACACTACAAAAGATAGGAATAGATGGAAACTTTCTGAATATGATAAAGGGTATATAATAAAAACCCAAAGGTAACATCATTTTCAACGGTGAAATCCTAAAAGCCTTTCCTCTGAGATCGGGAACTAGACAACTATGCCCACTATCACCAGTCCTATTTAACATTGTCTTAGAAGTACTTGCTTCACCACTGAGACAAGAAAAGGACATAAAAGTCATCCAGATTGGAAAAGAAGAAGTAAAAATTTTATTATTTGCACATGACATGATCCTATACATAGAAAGGCCAGAGAAATCCACAACAAGGCTTCTAGAACTTATAAAGGAGTTCAGTAGTGTTGCAGGCTATAAGATCAATGCTCAAAAATCAGTAGCATTTCTGTACACCAAAATGAGCAAACTGAGGAGAAAATTAGGAAAAAAATACCATTTACAATAGTAACTAAAAGAATCAAATACCTAGGAATAAATTTAACTAAAGATGTAAGGGACTTATATACAGAAAACTACACAACACTGTTAAAGGAAATCAAAGAAGACTTAAATAAATGGAAAAATATTCCCTGTTCATGGATAGGAAGACTAAACATCATCAAGATGTCTATCCTACCCAAACTAATCTACAGATTTAATGCAATCTCAAAAAAAGTCAACAATATATTTTTTAAGGAACTGGAAAAACTAACCACAAAATATATTTGGAGAGGCAAAAGGCCCCGAATTGCCAAAAACATATTGAAAAAGAAAAATGAAGTTAGAGGTATCACACTACTTGACTTTAAAACATACTACAAAGCTACAGTGATCAAAACTGCGTGGCGTTGGCACAAGGATAGACCTACTGACCAATGGAACCGAATTGAGAGTTGTGATATAGATCCTCGCATATACAGTCATCTGATATTTGACAAGGCCATGAAGCCCACTCTGTTGGGAGAGAATGGCCTCTTTAACAAGTGGTGCTTGGAGAACTGGATATCCATATCCAAATGAATGAGAGAAGAATACCACCTCACACCTTATACAAAAATCAACTCAAGATGGAGCAAAGATCTAAATATAAGAGTCAAAACCATAAAGACCTTGGAAGATAATGCAGGAAAGCATCTACAGGACCTTGTAATTGGAAATGGTTTCATGAACTTCACAACCAAAGCACAAGCAGCAAGAGAAAAAATAGATAAATGGGAACTCATCAAAATTAAAAACTTCTGCACCTCAAAGGATGTTATTAAGAAAATAAAAAGGCAGCCTAGCCAATGGGAGAAAATATTTGGCAACCATATATCTGATAGGAGCCTAATATCCTGCATATATAAAGTAATCCTACAACTTGAAAATAAAAGGACAAACAACCCATTTAAAAAATGGTTAAGTGACCTGAAAAGACACTTCTCCAAGGAAGAAATACAAATGGCTAAAAAGCACATGAAAAAATGCTCAACATCGCTTGCTATCAGGGAATTGCAACTCAAAACTACAATGACATACCATCTTACACCCATCAGAATGGCAGCTATTAGAAAAACAGGAGACACTAAATGTTGGAGAGGATGTGGAGGAATAGGAACCCTCATCCACTGCTGGTATGACTGTGGTATGGTCCAGCCACTGTGGAGGACAGTTTGGCGGTTCCTCAGAAAACTAGCAATAGATCTTCCGTATGATCCAGCAATTCCACTACTGGGTATATACCCAGAAGAACTGAAAGCAAAGACACAAACAGATATATGCACACCAATGTTCATAGCGGCATTGTTCACCATTACCAAAAGTTGGAATCAGCCCCGGTGCCCATCAACAGATGAATGGATAAGCAAAATGTGGTACATACATACAATGGAATATTACTTAGCTGTAAGAAGGAATAAAGTGCTAACACATGGAATAACGTGGATGAATCTTGAAGACCTTAAGTTGAGTGAAGCAAGCCTGGCACTGAAGGATGAACAGTATATGACCTCACTGATCTGAACTGAGGAAAGTGAGCAGTCTCTGAGAACCATTGTCTGAAAGATAGGTTAACAAGGGAGAATAAGAGAAGAGTAGGCTTTGAGCCATTATCCATATGGACATAATCTATGGTAAAGGGATAGAGTGTGGTTGCATGTTGGGGGATGGGGCAGATGAGTGGTGGTGTTCCTGGGTTGGGGGTGCAGCACTGGCAGATGGGTGGATTAGGAAGGGCAGGTTCAAATTCCCAGGGCATGTAACGGTGAATCTTGACATTCCATGGGTCGGGATAGGGTGGTGTCATGTGCCCTGGGGGGCTGGGGGGAAGGGAACAGTCAAGATCTAATGGTTTGTTTGGTGGTCATGGGAAAGGTTTTTCATTACCTTACAGTACTGGACACAGGACATGGTAAATATCATCAAAATTATTAAACTGTATCATCTAGGTTGTAAACTATAATGTAAATCATTGACAATGTTTAGTTGCTATATTTTCCTATCTGTATAACAGTTATAACAATGCTAACAACCAAAAAAAAAAAAGAAGGCGTGGGTTTTAATATGGGGTGGGGAAGGGGGGGTGGTTTGGTATCTGGGAGTCTCTGGTATCCGTGTGTGACTTTGCTGTGACCTAAAACTTCTTTAAAAATTAAATGAAAATTTAGGAAACAGTGGGGATTGAGAGGGGGAAGGTGTCACGGCACAATGGACATCCGATAACACAGTGATAAAAGGAAAAAACGTATATATATATATATATATATATATATTTTTAAAGGGATTTCTTTTGCTTTTTTCCCCATTTTTTTGAATGTTCCAATCCACTAATTATATTTTGTTTTGTTTTGTTTTTGTTTGATTATTTGTTTTTGTTTTTTTTCCCTGAGTTTCCTTATGTTTGTCTCTTGCATGTAAGCTTATCATTGTTGTTTCTTTTTCCTATTAAGTGTATTTGATTATTTTATGGACTACATGTTCATGGAGGATTTGGATCACAGAAGGGTTACAATGGGCACTGCAGGGGATTATTGGTGGGGGGTATCTGGGAGGGGGGATTCATGGGAGTTAGTTCATCTGACTATACATGAAAGATATACAAAATTGTTCAAAAGATCAAAAGATGGGGCATGGTCACGATGGGTGGACAATCACACAATAAATGAGGGAATCTGAATTTCTAGCCTGGAGAGCTCTGCCACAGTCTCCAAGAGAGCAGCAATAGTTCTCTGAGTGCAGGGACAGTGTCTGTCAAAAGAGGATGGCCCACTGATGAGTTCTTTTTATTGATGACTACCCTTGTGAGTCTTGGCTCTTGTAACTGAGACTTAGCTTGCTGTAGTGGGGTGCCTAAGGGTTGCCACCTGAGTGCCGCCTTGTTGCTCAAATGTGGCCTCTCTCTAAGACAAACTCAGCATATGAATGCATTACCTTCCCCCCAATGTGGGACATGACTCCAGGTGATGAGCCTCCCTGGCAACGAGGGATTAATATCAAGTGCCAATTGGCAACACAACTGGAAAAAGACCTTGAATAAAAGGGGGAAAAGGTAAAGACAAATGAGTTCAAGTGGCTAAGAGACTTCAAAGAGAGTCGGGAGGTCATCCCAGAGGCAACTCTTATGCACACCTCAGTAGGAGCTCATAGAACGTCAAAGTGCCTATCACCCCACACAGAGGGGCTCCTGAGAGCTCTGGAGACCCCCAAGTCCTATATCAGGGGGAATAGCCCCAGAGACTGATGCCTTATCAGTGGGTTCTATTTTGGAATCTGTGCTCCTGAGTGTGACAGAATTGGACTCAAATAAGTCCTCCTTGCACATGGTTCATCAGTCCCTTCTATTCAAACCTATATGTGATATTGGAGTTTTTAGGTATACTTCCAGAGACTGGAGCCTCTGGCCTACCTATGTGCCAGGTGTGCGTGGAATCTCGGGGGAGCTGCAATTCCTACCCTACAGCTCAATGGACTCATCCTAGCCACCTGGCGAGGAGAAAACAATGGGCAACGGCCAGCCCAGGGAATGGAAAGGGCCTGCATCTGCAGGCAGGATAATCCCACCCACCATATCCATGGGATATAAGCCCTCTCTCACTTGGAGGTGGAGTGGACATCACCATCCCAGTCCCCTCAGGATTGGGGGAAGAACTATGGACTAGAGTGGACTTGATGGTAGTCTGTTGTACACATATGGTGATTCTAGCAATGGAAGAAATTTTAACAATGAGGTGGAGCCAGTGGCCATTTGACACTTTCGGGGCAGGGAGGGGATGTGCAATTGAAATACAGGGGCTTCTTTAGGATTTGGAGGTTGTCCTGAGTACCGTTGTGGCAACGGATGTAGGCCATTTTAAATCAGCGCACACAACACAGAACTGTATGGGAGAGAGTGTGGTCTACGATGTGAGCTGTGGTCTATGGTTGGTGGCAAGGCCCCAGGATGTGTAAGACCATTGAGGGTGATGGGCCACACTTTATGGGAGATGTTTGTGTGTGATGTAGTGGGAGGTGTGGGAGGTGGGCAACATGGGAATCCTGGTGGGTTCCCTGTAATATTTTAGGTAATCTAAGCACCTCTTAAAATATATTTTTATATATATATAAATAAAAAAAATAAAAATAAACAAAACAAAACAACAACAACAAACAAACAAACACACAAGCAAGCAGTCAAACAAAGCTAAGGAAAAACATTGTTCCCTCTTGGGCCCTTATACAGCCTCTCATTCTTCCTGTGTTCACCAATCAGTTACTCTGCTGGCTTTTCTCTGAATGTTTTGAGGCGGATTTTAACAAGTAAACTAAGTTAATTTTTTTATTTAAGTAACCTTTTTTTTTTTTGGAGAAATAAGGGACCCAAAAGAAGTTAGTACAAAAATAATGTCTATGTTTTCCCTGCCCTACAGGTATCAGCTGGATGTTAGATATCCTGGTGAATCACTACTCTTAAAGGAGCTGGGAATCAAACTAGGGACCTCATATATTCAAGGCAGAAATTCCTCCACTGAGCTAACTTACTAATTGGGTCAGTTAGCTCTTCAGAAAGCTATTTAGTTACTTTCCTCTGGGAAGGTTTTACTCTCCTGTGGCAGCAGGATTCAGCAAGCTGTATGAGCAGATCCCCTTTCCCCTCTCCTGGTCAGATTGAGTTCCCTTTTGAAATTCAAATGGGACCCTGATGACTGAGTTCACCTCACTGAAATGGTTTACAAGCTTCTTCTAGACTACCCCCCTCTTCCCAGGGGACCCTAAATAGGTTTGTGGAAACATATCAAGCACTACCCACTGCCTGCCTCCCTTAGGGGAGTTGAAATTCTGATAGTGCTCAGTGAAGAACTATTAAATTGGCTGAGTCCACCCTCTCTCAAGCCAAGCCTCTGTATCCCAAGGTGGTTGGGTAAATCAGGCTTCTTCAGCAGATTCACCTCTCCCTTCAGCCTGGTGCCACTTAAACCTGGCTGGTGTGCTCTCCAAAGCTCTAAGGGGTTCCAGACAACCAAACCAACAGAAAGGAAACCCCTCTCCACCCTTTGCCAGAACCCTACCACTCTTGGAGAATGCTCCCTCTCACTGGGTTGCCTGCAGGAGTTGGGGCTCACCCTGGCTTTTTGTCCAGAGGGTGGGGTTTAGCCATCTGCGTCTGTGATTTCCATAGGGCTAAAAACTCGGTTTTATCCTGAGCAATCTATTTCCCTGTCCAGCTCCCTCCAGATCAATGTCCCAAAGGCTCTTGCTCCATGGGCTCCCAGAACTGCCCACTTGGGCTGGATCCTGTCCCCAATCAGCTGTCCTTTGCACGGAGGTGGTGAATGCCCACCTAAACTGATGCTGTCTTGCCTCTCTCCTGTCTGAATACATTTAAAGAATAGGATTGGAGAAAATGCTTTGGAGAGCTAAGTGTCAGTATAGAGGACATGAAGAAATCAGGGATTATTAAGTGAAGTGATTGTACCTGATAGTGTTGAAGATGGAATATTTAGGAATGATCAGATTAAGCCTCAAATCAAACATGTGGAACCTGCCATAACAATGCTAATCATCAGTTGAACTAACTTCCTAAGCAAGTCTCTTAATGAAAGTTAGGGCATGGACTGGGAAAGGGTGCAGCATTAGAGTCAGAAAGGCAATATCTGAGAGAATGCCTGAGGACTGTAATTACTCTGAATCCCAACCTCCAGCAAATCCCTCTTGTCAGATGAGACATTCCCACTGGGCCTGAATCATGAGGCTCTTCTCTCCTTCCTGGAAATCCCTGAAGAAGTAATCTTGCAAAGGAAAGCCACCTATTATGTCTTACCAGGACTACCTCATTATATTCATGTTGAAAATGAGAATCAGATCCAAATATGCCCTTTAAAGCATGTTGGTTACAAGAGAAAGAAAATATTTACCCTACAAAACTTACTAACTACCCAAATCAAGCAAACAGAAAAGTGAATTCATATGATGTGGTTATTGAATGGACTCTATGAATCCTAGACTGTAGAGGGAAGCACATAGATGGGACTGAATGTCTTGATATTGGTGCATTTATCAGAGTCTGAGCTCCACATGCCAGCTCACACCACTGAAAATATTGCTTACCACTGGGATAATTGCCCGGAAAATGGCCTTACTCATGGTCATACCAAATGGCATTAATGTTCCATGTTGTATTCTTTCCTATTGCTACTTTAACAAATCACCACATCCTTGGTGACCTAAAACAACACAAATTTATTGTCTTGATATTCTGAATATCAGAGATCCATTGACTTCAGGTATGGGGTCAACAAGTTTCTCAGGGCATAAATCAGCTTGTGGTAGAATAAAAAGTTTAGATTTTTTTGCATCAACCAGCAAAATAAATTTCTATAAAATAATAATATCTATCTTAATGAAATTGATATTTTATTACTAAGGTTTATTTGGCCAGGAAACCTAATTGTCTTATTAGATCTATTTGGTTAGTGTTTGTTATATAATTTCATTTCCTTTTATATTATTAAATATTCTATATCTCTCTATATTAGATGTATTTATTTGAATAGCATACAATTAGAATTGTTTAATTAGGTTTTTCAACCTTTTCTAAGGCTGTATTTTAATCAATTTATACTTATAAATGGTGAGATGATTTGTTTATATCTAGAATTACATGTTATTATTTGTAAATAGTTCATATTAAGTATAGCAACCATGATGAACAGTTGACTATAAATGTTATGGATCAATTTTACAGTAAAGCTCCTATATATATCAATTTTAGTCTACTAAAACTTGTATAATATATAAGAAATATTGTCTGCCTAAAGTGATTGTTGGTATCTGTATATGCAAATAATTTGTTTTTCAAATTTCTGTCACTTTTTTATTATATGTCAGCAGTATACTTTTGAAATTTTTGTTATATTTTACCTTTATGTGACATGCAGATAATATTTTATTAGTTGTTTATTTTATGCTGTTTAGAAACTGCTTAGAGTAAATAATAAGAAAATGATTAAGAATGTGTTTAAGCAAAATATGTGACTAGAAAGAAGCATTTTGTAAATTTCTTAGAACAATCTTGATATTTTTAAAACTAAATATATTTCAGGATAAATTATCAGAAAATGGGAAGGATTTTTGCAACATATAACAAAGAGAATATATTTAATATCAAATTACACTCAAAGAAGATTTTATCAAATATCCATTTTTAATTACATAGTAATAACTTTTCATTCCCACATTTTTTCTTATTTTTAAAAGGGCTTTAGATTACATAAATGTTAAACAGAAAAGTATAGGGGATTCCCATATACATATACCTCACTCCCTCCTCCTCTCACAATTTCCTCCTTTAACAAATTCTTTCATTAGTATAGTACATTTGTTACAATTGATGAAAACATATTGAAGCACTGCTACTAACCATAGTCTATAGTTTACATTATGGTTTACACTTGCATCTCACAATTTTATGGTGCAGTGTAAAGTGGAATTATACATTTTGACAAAATGTATAATGGATTTTATCTGTCAGTGCAATATCATGCAGAACATCTCCAACATCCCCAAAATGCCCCATGTTACAACTTTTCTTCTCTCTCCCTCTCCTCAGAACCTCTGGTGACCACTGTCTTTATATCAATGTTACAAGTTCTTCCTTTACTAGAATAATAAGCCTACTTTGGTCCACACTTGCATTCCCTCCTTATGCATGTTCATTCCTTGATGTTGAGGACTTTGGGATGGTGATGCCCACTATGCTTCCCACTGAGAGGGGGCTTAGATCCCAAGGGACAGATGAATGGAACTGTTTTGCTTGAAGATGTATATGCTTTCTGGTTTTTTATGTGGTCTTTGTCAATCATCATCCTTATGTTAGCTGTCCTGGGTGAGTCTGATGAACGGAGAGTAAGTGTTAGGTGCAACTCTGCTGAGATTCAGGGCTCAGCCAGCATATGAAGAGCTGGAAGATGTAAGTCTCTGGGACATATATTTAATGACTAAAATGCTAATCATAGGTTCAAATAAATTGGGCAGAAAAACAATGTGTAAGAAAATTATAAATGAATCTAATTCTGATATATTGAGGACATAGGTTATCATTTATAACAAGGTTAGGCCCACCAATGGGATACCAATTCCCTGGGGTTGTCTGTCCTGCCTAAAGTATCTAGATGTCTCTAGAGCTCTCAGGAGCACCCCTGTTTGTGGTACTCCTGTGGCAATCAATGAGATCCTCATTAAATGTACATAAGCATAACCACTGGAATGAACTCTTGACTCACTTTGAAATCTCTTAGCCATAAAAACTCATTTGTATTTAATATTTTCCCCTTTTATTCTAGGTCTTTTTTCAAATGCATAGCTAGTTGGCACTGGGTAATAATCCCTTGGTGCCAGGGAGGCTCATCCTTGTGAGTCATGTCCCAGGGGAAGGTAGTGTCATGTCAAGGGGAAGGTAGTGAATTTATATGTTGAGTTTGGCTAAGAGAGAAGCTACATTTGAGCACCAAAGAGGTTTTCAGAAGGTAACTCTTAGTCAATATGTATTACTAGCCTAAGTTTCAATTTCACAAGAACAAGGTTCATAAGTACAAGCATAAATATCAAAGAAGCACATACTCTAGATATTCATGCCACTCTATTAAGGAATGTAGCTCGACTCTTCAGGATGGAAATTCAATATTCCATTGGTTTTTCTGTGCATCTCCACCCACTGAGACAACAGCCCATGACCATAGAAACACATTCATATTCCATAGAGGCATTCCCCAGGTTCCCCCTCTCCACACATCCCCTCACCACTGATAACCCAAACTGGCAGTCTTACCTTGCCACAGTTGTGAACTTTCTGCAATCTAAAGCTTCCCCAAAACAAAGCCAACAAAATTAATAATAATGAAATTAAAATATTATAAAATAAGTAAAAAATGAAAAAAAAATTGAAATATATTTTTTAGCATTGTGCCTTTCATCACCATAAGACATGTTATATTTTATGTATATATATATAATTTCTTCTGTATGTTCCCCTAGTGTCTAATTTTTTTTCACTTTATTTTTCAAAAATCTCAAATAACAGAAAAGTCACATAGAAACTATACTCCATGGTTAGTAGCAATTCTTCAATATGTCTTCAGTTGTAAAAAAATAAACCACACTAATTAAAGGTGTTATTAATGGGGGAAATTTGAGGAGGGAAGAGGTAGGTTATACGGGAATCCACTCCATTTTTAAGTAACATTTATGTAATCTAAAGCTTCTTTAAAAATTTAAAAATTTAAAAATTAAAAAAAAAACAAAATATAGGGAATCCCCATATGCCTCTCCCCCCCGCCACATCCTCCCCAGACAATAACATCCTACAAGAGTTTGGTTCATATTTTATAATTGATAAACAAATATCAAAGCATTGCTACTAATCATGGTCAATGGTTTACATTATGGTTTACCTTTTGCACTATGTACTTTTATAGGTTCTGACAAAATGTATAATGGCCTGTATGAGGAAAATGGCAGCAAAATATGTGGCTTGCATAGTCACAGGCAGCAAACTCACTAGGCCCATGGCTGAGAATTCCCACTGCTGGTTCCTGTTCTAAGGACTTCTAAGATGTTTATGCTGGTATTGCTTGAACAGGGAATTTAAAGCCCTGAATTCATCCCTTTGTTTCTCCATTGTCTCTAGCACATTAGAAGCATCAAGCCAATCTCACTGCATTTGTGAATTTCACACAAATGAAATATCTGGTCAACAGAAACTTTCCGCTTATAAGTCTTTGATGACGAGTATCCAATAGTGATATTTTGCATAGCTATATTGACATATCACATCATGGACTGTCAGTCTTCTTTCCACTGGAAATAGAGTTGTTTTAATTTGAATAGGTTAAGAACCAACTCCAAAAGCCCTAGGACCAACTTAAGAAAATCACCTTATAGTTTAAATTCTTCTGCTGATATCAAAATTGGTACTAGTCAGAATTCTCCAGAGAAATAGAAGCAACAACATATATGTATATGTGTAATTGTGTGTGTATATATGTATGTAGGTGTTTATGTGTGTGTGTGTGTGTATATACACACACACACATATATAGGATTTATTATATCTATGATTTGTTATGAGGAATTGGCTCATGAGATTGTGGGGGTGGCAAGTATGAATCTGAAGGGCAGGCAGGAGGATGGAGGTCCCTGTAATAGTGATATTGATGTCTTGAGTATGAATTCCTTAGTTTGCAAACTCAGGACAGAGTGGCAGGTGTAGTCTTGAAACAGAATTCCATACTCCTGGAACCCTTAGTTTTGTTCATTTAATGTATCCAACCAACTGGATAAGGTACACCTACATTATCCAGAGTAATATGCTTTCTTTAAAGCCAACCAATTATAGATTTCAATCTATTTATAAAATAGCTTCCCAGCAACATCTATGCCAACAGAAAAACTGGGCACTATAACACAGTGAAGTTGATATGTAAAATTTACCATCATATCAATCTGATGGTTGCCAGTCTGTTGCCTCTAATACTGGTGAATGTAGCTATATGTGAATTTAAATGCTTTGTATCAAACGGCATTGGAGATCATCCAGCTCTGAGAAATTTACATAATGGGGCAAAACAAAGGCTGGCACCTGAGTCAGGTCATCTGCAGACCACAAGTCAGGTCAAAACACAGTTCTACAACATAGTAATAGTATTTTTTTTCATGACCAGAAATTCTTAAATGCTCTCTGCATAGGAAAATTGGATAAACAAGCATCAAGGCCTTGATTTTGAGAAGCTAACAAGTGAAATGTTTGTTATCTTTAGGTTAAGAATACATAATAATCAAGAGTGAGTTATTACCACTCAGAGCTGTGTGGGAGAGAGTGTGGTCTACGGTGGGAACTGTGGTCTATGGTTGGTGGCAAGGCCCCAGGATGTGTAAGTCCATTGAGGGTGGTGGGCCACACTTGTGGGAGATGTTTGTGTGGGATGTGGTGGGAGGTGTGGGAGGTGGGCAACATGGAAATCCCAGTGGGTTCCGTGTAATATTTTGGGTAATCTAAGCACCTCTTAAAATATATTTATATATATATATATATAAATTAAAAAAAAAAAAAAGAGTGAGTTATTTATTGTCACCGTTGTTCAATTCTTTATGCTGTCTGTATTTATTCATAATTTTTCTTTTAAAACACTTTTTTGCCATATACTTGGAAAAGACATGAAATTTTGTATATACAAGTTAAAACAGGGCATTACTATTAAAGGAAAATCAACATATAACACAGTTGGAATTTATATAACAATTAATTAATGCAAATTATTTCAGTATTGTTTAAATTTTCTTAAATAATATTTTAGAAGTAGTTATATAGGGCTAAATTTACTTTTTACCTACCATAATACAAAGACTTTTACCTACCATAATATAAAGGACTTTTTCACAAGTTGACTCTTTAGGCCTTTTCTTATTATTTGCCCATTTTGGCATTTCTGTTAGACTTGAAATATTTACATATGTACATACATAGTGAGTCAGAGGTAAGCTTACTTATATCAGGAATGAAAGTCACAGTTTCATGAGTAATAAATCAAGTCAGTTTTCTGATTCATACTTATAGGATTGTGTATTAAATATAAGAGTCTTAGGTTTTCTGTTAAATCTTGATGAAGTCATAGGCCTGATGTGGTCACATATAGGAAATTCCCACATAGGGCAGGTTTATCAATACTGCATGAAACATATTTTTTTTAATGATTAAACTCATATGGTACTGATTTCAATAAGATATTAGTGATGATCTATTATATCAAAGAGATTTAATGAAAATAAAAATTACTTACCTAACAAAGATAACACAAATTTTATACAGTCCTTAAAATAGATTATTTAATTCTGTCTTGACTATATTTGTCCAAACCAGAACTTCAACTTAAAATCCTTAAGGTTTTTATTTTTTGTAATTGTTTTATTAGAGAACTTATGGATATACAGAAAAACCATGCATAACATACAGAACCCCCATACATCATCCATCCACCAACAACTTGAATTGCTGTTGAACATTTTTACAATTGAGGATAGCCCTTGTTTTAATTTTCCAAAGTCTACAAAGGCAATGTGCCACAAATGCATTGGTTATTAGAATGGGGATTTATTAATTTATAAGCTTACAGTTCCAGGGATGTGAAAGTGTCCAAATCAAGGCATCATCAAGAGATGCTTTCTCCCTGTGCTGCAGCTTTGGTGATCAGGCACATGGTGGTTTCTGCTCAGCTCTCAGTTCTCCTACAGGCCTCATTGCTTTCATTTTCTGGCTTCAGTGGCTCCTTTCAGTATCTACATTCCATTAATTTCATCTTCTGGTTCCCAGGGTCTTCTCTCTCGGATTCTGGGTATTTCTGTTTCTGCAGCTTTTTTCTCTGTCTCTGTAGCCTCCTATTTCCCATTTATAAAGAACTCCAGCAGAAGTGAAAAGACCCACCCTGGGCTACATTTCACTATAGCAATCCAATCAAATGTCCTTCTGAATCCAATCCAATCAAAGGGTTCTTACCCCACAGGAATGGACCAATGTAAGAACATAACTTTCTGGCATCCACAAACAACTTAAACTATCTCAGCTTTTTTTTTTTTTTTTAAAAAAAATAATAATTGTCTGCTCTTTAAAGGACAGACAAGCTCAGGAGTTTGGCACACTATCTGTGGGCCTGACTGGAATTTATGCTCCCCAGTGTAGCAGAGTTAGACTCATTTATAGTTTCCCTATATATGGCTCTTCTGTCCCTTTTATTTGAATCTAAAATTAGCAGTATGTTTGTTAAATTTATGTCCCAGAGACTTAAATCTTTAGTCTATTTATGTGCCAGTTAAATCTTCAATTTCAACAGAGGTGCAACATGTACTCTCCAGTTCATTGGAGTCACCTATGACAACTAATAATGAAATGATGATGGACAATGCTCATCAAAAGGAACAGAGTGTCTGCAACTGCAAGCAAGGTAGTTCCATCCATCCACCCCATGGGATCTAAGCCCCCTCTCAATTAGAAACAGAGTAGACATCACCATCCCCAAATCCTCAAGATTGGGGAATGAACAATGGACTAAAGTTGACTGATTATTATTCTATCATTGATTTATTACTATTCTAGGAATGGAAGAACTTTTATCATTGATATAAAGGTAGTGGTTACAGAGGTTCTGAGGGAAAGAGAGAAATAGGTATAACATGGGGACATTTTGGGGACCTTTTAATTGTCTTGCATGACATTGCAATGATGGATACAGGCCATTATGCATTTAGTCATAACCTATAAAATAGTTTGGGACAGAGTGTAAACTATAATGTAAAATATAGTCCGTGGTTAGTAGCAATGCTTCAATATGTGTTCATCAATTGTAACAAATGTACCACACTAATGAGAGATGTTGTTAATGTGGGAAAGTATGGGAGTGGGAGGGGGTGGGGATAGGAGGATTACCTGTTTTTTATATTTAACGTTCATGTAATCTAAAGCTTCTTTAAAAATAAAAAACTAAAAAAGAGTTATTTGTTACAATTGATGAAAGATTATTAAAGTAGTACTATTGACTATAGTCCATAGTTCCATTAGATATACTTTTCCCCATATACCACCCTATTATTAACACTTTGTATTAGTGTTGTATATTTATTATATACATGAGAAAATATTCCCATACTTGTACTATGAACTGTAGTCCATCATGTACAATAAGGTTCACTGTTTTGCTCAGTCTTATGTTTAACCTTTAAATTTTATTCTAGTAACATATATGACCTAACATTTCCCCTTTTAACCACGTTCACCAGTGTAATTCAGTGCTCTTAATTATACTTACAATAATGTGCTAGCATCACCATCATCCATTTCCAAACCTTTGCAATCAACCTATATACAAATCCTATACAAATTAAGCACCAACTCCTCCTCATTCTCGAACCCCAGTATATCACCTGGTAACTTATATTAAACAAATTTTGCTTATTTGGTTGCTTTTTATAATAAGCTCATATCAGAAAGATTGTACAATATTTGTCCTTTTGTGCCTGGCTTATTTTACTCAACAAAATGTACTCAGGGTTCATCCATATTGTCACATGCATCAGGACTTCTTTATATTAAAAAATATTCTATTTTATATGAATACCACATTTTATTTATTCATCTGTTCATGGACACTTTGGTTGCTTCCATCTTTTGGCAATTGTGAGTGATACTGCTATGAACATTGGTGTGCAAATATCTGTTGCAGACCCTGCTTTCCACACTTCTGGGTATTTACCTAGTAGCAGGATTGCTGGGTCATATGGCACTTCTATAGTAAGATCTTTGAGGCATCGTCAAACTTCCATAGCAGCTGCACCATTTTGCATTCCCACCAGCAAAGAATGAGTGTTTCTATTTTTCCATATCTTTTCCAATGCATGTAATTTTCTCTTTTTTAATAATAGCCATTATAGTTTGTGCGAAATGATACATTTCTGTGTTTTTTTTTTTTCTATTTTTTAAACCTTATTATTAAAGAAGTTTTAGATTACAGAAAAGTTACATCTAAAATACAAGGGATTCCCATATACCCCACCCCCTATGCCTCTCACATTTCCTATTAATAACATTTTACATGAGTTTGGTACATTTTTTACAATTGACAAAAATATGTATCATTGCTACTAACCATGGTCTATGGTGTACAATATGGCTTACACTTTGCACCATAAAATTTTATATGTTTTGACAAAATGTGTAATGGCCTGTACCATCACTGCAATATTGTGCAGAACAATTCCAATGCTTATGGTCACCTGTTCTTTCCTCCTCCACCCCTCAAAACCTCTGGTAACAACTGTTTTTATATCAGTGTTACAAGTTCTCCCATTACTACAATAATAATATATTTACTATGGTCCATTATTGCATTCCTTCCTTATGGTTGTTCATTCCTCAGTCTTGAGGATTTTGAGAAGGCAGTGCCTGCTCTGATTCATATTGAGAGGGACTTAGATCTTATGGGTCAGATGGAAAGAACTGTTTTCCTTGCAGTTGTAGATACCCTTTATTTTCTGGGTTCAGGTTGTCCACCACCATCCTCTTGTGAGTTGTCCTGGGTTAGTTCAATGTATTGGAGAGTAGGTTTTGGCTGCAACTCTGCTGAGACTCAGGTTCAATCACAATATGAAATGACTGAAGATATAAGTCCCTGGGACATACATTTAATGGATATATGGCTTATTATAAGTTCAAATAAAAGGTGTAGAAAAATTACGTGTTGGGAAATTATATATGAGCCTAACTCTGTTCCAGTGGGGAAATAGGTTATCATATATTCCAAGTTAAGGCCCACTGATGGGGTGCTGATTTCCTAGGGTGGTCTGCCTTGCATATAGTGTCCAGATGTTTCTAAAAGCCCTCAGGAGCACCTTGTTTGAGGCTTTGTTTACTGTGACAGTTAATGAGGTCTGCCTGAGATGTGTATATGATAAACTCTGGAGCAACCTTCCACTCACTTTGAAAACTCTTAGACATAAAAACTCTTTTGCGTTTAACATTTCCCCCTTTTGATCAAGGCCTTTTTCCAAATACATCACTGGTTGGCACTGGGGATTACCAGGAATCATGTCCCATGCAGCAAGCAAGGTAGTGAGTAATTTTTTTTATTATTCCTTGATGAGTTTGGCTTAGAGAGAGGCCACATTAGAGTAAGAAGGTTTTCCAATGGTAACTCTTAGGCAATAGATATTATTAGGTTAAGTTTTAATTTTACAAGAATAAGGTTCATAAGCACAAGCATTAATATAAAGGGCTTGGAGTCTCGGTTTGTTTTATTTTATTGGGCACTGCCTATGTACTCTAGAGATTCTTGCCACTATTAGAAAACATAGCAGGACTGTCTAGGGTAGGAATTTAAATTTTTTTTGTTTATTGTGTAGGTCTTTTATTGAAAGCCCGAGTAAGAGAATGAAATTCGAATGAGGATAAAAGTCATATAAGTATTAATCTGAAAGCAACAAAACCAAGAAGAGAAGGGAGAGATCAATAGATGCTGTCATTTGACTCACCATGTGGCAGAGGTCCCCAAGGCCTGCTTTCATCAGGTCTCCAGGAAGAAAGCTTCACATTGATAGTGTCTTGATTGGGACATTGTCATGTCCTCAAACTGTAAGAGAATAAACTCACATTGTTAAAAGTCAACCCATTTTGTGTAGCAGGTGTAGCTCAGTGATTGAGTGGGCACTTCATATGTACAAGGTCCTGTGTTCAATGCCCAGTACCTCCTAAAAAAAGAAAAAGTCAACACATTTTATAGCATCTGCTTTAGACAGCCTAGCAAACTAAAACAACTTCTGTTCCTATGTTTCTAAGTGCATTTATCAAGAAATTAGGCTGGTTTTTTGTCAATTTCTTCATCAATCAAAATTATCATGGGTTTTCCCCCTTCATTTTTATAAATATGGTGTGCTATATCAATTGATTTTCTTATGTTGACCCACCCTTGCATACTTATGAAAAAACCTACTTGGTCATAGTGTATAATTCATTTAATGTGCTGGCAGGTGTGATTTTCCGTATTTCTGTTCATTTACTTTTTTTATTTCTTGATTTTCCATTTTTTTTGAGAAATTTTGCATTAACATGCATAAGAGAAACTTCTTTTTAATAAATATATTTTACCTATCTTAATAAGATTGATATTCATTGAGGTTTTTATTCCCTTTTGGTTAACATTTTTTGTGTGCTTATTGAACACATTTATTTTCTTTGTAGAAATGTATATTCAGATTCTTGCCCATTTTTTATCAGGTTATTTGTCTTTTATTATGGAATATAAGAATTGTCTGTATATTGTATACCCAATTTTTTTTATCAGATATGATTTGCAAATATTTTCTCCTACTCTCTGTTGTGCCTTTTCACTTTCTTGATAGTGCCTCTTATTTGAAACACCAAAATTTTTTATTTTTAGGACGTTCAATGTAACTATTATTTTCTTTTGTCACTTGTGCTTTTGGTGTCATATTTAAGATACCATTGCCAAACCCAAGGTCATAAAGATTTCCTTCCATATTCTCATCTAAGTAATTTATGATTTTATCTCTTACATTTAGGACTATATCTATTTTGAGTTAATTTTGTATGTGGTGTTAAGAAGCGGTCCAACTTCATTCTTTTGCATGTGGTTATCCAAATGTCCCAGCACCAGTGTTGAAAGGCCCTTTTACCTTCATTGAATTGGCTTGGAAGCCTTATAGAAGATGAATTAACTGTAAATGTGAAGGTTTATTTCTAGACTTTCAATTCTATTCCATTGAACTATATGTCTATCTTTATGCTCATACCACACCATCCTCATTACTATAGCATTGATTATATTTTGAAATTGGGACATGTAAGTCTTTCTACTTGTTCTTCTTTTCCAAGATTGTTTAGCTATTCTGGGTCCCCTGAATTTCCAGATCAATTTTAGGATTAGCTTGTCAATTTCTTCAAAAAATAACAAGCTGGGATTTTGATAGTGGTTGCCTTTAATCTCTAGGTCAATTTGAGGCACATTGCCATTGTAACAATGTTAAGTCTACTAATCCATGAACATGTAGTATCTTTCTATTTATTTACGTCTTCTTTAATTTTTCAACAAAATTTTATGGTTTTCAGTAAACAAGAATTTCATTTATTTTGTTAAATATTTTCCTAATTATTTTATTCATTTTATGCTATTGTACATGGAATTGTTTTTCTTACTTTCATTTTCAGTTTGTTCGTTGTTAGTGTACAAAATAAAGCTGATTTTTGTATATTGATACTGTATTCTACAAACGTGCTGAACTTGTTTATTAGATATAATAAATTTTCACATGATTCCTGGGATATTTTACATATAAGACCATATCATTTTCAAAAAAAGATAGTTTTACTTATTCCTTTGCAACTCATATGCCTTTTATTCAGTTTCTTGCTTAATTACCACAGCTAGGGCCTCCACAACAACATTGAATAAAATTGGCAAGTACAGACATTGCTTTCTTGTTCTGATCTTAGGGGCATACCTTTCAGTCTTTTCCCTTTAAATGTCAAGGGGACTGCATCCATCAAGGGGACTGGGTCAAGGATACAGAAGCATCACCCTCAAGGACAGCAGTGTGAGAAGAGGGGATGGCCCTACATGTTTAGGGAGCACTTGCATGTAGACACCAGTTGAATTTTTGGGATCTAATGCATCTCTGTCTCTCTCTCTCTCTCTCTCTCTTTCTTGCTCACTCTCTCTCTCTCTTTCTCCCCCCACCCCCAAGACACAAATACATACAGATTTACAGGAAGCCCAAGGCCAATTCCAATCTCTCTGGAGCATCCTGCCCTTTTACCTTCACCCTCTGCCTGCCCAAAGCATGTGTGTCTTGCAAATGGCATCCAAGAGCAGCCTCTGCTGGCAGGAAAGTACCCCAGATCTCCATGGCAATCCTGCCTCACCCTACTCCTTTCTTCTCCCTGGGCCCATGGGCAGGTAGATGCTGCTGCTCCTCCCTGCCCTGCCTGCAGCTGAGAACAACCATAGTACACCAAGGTGCAGAGCAGGCTGCAGAGATGTGGGCAGGGTGCCGGCATGGACCACAGGGAGGAGAAGGAATGCACAGTGAGGAAGATTGCACTCGTGTCCATTCTCACATCCCTGATCTGGGACCAGATCCACTTACTTCCCTTGCCTGAACCTCATTTTCCACACCTGTCACATGAGTGATGACCCCTGCAATGCCTCCTTTCCAGGATTTATGGGGCTGGAGGAAAGCCCAGCATTGTGCCACCTTTGAAATTTCCCTTAGCATTATTCCAATGTATATACAGGCTCTTTCCTTTTGTAAACATGCAAAGAAATATTTAGTGTAAAGCAATTCTTCCTTCCATTCAGATAGCAATCTTTTGTCCCAGAGCTAACCAGTGTTAATCATTGCTTGTGTATCTTTCCAGAAATTTTCAATACATAATACAAATATGTGTGTGTGTGTTTGTGATAATACATTATACTCCAGGGCTGCCAAAGAGAAATTTAATGAATGCCACACATACATTTGTAAGTTTCATGGAGCTATTATTTTAAAAAGTGAAAAGAAATTGATAAAATTGGTTATAATAATATACTGCATTAATTCCATATCTCAAAAATATTTTCATTTTGAAGTGTCATAAGACATATTAATGAGAGTTTATATTATTTATTTCATATAAAAAACTTCACTATTCTATCTTCAGATAAGTTTCTAGTATAGGAATTGCAGAGTAAAATGTCATGGAATGACATGGAAAAATATCAGGAAGTCTGGGCAATGTGTTGGAGACAAAGAGGGTTTCCTCCACTCTGATACATCTTTTGCTCTTTCCATCTCAGGTGGTCGTAGCAAGGTACTCTGGGTGGCAAATAACATATATTCTGTAGGGTGAGTGCCATGATTTGACACAAGTCAACACACATTCCCTGGGCCCCTGCAGAGTCCTGACTGTGGGTAAGGGGGAGAGGTGAGCCAGGTGCAGCCCTAGCCCCTGCTGTGCAGGGACACCCAGAATGGAGGGAGAAATCCACACTGAAATAGGGAATCGCCCTCCTGTCCTGAGCCATGTGGTGCTGACCAAAAGGTGCAAGCGACTCTCCATGCCTAGGGCAGGCACAAGTGCTTTACAGAGGAGCTGACATTTGAACTGGACCCGGGAGGGCAAGGGTGAGGTCAGCAGGAAGGAAGGGGAGGTCATGCCAGGCAGGAGAAATGGCATGAGCAAATGTGCCAGGCAGGAAATTGTATGGCCTTTATGTGTGGGGAGGTTAGGGGGGTCTGCAGGGAGGGGCATCAGGGCTGGGTCACCAAGAGCCTTAAGTGAGCACTGGCTCCCCTGCCCACAGCTACCTCATCATCCACCTGCTGCACGCCTAATTACCCTGGGCTCACATACAGCCTAGTGTTACCCGTCGTGCACAGCCAGGCTCTGGGCATGCTCCAAGGACAGCACATTGGGACTTAATGTGCTGAGCCGGCTTCCTGTAGTGGCCCAGGTCCGGGAGCTTATGTGCCCTCCTTGCAGTCACTCTCCAACATATGTCCTTCCCTGCTGGGGCTCTTGCCAAAGGACCCATGGTCTCGGCACTGATGCACTTATATCTCATTATAGCAACACATAGCATATGGTCCCTAACTTTTATGCAGTCACACTTACTGTGCCATGAATTTCTCACAACGGTTTGGGTGATATACTTATCTCCATTTTATAGCTGGGAAATTGGGGTTTAGGGGAGTGAAGTGGGAGGCAGTTAAATCTACTAGAGGGAATCAGGAAACCTGAACCTTGGATTTTGATCCACTACTGACTTGTGGGTATTTGCTTCCCTTGTCTGATCCTTAGTTTTCCTGTCTGGTAGTTAAAAAATGAATGCTAAAGCATTTACTAGGTGCCTATTCTCTTAACAACCCTAGGATGCTGCTATATCTAGTATCTTCCCTTTTAGGATAAGGATAGACAGGCACAGGGCAGGTCCAAGAAAGAAGGAAATCCTAGACAATCTAACACCAAGGCTGCATTTTAACCACTACCTCCTCCCCACTGCCTCCAGGAGATGCAAACACATGCTGTGGAGCTATCTGTGGTCTTCTCTGAGCTCCTCTGCTTCCATACTTGCTTGGGGCAGCCTGTGAGTTTGTGGCTGGTCCTTCCCTGCCCAGTCTCATTTGGCTTTCTCAGATGCTTCAAAAAGTCCAGTTTGCTTGAGTATCAACCTGTTAAGCCACTGTCCCAGCTGCCACCCTGTAGCTAAAGAAGATATCAATTACATCATGAAGTATTGGATTGTGATCTGGAGCCAGAAGACCTAACTAAGTGTGTTGGAAAAGTCTCCTCCACTTTGTGAGCCTCAGTTTTCTCATCTGCATAATGGGTGAGGGATTGGTCTGTAAGCCCAGGACGTAGACCCCATGATAGTGTTGGTCATTGTTTCCCTCTTCTACCACTGAGTCCAGGAAGGGCCTGGGAAAGAGTGGAAAGAGCCAGCTCAGGACAGTAGGTGACCTCAGACTTGCCAAACCCCCATGTTCCTCCCTCACCATAGCCATCATCATGGGTCTCATCATCCTGCAGCCTCCTTCTTCCTGCAGCCCAAGAGGAGCACAGCTGACAAACAGAAGGCCTTGCCCCTCAACAACAGGTGGGGGGAGATTGATGAACAGTGGGGTTCCTGCTTGGCATCTCTGCTCCTTGACCCCTTGCTCTTGTGAGAGCCCTGGGGCCCTTGTTCTCTGGAAGGGTATATGGGACTGTGCTTCAGCAGGTGGGCTCTGGAGTCAGGCTTCAAATCCTGCCTCCACTCCTTACTGGCTGTGTGACCTTGAGTGACCTTACTATACATCCCTGACCCTCAAGTTCTCTATTTCTCAAATAATTGTACTTACCTTAGAGAGTGGTTGTGAGGATGAATTTTGTTAACATCTGAAAACTTTCTAGAACAACAGTGCCTGGCACATGGTCACCTTTCCTGATTCATTCATTCAAAGGAACTTAATCATGGAGGAAACAACAAGGGCTCTGAGGGTCCAAAGAGAATCCCTGCATGACAAGCTCTGAATCCACTGGAGTAACAGACACATACACAGACCAAACACACAGAATCCAGAGGGCCCAAACAAGTAGAAAAATATAGGAAAAGTGAAGGAAGAGACGGAAAAGTGATGAATTCATCTGCAGGGAGGACGTTTGTGTAAAGGGGCATAGGATGGGTGGGATCTAAAGGCAGACAGGAAAGGAGGGCATGGTTGGTCCAGCAAAAGCCTGGGGAAGGCTGGAAGTCACAGAAAGGCAGAGAGCTCAAGGGGAAGGTGGGTGACCCTACATGGCTGCCATACAGGGGCCTTAAACAGTGAAGGGCAGTGTATTAGTCAGGGTTCTCTCGGGAAACAGAATCAACAGGAGGTATCTGTCAATAATATGAGATTTTAAAAGAATCTCTCAGGCAACCGTGGGGATGCACAAGTCCCGGTTCTGCAGGCAGGGTGCAAACCAGGGGCTCCGAAGAAAGTCCGATGAAAGGTCCTTGATGGGTTTCTGGGAGAATTTGGCTGTCCAAAGACGAGCTGGGAAATTCTCTCTGAATGTTGAAATCACTTCCCCTTTTAAGGTATTCAACTGATTGGATAAAAGTATCACCCACTGATGATGCAATCTCTCTGATTGATACAGATGTAATCAGCCATCCATGCAGTAAACTCACTGGTGATCGAAGTCAATAAATGCTCTTGTATTACAATTAGCCCAGTGGTTGCTGAACCAAACACCTGGACACAATTACCTGGCCGAGTTGAGTCATTAGCTTAACCATCACAGTCCACCCCTTGTCAACTCGGCAGTCATACAGATTACCCTAAACCATAATTAGTCTCTAAGTAAAAACAATAACAGACAAGGATAATTCTGCCTAACAATGTTCAACTCCCTTGTGTACAACCGGAAACACATTAATTCCTCACAGAATAGGATGCAAGTCATTGCGTAATGTTCACTCTTAAACTTGACATCCTTAAATATTATGACATGGAATTAATACAACTTTTCATATGATAGAGGAAAAAGTAGGGGAAGAAAACAAGAAATTCATTTTGTGTGCATCCACAATCATACTCATAAAGAAACAAGGAAGAAGGGTTAATGACTATTACAGTCTTCATTTCTGTAACTGGTCATGTGGTCGAAGTTCATATTTATCACTACTTTCTTCCACTACCCATTCCATGTTCCTGTTACCTACAGCAAGCACTTCAGCTGGCCGTGGTTCTTTGCCTGAGGGGGTGACCCAAACGTTCATTCCCTAAGATTCTGGGCCATTGTTAGTCCTGCTTGAATTGGTTTGTTGCAACTTTCCATTGACTTTAATCACAGGGCATGGCAGTACTAGGAGACACCCTAGAGGTTCTCCTGCATTCCAGGCAAACTCTTCTTTAGCCTTATTATGTAGATGTAGTCCTATTTCCCCTTGATAGTAAGGATCAATCACCTCAGCCAGTACAGTAATTCCCTTCTATGCCTGTTGATTCACAGGTAAGAGGAGCCCAAAGTTCTGAGGTGGCAGTCTTAACTTCCAGTTCAATGGAATCATTCTTATGTTCCCTGGTGGCATATAACAATGTCCTCCTTTTGGGACAAACCTGTAGACTAGCAGAGCTTAAGGTTGCAGGGACTGGAAGGAAAAAGTTTCCTAGTGGGTCACTAGGGGTAATAGTGAATGGTGCCACTTCCATTTCCATCCCTTGATTCCTGGACCCATGAATCCTGGTTATGGGAGAAACAGCACCATAGAGAGGACACTGATTCAGAGCCAACACAGCCTCCTGGAGAACATTTCCCCAGCCCTGCAAGGTATTGCCACCTACTTGGCACCATAATAGAGTCTCCAAAAGATCATTCCACAGTTCTATTAATCCAGCTGATTCAGGGTGACAGGGAACATGGTAAGATCATTGTATTCCATGAGCATGTGCGCATTCCTGCACATCATTTGCTGTGAAATGGGTTCCTTGATCAGAAGCAATGTTGTGTGGAATGCCATGGCAGTAGATAAGACATTCAGTAAGTCCACAGATGTTAGTTTTGGAAGAAGCATTGTGTGCCAGAAATGCAAACCCATAGCCAGAGTATGTTTCTATTCCAGTTAAAACAAATCACTGCCCCTTCCATGGTGGAAGGGGCCCAATGTAGTCAACCTGCCACCAGGTAGCAGGCTGGTCACCTCAAGGAATGATGCCATATCGGGGGCTGAGTGTGGGTCTCTGCTGCTGGCAGATTGGGCATTCTGCATTGGCTGTAGTCAAGTCAGTCTTGGTGAGGGGAAGTACATGTTGCTGAGCCCATGCATAACCTCCAACCCTACCTCCATGGCCACTTTGTTCATGACCCCATTGGGCAAAGACAGAAATGGCTGGAGAAAAAGGCTGAGCATTTGCCACAGAGTGGGTAATCCTTTCCACTTGATTATTAAACTCTTCCTCTGCTGAAGTCACCCTCTGGTTAGCATTCACGTGGGACACAAATATGTTCATGTTTTTTGCCCACTCAGAATGGTCTATCCACATAGCTCTTCCCCAGACCTCCTTGTCACCAATTTTTCAATCATGTTCCTTCCAAGTCCCTGACCATCCAGCCAAACCATTGGCAACAGCCCATGAATCAGTGTATAAACGCACCTCTGGCCATTTCTTTGTCCAAGCAAAATGAACAACTAGATGTACTGCTCGAAGCTCTGCCCACTGGGAGTATTTGCCCTCACCACTATCCTTCAAGGATAGCCAAGAAAAAGGCTGCAGTGCTTCATCTGTCCACTTTCAGGTGGTACCTGCATATCGTGCAGAACCATCTGTAAACCAGGCCCGAGTTTTCTCATCCTCAGTCAACAGATTGTAAGGGACTCCCCAAGAGGCCAAAGCTGTGAGCTGGGAAAGAGAAGGTAACCTGACAGCAGTGGTGACCATGGGCATTTGGGCTACTTCCTCATGTAACTTACTTGTTCCTTCAGGTCCTGCTTGAGCCCTATCTCATATATACCACTTCCACTTTATTATGGAGTGCTGCTGTGCACGTCCAACTTTAAGTTTTGGTGTGTCAGACAATACCCAGCTCATGACAGGCAACTCAGGTCTCATGGTAACTTGATGGGCTATGGTTAAGCATTCAGTCTCTACTAAGGCCCAGTAGCAAGCCAAAAGCTGCTTCTCAAAAGGGAAGTAGTTATCTGCAGAGGATGGCAAGGTTTTGCTCCAAAATCCTAAGGGTCTGCATTGTGATTCCTCTATAGGGGCATGCCAAAGGCTCCAGACAACATATCTATTTGCCACAGAAACTTCCATACCATTGGATCTGCTGGATCATATGGTCCAAGTGGTAGTGCAGCTTGCACAGCAACCTGGACCTGTTGCAGGGCTTCATCTTGTTCCAGTCCCCTATCAAAACTAGCAGCTTTTCTTTTCACTTAGTAAATGAGCTGGAGTAACTCACCTAAATGAGGAATGTGTTGTCTCCAAAATCCACAGAAGCCAACCTAGCTTTGTGCCTCTTTTTTGTCATAGGAGGGGCCAGATGCAACCGCTTATCCTTTACTTAGAAGGGATATATTGACAGGCCCCACACCACTGAACACCTAGAAATTTCACTGAGGTGGAAGGACCCTGCATTTTTGTTGGATTTATCTCTCATCTTCTCTCAGGCAAATGCCTTACCAATAAATCTAGAGTTTTTGCTACTTCTTGCTCAGTAGGTCCTAACAACATGATATCATCAATATAATGGACCAGTGTGATGTCTTGTGGGAGGAGAGATGATCAAGGTTCCTGCAGACAATATTATGACATAGGGCTGGAGAGGTGATATACCCCTGAGGCAGGACAGTGAAGGTATACTGCTGGCCTTGCAGCTGAAAGCAAACTATTTCTGGGGATCCTTACTATTGGCAATTGAGAAAAAAGCATTTGCCAGATCAACAGCTGCATACCAGGTACTAGGGGAAGTGTTGATTTGCTCAAGCAATGATACCACATCTGGGACAGCAGCTGCAATTGGAGTCACCACCTGGTTAAGTTTATGATAATCTACTGTCATCCTCCAAGATCCATCTGTTTTCTGCACAAGCCAAATAGGAGAATTGAATGGGGATGTGGTGGGAATCACCACCCCTGCATCCTTCAAATCCTTGATGGTGGCACTAATCTCTGCAATAGCTCCTGGAATCCGGTGTTGCCTTTGATTTACTATTTTGCTAGGCAGGGGCAGTTCTAGAGGCTTCCACTTGGCCTTTCCAATCATAGTAGCCCTCACTCCACAAGTCAGGGATCCAATGTGGGGATTCTGCCAGTTACTGAGTATGTCTATTCCAATTATGCATCCTGGAACTGGGGAAATAACCACAGAGTGGGTCCGGGGACCCACTGGACCCACTGTGAGATGGACCTGAGCTAAAACTCCATCAATCACCTGACCTCCATAATCCCCTACCTGACTGGTGGACCACAGGGACGTTTTGGGTCTCCTGGAATTAATGTCACTTCTGAGCCAATGTCTAATAATCCCTGAAATATCTGGTCGTTTCCTTTTCCCCAGTGCACAGTTACTCTGGCAAAGGCCATAGGTCTCCCTGGGGAAAGGTGGGAGGAAGAGTAACAGTATGAATTTTTGGCAGTTTAAGAGGGTCTTCCCCAAGCGGACCTGGCCTTCTCCTCATTCAAGGGGCTCTGCGTCTGTAAACTGTCTCAAGTCTGGGAACTGATTAAGGGGCCGTGATTCTCTGCGTCTGTAATTTGTGTTAGGATTTTGTTCACTTGACTTAGAACTCTTCTGCTTATACAGATCCAGAAGAAATTTAGTAGACTGCCCATGTATTTCACTTCTAGGTACCCCATGATCTATTAGCCAACGCCATAACTCCATGCAACTCAGACTATTCTGTGTGCTGTTTTGAATCTGTCTTTCATTGTGGTAGCCACACCCACCTTGCCTTTGGCAATTAGCTGCCAATACTTGACTTTTACGAGACCGAGACCTGATCATTCCCATAATGTTTAAGGATTCTAATTCCATTACAGCCCTCCCTACAAGTAGTATCTGGACTGCAGAGAAGAGCAACCACAGAGCTCTTCAGAGAAGATGGAGTTAGTTTTACAAATTTAATCCTCACAGTCCTGGTTAAAGGTGTGTCCTCTGGACATTCCTGGGGTGGGTGGGCAGGTCTCAAATGGTAAATCCGTTCTAGCATTCCAATCTCTCTAAACCTTTGAATCCCCTCATCTACTGTATACCAGAGCAAATCAGGCAACTCAACATCAGACATGCTAGGCCATCATTTGGTCCTTCAGTCAGCCACCCAAACAAACTGTTAGAGCCCTTTCTAACTCCTCGAGCTACAGTGTTGAATCCAGAATTTCTGCTTAGTGGGCCCATATCAATAAATTCAGCCTGATCCAACTTTATATTCCTTCCACCATTATCCTATACCCTTAGTATCCATTCCCACACATATTCCCCTGATTTCTGTCTATATAAGTTGGAAAACTCATGCAGTTCTTTCAGAGTATAGCATACTTCCTCATGGGTCACACTTTGTATTTCACTTTTGGGGGTTTGTTGTGATTTTAGTCTAGTAATGGATCTCAAAGACAAGAGGGGTGGGGGGTGTGGGTAAGGAGAAGGATTAGAGATGTCTTGCAGGCTACTGACCTGAGGGCATTCTTTTGCATTTTCTTCTGGTGAGACTGGATTAATCTCTTCAGGCAGGTGTTGGAAGACAGATTCCTCAGGGGGGACTGGAAGTTGGGCAGTGCATGCTGGAGTTTGGCTGGTACCTGCCTCAGGGCTGGAAGGAGGTCCAGACTCCCTGGGGCAGGCTGGAGGCTGGATTATATAAGGTTGACAAGGTGTGGTCTCCACAGGGCAGGCCATCACAGTTTTACTGGTAAAGTCTCAGCAGAATTTATGGTTCCAATGTCCCCACCAATATTATCATCATCCCATATGTCTCCATCCCAATCCTCCCGGTTCCACTCCTTTCCAATCAATGCCTTCACTTTAATTGCAGAAACCTTGCAAGGTTGAGACTTCAGTTTCCTCTGTAATTCTCCTACTCATACAATGAGAATCTGGGTTTGATTCTCAGATATCTCAAGTCTGTGGCTACAGGAGACAAGGTTTTCTTTCAAGGCACACATAAAAACATTCATATCATTCATGCGGCATTTAAGTTTCAAATTTGAAGACTTTAGCTCATCTCTTTCTTTTGTAACTGTATCCAGAGTATCTAGGAGAAGCCAGCCAACATCACTATACTTTTTGACTCCACAAAATTCTGTTAAGGTGTTGAAAACACTCTCACCCAGATCCTTCTTTCTTATAAGCATGGAAGTAGGGGAATCCACTGATGCTATTTTGCATATCTCTATTGCCAGCTCAGGCCATGGACTGTTAGCAACCTCTTCATTATTGGAAAGGGAGTCATTAGTACCCCTGAGTCCAATTAGAGCAGAAAGCCAATTACAAAACTCCTAGAACCACCTCAAACATGCCATGTTTAGGACTCTGTTCCTCAAGAACCATTCCCGGTACCAAGCTGTGTTAGTCAGGGTTCTCTCGGGAAACAGAATCAACAGGAGATATCTGTCAATAATATGAGATTTTAAGAGTCTCTCAGGCGACCGTGGGGATGCACAAGTCTGGGTTCCGCAGGCAGGGTGCAAACAAGGGCCTCCAATGAAAGTCCGATGAAAGGTCCTTGATGAGTTTCTGGGAGAAGTTGGCTGTCCAACGATGAACTGGGAAATTCTCTCTGATGTTGAAATCACTTCCCCTTTTAAGGCATTCAACTGATTGGATAAAAGTGTCACTGATTGATAACGCAAACTCCCTGATTGATACAGATGTAATCAGCCATCCATGCAGTAAACTCACTGGTGATTGAAGTCCATAAATGTTCTTGTATTACAATTAACCCAGTGGTTGCTGGACCAAACACCTGGACACAGTTACCTGGCTGAGTTGACACATTAGCCTAGCCATCACAGGCAGTAACACACAGAAGGTGACATAGTCAGAAAGGCCCAATCAGAGAGGTCCTTGGCTATCAGGATGTGAAATTTGGAATTTATTCCAGAGGCAATGGGTACCATGAGGCCAGACAATGATTTGGGAATTTCACTAGGATGGAACCACCTGGAGTCAGGACATTGTTGAAGCAGACAGTGGGAAAGCCATAAATCCAGGGTATCCTTCTGAGATTGCTTGTACAGGAAACCCCAGAACGCAGAGGCTGCATTAAACAATGACTGTCACCACTGACACTGGTCCTGCACTGAGCTCAGTGCCCTCTGCACCATATCTGAGCTGGTCCTCACCCAGTGCTGGGAGGTGGGTGCACTCAGTGCTCACTTCCCCCACAAGGTCACTGAGCTGGAGCCAGAATAGGTAGTATGTGACTGTGTGTCCAGAGCCCACCTGCCTGGCCTCCTTGTCATATTCAAAGAGTGCTCAACTTGGGCTACCTTCCATTTGCAGGAGAGCATTCCACAATTTAAAGTACTTTCTGTTCTTCTACAACATGCTGTTGGGCCTGAGCACATGCCTCTCCAGGCTGTTCTTCAGTTGCATCCTGGGCACATGGCTGATCGCACACTTGGTAGGACCATCATGCAGAATGGCTACCAGACATGGGTAATAGACCAGCCCCAAGTGGCTGCACCCTCTTGCAAGAACTGGACCCACTATCATTGTAGAGCTGCCTGGGGGGACCAGCAGCAGGGGCTCTGAATTCACATCCTCTACTTATGCTTAGAGCTCATCTCCAGAGAGAGGCTATAAAGCTTAGTAGGAAAAACAAGTATAGCCTAATGGTCAGGTGGGTGATCAAGGCTACTGGTCAGAATGTTCTGGCACATTTAACAGACCTTCGGGTATAAGTAGAGGGCAGTAATAGGCAGTCTAATGCTATCTAAACAGAATAAATATATGAAAACTTTTTAAAAATGTTCAGAAAGAATACATCCATAATTACTAATGTCGTTACTTAAAGACTCGTTTAGTTTAGCAAATGACCCATTCATGACAAAGGAAGCAATGGTTTATTGCTCTCTTTTTAACTCCTGTCCATTCAGTCACTCATTCATTCAGTTTCTGGACTGAGTACATCCTGTGGATAAGCTACAGTGGCTTCCAGCCACTTTGAGCTCCAAGTTCCCATAAAATGAATGGGTAGGAATATATCTCTAAGATTTTTTCTACCTCTTCTTTTAAAAATAATACATTTTTCAGCTTTACAGAAAAAAATCATAGAAAGTAGAGCTCCTATATACCTCCCTTACACATGCAGTTTCTCCTATTATTGTCTTGCAGGTATTTAACCAATATTGATACAATTTTTGTAACTAAAGCCCAGAGTTCATATTAGGGTTCACTCTTTGTGTGAACAGTTATACAGGCTTTGACAAATGCACCATGCCACATAGCCAGCAATCCATGATCCTACAGGACAGTTTTACTGTCCTAATAATGCCTTGCTCCACCTATTCATCTCAGTGCTCCAAGAAACTATTGGGAATCTCTGATCTTCTTACTGTTTCTATAGTTTTGTCTTTTCCACCGTGTCATTTAGTTGGAATCATACAGTATTGAGCCTTTGCAGACTGCCTGCTTTAATCTAGCAGTAGGCCTTGAAGATTCTTCCATGTTTTTTGTGGCTTGATACCTCATTTTTTTATTGCTGAGTAATATGCCATTGTATGGCTGTACAGTTTGTTTTTCCATTCAGCTATGATTGGGCATCTTGGTCCCTTCCAATTTTTGACAATCATGAATAAAGCTGCTATAAACATTCCTGTTAAGGTTGGACATTCCTGTTTGGTGTGGACATAACTTTCTAATTCTTTGTGCAAATATTGAGGAGTGTGATTGCTGGGTCCTATGGTAAGCCTATATTCAGCTTTGTAAGAAACTGCCAAACTGTGTTTAAAAGTGACTACCATTTTTGCATCCCCACCAGCAATGAATGAGAGCTCCAGTTGTGCCATATCCTTGTCAGCATTTGTTATTGTTGGCTTTTTGGATTTTAGCCCATTCCCTGGAGTGTAGTAGAATCGAACTGTTTTAATTTGCAATTCCTTAATTTTATATGACGTTGAGGGTCTTTACTTACATATTTACCATGTATATACCTTCTTTGTTGAAGTATCTCTTTAGGTCTTTGGCCTGTTTTCTATCTGCCTTGTTTTCTTATTGAATTTTAAGGGTTCTTTGTGTATTTTGGTCTTTGCAGCTCTTTTTACCTCATTTTTAATGTATTTCAGCAAACATAAGAGTTCCATGTGGTAACATCTGACACTGCAAACGTGTCATAAGAAGCAAAACCTGGGCAATACTGGGGAGGTACAGCCTGGCCTGAAATTCACTCTGGGTTTCTCAGTTTGGTGCATGGATTGGTTTATTCTCTGTAGACCATTATCATAATGACTCTGTACTCATCAGCTTTTGTCACATCCTGGTGACAGGCCACAGAGAGAAGAAGCTGCAGCAGGACATCACATATTGGTACCTAAATCAATCAGCAGGTAATTTTTCCTGTTTGATCCTACACTGGGAATGGAAAGCAGGAAATGAATCCCTTAAGGCCTCCCTGGGAACCCTGAGATGGCCCGGGTACACTGTTCTTTTCCTCCTGTCACCCTGCCCCTGTGCTGGAGAGTCCTTCTCCTTATGAGCTCACAAGGATGAGCTCCCAGGCAGCCTGAATATGGAACCCTCCAGGCCATGTGTCCTTGTCCTGCTAACTGGGCTGCTCCCTTATTCTGCTTGCTAAGTCCTCCCTCCCATGTGCCTGAGGCCCAGCTGCCATCACAGGCCCCTTGCCAGGTGCCCTCTTAGTGGAGCTCAGCACAAATTATCCAGGGCATCACCTTGATCACCCTTGGGACTCCAGAATGTGCAGTTCCAGCCCCCACCCCATGAGTAGGCACCATCTTCTCCTGGAAGCCCACCCAGTAGCCTGGTGTCAGTGTGTGGACACCCCACCAACCTGGACTGTCTTCATCACTACCCCCAAACACTGTAGAAGCCCAGCTCTGTGGGACAATCTCACAGCCCTCCAGTCCCCATCATGTCCCCAGACATCCCTGTCTAAGTCCTCCTGCCACACCTCAGGCTTTCAGGCATTGCCAACATCCTCTTTGATGGTCAGTGGTTCACTGCATGACCCTGGTCTCTCTGTGCTAACTTATCCTAGGACCCCATGTCTCAGCAAGGTCCAGGATGAGGTGGCTTCTGCTGCAGACCTTCATCAACAGCCCGAGACTCCTAATGCTCAGAAAGTCCACAGAAAGCCATGGGTTCTGAGAGATTTCCTGGGCTTTGCAGATGAGCTTGGAGAGCTTACTCTGGCCAACATGTGTTCCACTACCAGGCCAGTCTGTCTGACCTAAAAGAAGGACCAAGCTCAAGAGCAGCTGTCCCTGCCATGTGAGGGGCAAAAGCACTGGACATTCAGGTGGCAGGCAGCACCAGTCCCTCAGGAGACAGCTTACCTGGTGGAACGTCAGGGTGATTTCACACACTTGGGGGTAATAAAATTAAAAAACTCAAGAAATGTTCCATACTCTCCATGGTGGGAAGGCAGCCTTGGGGAAGTAAATTTAATCTGGCTACCAGGCAGAACTTTCTGTAACTGAAGAAGTTTAGAAAATTGCAATACCAGAGATCTTAACTGTCAGGCCAGATTTTCTCCCTGAAAACAAGTGTGGCCTTCCATCGACAAGGTCCTCATTGCTGTTCCTTTCAAAGTCGCATGGCTGGGGGGAAAGAAGTAAATTTGTGGTCCTGACCACCAACTAGGGATGATAAGAAGGCACCAACCAAGCCACCTCTCCCCATGACCAATGGTCAGACTGGCCAGAGTGTGGGCATGAAGCAGTAGCACAGGTTCTGATGAGGTGGGCTCACCTGAATAGATGCCTGGCAGAGGGAAGTCAGGGTGAGGGATTTACTGGGGCTGCTGCCATGAAGACCCCTCAGTGGTGAGGGTTTTCCTCGGCAGTGATGAGGCCACCTGGAGTTCTGGAAGGCTGGAGGAGAGGAAGAGGCAGAGAAGGAAGTGCCTGGTTAGGGGCCTCTCAGCACCAGGGCAGCCTAAAGCGTGAGTGAGGGGGAGTGTAGAGGGGAAGATCAGGTATGAGTGTGAGATTTAGAAATGTTAGGGTCTGAGAGTGTCTTTTTTCCTTTGATTTCTTGCATTCTGGGTGGCATTTCTCTGCAGTCTCACAGCTACAAGATGAGTTTTGAGGTAGTCAGGATGGGGGTGGGAGCAGGGAGGGGCACCCAAGGAGCTAGGCTGGCAGTTTCATCAAGAGAAAGGACACCAGTCTTAGTCGGGGTCCTGAGGCCCCCTACCGTGAAGCATGAACCCATTAGGTGCCAGATCATGAGGAGGTTCTGGGGCCCCAAAGAATGGCCAGGTAGTCTAGGGTAGCACTCAGGGGACTCAAGGCCATGGCAGTTTAGCAACCAGTACAGTAGTGCTTGACCAGTGTCACCACCCTGCTGTTTTACAAGGTCCCACAAAGACTTTTTCTTCCCTGTGGCAGACTCAAGACATCAAACAGCTTGCATAGAAGCTCAGGGAAATGAGAAGATTCTCTCCAAGCTTTGCACAAAATACATGAGGGGCGATGCCATTCCCAGGAGTGGGGTGGGGATTGGGGGCAGATTTGGTCAAGGGGAAAGGCCAGAGCCAGGGAAGCAGTAACTCATCTGATTCCCATCCCCACCCCCCAATTCCTCTAGTCTCTGAAAGCCCTTGAGGCTTTCTTAAAACCATCAGTGTTTGTGCAGGTGTTTGTCTATTTCCCAAGCTGTCCAGGCCCCACTTAAGGCAAACAACTTTATGGACTTTCAATACTGACTTTTTATTGAGATGTAATTAACATACCATACTTTCAGCCTTTTAAAGTGCCACACTCAGTGCTTTTTAGTATATTCATAAAACTGTAAAATCATAACTATGATCTAATCCCAGGTATTTTCATCAATTCGAAATGAAAACCTGGACCCAATAGCAGTCCCTTCCCCCCAATCACCCTCACCCCAACCCCTAGCAACCACTCATCTATCTTCTGTGGGTCTGGATTTGCCTCATGTGGATCCTTCATATAAATGGAATCCTATAAGTAGCCTCTAGTGTCCGACTTCCTTCACTTAGAATAATATTCCTCAGGGCCCTCACCTTCTAGCATATATCTGTACTTCATTAGGTCTTATGGCTGATATTACCCCATTGTATGGATAGACCAAATTTTCTTTGTCCTTTCATTGTTCCAAGGCATTTGAGTTGCTTGTACTTTTTGGCTATTATGATATCAAACTAGACCTAGATTTGGCCAGAAGGTCTCCCAGTTGGCTCCTGTCATGGTTTGACTCCACCCAAGGGTTTTGGTGCCTTTTATGCTCTCCAGTACACCATGATTGTCAGGTTTCCTGGCCAAGACCTGGGCTCCCACATACCTCCTAGGTACCCTCTTTTCTTTTCATGGAAAATAGTATTTAGAGACCACAATCTGGGCATCAGTGGTGGTTGTTGCTACCAGATTTTCTTTGCTTATAGGCCTGCTCAATAAAGAGAGCTAGAAACTCTGTTGTTTACAGAGAAAATGGATTAGTTTATTCATATATTTCCTATTTAAAATGTAAGATTATAGTGTTTTGCTTCCCTGATAAACCAGCCTGAAGTGGCCCCACAGCCCACAGCTGAGGCAGGCAGGATGCTGGTGCAGGGTCCTGGGGCTCTGAGTTGTGCCAGGGGTTACACCTTTAGCTCCTGAACATGGGGAAGCCAGGGGAGGGCTGGTAACTCAGGACAGGGCCTGTCACCACCCAGACAGGAAGACATTCAGTAAGTTAATTTGTGGTGAGGTGTGTCTGTGCAAGACTGTGGTCCTCAGTCCAGGTAGCATTCCTTCCCTCTCTCAGGTCCTATCTTTCAATCCCTCCCCCCAGGAATTGTCCACACCCGAATGACATAAACAAAGCCCAAATTTTGGACAATGGATGCGGTCATCCCAAGGGACTGGCAAGCTCTAAGGGCTCAGAGCCAAACTCCTCTTGAGGACAATCAGTAGCAACACAGCTGAGAGTGTAAACTCGAAATCCCCGAGATGGTGGGCCTCAAATCACATGGCCCAAGACTTCACCTTGACCCACAGAAAAGTGTGTGTGGGTCTCTGCTTACAAGGAATAAGTATTCTTGTCTTGGCATTCTTAGGCCACGGGCGACGCCTCAGGCCCCATCTGCGGAGTAGAGGTCACCAGGTACTCAACAGAGAGGCCAAGGCCTGCCATGGATTTTCTATGTTAAGAAATTGCACAAGGAATGGCAGGGCAGTGGGAAGCACTAGTTCATAGGGAGCAGTAGTGTTTATGAAACCAGGCTCAAATGGAGCCTCAAAAGCTGCATCTCAATCCCCCCAGTCTCCTCATAAGGAAAAGGAATTCAGTGTCAGGGATAAGGATCCCAAAGCATGAAATCAAAGGTAAAGATCTGACCATGGGTCTAGATGGGGACTGAGGATGCAAAGTTCTGCTCCCCATGGACCGTGTGCTAATAATCTCCCTCTGTCCTTTTCCTTTCCACATTGGAAGCTGTGTTCTAATTTTATCTGTAACTAGTGCTGATGTAAATTTAGACTTTGCCCTTGAAAACTACAAGTTCATATTTGGTGCTCAAAAAAAACCTCAGACAAGAATCAGAAAATGTCCTTCCTCCAAAGTGGTAGAAAGGTACCCACTGCCCTGCCCGGGGTCAGGAAATTGTCCTTGTGAATGGAAATACCTTCAACATTTAAATCCTGATGGTCCCCATGGGTAGTCTCAGCTCCTTCTAGGTGTATTGACACTGAAATGCACATTTGCTCTGTGAAAGGGGATTTCTGTGTTTGTTTCAGTAAGCCAGGGAAGGGTGGCTGGCTCTTTTCTCTTCTCCCTTCTAAAATAACTGATGACTCTGCATGAATAAACTGATGACTCTGCATGATCTTATTTGAATGAGCAATGTGAGAGGCTTCAACTCATTTCAATTAACACAGAAAACGAAAGAACCAATTGACAACTTTGAGAATGTAGTTGAAACAAGACTTTAATAATAAAATACTCACATATCACATTTACTATTTACAATAGATAAATATTGCCCCTCGGCTCTCTCTCTATATATAATTTTTTGCGGTTTGTTCATAAATTCAAATGTTTTCCAATCTCATCCAAATCCTCCTTCTGACTAACCATGTTTAGCATAGTCTCATAAAGTCTCCGAGACAGTGGGGTGTGGCCCTTGCAGTGGCATGAGATTTGAGAAAACTGGGACCCAACTGGGCGTCTCCTCACTCAGTGAGAGTGAGCTCAGTGACGAGGGTCTCTCCATCTACTTCTGAGGAATGGGGGGACATAGGTGGGAGTGAACAGAGATTCCCTCACACCTGAAAAAGGCTAGCATGGGGGTAGGCTGTGCTGGGAACCCTAGAATATCATGGATGTCATCCAAGGGTTCCAAGTGAGACCCTCAGTTGTCCCCTAAATGAGCGACTGGTCACAGGAGCCCAGAACAGCCTTTCAAAGGGCAGAGTCATTCAGGGCATCAAGAGAGGTGCAGGCGGTTAATTGGAGTCTGAGGGTGGTCCAGACTGGCTGGTGGGAAGGGAAGTGCCTGCCTGGCCTGGCCCACTGAGATTGGGGTCAGCAAAACTACTTGGCCAGGCAGACCTGGGAAGGGGGACCCTGAGGCTGAGGCTGGTGGGCATGAGGGGCCAATGAGAATTTCCCCTTTAGGAAGTTGGGTCCCTTCTGCTTTTTCCCAAGAAGGACTGAGATAGCTCTATTCTTGACCTTGTCATCCATGGGTGTGTCCCACTTCATGAGCAGAAAATGATACTTGGGCGAGGGCTGCATAGCATAGTACACATTTGCGCTGTCCGGGATCTGTAGCACTGGGGAATGGGACAGAGAGGTGGTCAGCTGTGCTCCGAGTGACCACAGGACACACCAACCCTTTGTGCCCCCACAAGAGCAGGCCTCAGCCAGGGACCTGAATTCCCCAATCCAACTCCACGACCAAAAAGGAGTCCTCTGAATGATGCCTGCCATAAGGAATGACTCTGCAGAGGCACAGCTAAAAATCAAGGACCTTTGTTTGAAAAGTGACTATAACTCATAAATGCCAACCTCAGAATGGAGCTGCCAAGAGGTCATCTACCCCTGGCCCACACCACCCCTGCCACCTTCTCTACTCAGGATCTTAGAGCTGAAATTGGATTTCTAGTACCCAGTGCATGGCCCCCTAATGCAGCCCTACCCAGGACAAGTCTACTGGGGCCCAGAGAAGAGCAGCCCTGGCCTAGGCCTCCCAAGCAGGGTTCCTGAAGGCCTCCATGACCAGGTAGTACCTGACACCCAGCAAGTATTTACACTTTGATGTTATTTTCTTCCTGTCTTTCTGGCCTAGGCCAGCTAGAAATAAACACTGGGCTGGAATTCCGGCTCTGCCTCAGTGGTGTGGCTACTCATCTCCTTTCTTAACCTCTCCAGTCCTCAGTCCTCCTGTTCTGTAGGATGGGTCCTTCTGCCCTATTTCACACTTCACAGCTCCCATTTCCCATTTGAAAGACAAAAGAGGATTTAGAACCAACTGCTAGGAATGGTGGGAGTCATTTTAATTTGCCTGGGCTAATGGCTGGGAGAAGGGAAGTTGCTCATTGACAAGAACCCAGTTAATTTTATTGTGCACATACATACCATGCATACATTGGTTAATTTTCTCACCCCTTCGGGGAATGAGAAAAAGGCCCTGGTGCTTGAGAAACTGATCTAAGGCCTCAGAGCCCAGGATGCCTGGCTCTGGGTCTGTGCTATTCTTTTGGATACTTTCCCTTTCCCACTTGCTAAATACTGAGTCAACTCCCTAGGCCCTCCCTAAGTGGATCAAGGATATTTTGTCTAGTTTTCACCATCATAAAGGCATGGCCTGTGTCATGTTTGGTGCTTGTGTCTACCAGTCATGCTTTTGGAGGTGCATTCATCCCCTCCTGTCCAGAGGACACATTTCAAGTTGAGCCCGCTGCTTGGCCATCTTGCTTATGGTCCAAGGTGAAAATCCCTTTCTCTGGGTACCTCAATGTTGTTAGCTTTGAACTTGGTTTCCCAAGGCCAAGGTCATGTCCAGGGATGACAAGAGAGAAGGAGCAGGTCAGGAGAAGATGCTGTGGGCACCGAGGGCTGTTCTGGAGAGCGTGGTTTGTGAACAGGGTGCCTACCCACCATGCTCTCAGGTATACTGGAGCCAGGGGTCCTCAGACCTTCAGGCTGGGGACATGGTACTCAGCCTACCCATTCCACCATCACCCTCTCCAACTCATCCCCTGACTTACTTTGATCCTCTGAAATGATTTGTACCAGTTTGTAGTCTTCTGGCTTGTCCCCATCCAGGTTGTGTTCTTCCAGGGCCTTGTGGATCACAGCTGGAGCCCTTTCTTGGTTGGTCACCTGCAGTGGATCCAGATACATGTCCTCAGGGCTTGGGTCCTGGATCCAGCACCCCCAGAGTGCAGCTGCCAGAAACCCTATGGAGTCATCTCTGGTCAGGGCTGGGTCTATAGGGGCCTCACTGTCTTCCCTTGCCCCCCTGGGGAGACCTCCATGGAATGAGGGGTCTTTCCAATCTTTCCTACAACCATCTCCTATAAGAACCTCCACCTCTGTCTTGAAGTTGTTTCCCAGTGTGGGT
Source organism: Tolypeutes matacus (assembly GCA_026826555.1). Lineage (NCBI taxonomy): Eukaryota > Metazoa > Chordata > Mammalia > Cingulata > Chlamyphoridae > Tolypeutes > Tolypeutes matacus. The sequence goes on along the minus strand of JAKSZT010000106.1, from coordinate 20,095 downwards.
CCAAACCCCTGCCCTATAGGCTGAATCCTGTCCCCTGGGTCCTTGGCCTGAAAACGGCTATGTCCCTGTGGTCCTAGGGACAAAGGGTGACCATGCAGCAGAGGGTGGGAACTGAGGAGTGAAATCTAGGCCTCTCTCTTTCATCTTCTGCCTCCCAGTCATGGGAGATAGCTTGTCTTCAGGGAGTGCCCTTGCCCGGCCCCTGCCCCTCCAGAACACCCCCAGGTAGCAGTGAAACCCCAGGGCAGAGCTCATGACATCTAGTCCAAGCCCAGATGTCAGAGAGGAAGAAGGGCTAGATGACAACCTACAGCACACCAGGACTGCCCTGGGCTCCAGGATGCAGCTGTGGTCAGCAAGGTCCGGATCGCAGTTGCCTTGACCATGAGGGCCCAGCTACAGGCAGTGCTCAAGTTATGAGTCAGACAAGTGACAGCTTATTAAGACCACACCTGCTCCTAGCCACAAGAGAAGTGCAGCCTGGGGTGAGTGTCTAACATGGCAGCTCAGCCAGCCTTTGTTCAGTGGGGACTGGGGTGGCTCTATCTGCATGTCCCATCCAGAATCTGGCTACTGCTCGTGCATTGAAGGCCACCATTGTGGGACAGACCCCATCCTAACTTCTAGGTCACCTCAGCAGCCCATCATTGGCCGGTGTCTCCACACACTGGCTCAGTCTCCACTTTGAGACCAAAGGTCACCTGCTGTCCCTGTTCTGCTCTGACCCTCCAATGAGTCCCATCACAAGTGAGAAAGTCAAGCTCTGTCCATCAGCTCACAGGGCTTGACGTGACCCAGCTCCCAACAACTCTCTGACCTCAGCTCCTTGACCCCTGCTCCTTCACCCTGGCCTCCAGGCTGTCCCTCTGGCTGGCCAAGCACATGTCCCCATCAGGGCTGCCAGGCTTTCCCATCCTCCTCCTCTTTGAAGCTGCTTCATAGAGTCCTTCCCAGGCCTTCCTCACTCAGTGTGCCAGCCTCAACCCCTATGTCCACCATCCTGAGCCCTGACTGCCATTGAGCTCACACTCTTCCTGCTTCTGGAGGGGGCTGTCTGTCCTTCCCCACCCATTAGGAAGTCTGCTCCAGGATGGCAGGGAGGGAGCATGTCATTCCTTATGTGTCTACTGCCTGAACCACTGAGGGACCCGAGGGCATGGCCGCATGCCCAGCTCACCAGGATGTTCTTGTACTTGTTGTCATTGTCCTTAAGCAGGCTGATGCGGACAATGCAGTAGTTGCCCATGTGCCGTTTATAGCGTGGCCGTGTGTCACGGCGCTTGTGGCTGGTCCTCTTGGCCTTGGGTTTGATGGAGGACGAGGAAGACGATGTTCCTCCAGTTGCTGATGTGACAATGGAGGACTTCTGTGATGATGTGGAGGTCAACTGTTCCAACTGAGTGACAACTAGATCAGCAGAAGGCCTGGAGGCTCAGAGCACCCCAGGGCTGCTTGAGAAGCTCCAGAAGGCTCTAGAAGTACTAAAGGTGCCAACAATCCTCTACCTCTTTGTGGACTCGGAGAGGGCCAAACACGCACAGGAGAGGGAGGGTGAGGGAGAGGGCTGACATGAGAAGAGGTGGGCAGTGACCTTCATTTTCTGGCCATCTTGGGACTCTGGGATATGGTCCAGGTGGATATTCACCTTAGAACTTGAGGAGCTGGCCACATGTGTGTGAGGTGAGTCAGCTGCATCCCCGCTGCTGAAGTCCGGGCCACACTGGAGCTGCACACTGGAGTGGGTGGTGCTACCACTGGACTCAGTGTCTGGGGCCTGGCTGCTGGAAGGATGGTTGGCTTACCTTGGGGGCCTCCCCAGAGTTGCAACCAAATTTCTGCCCTGCTACTATCGCACCTGCTTAGTGCTCTGCCCATCTAAAGGAGCCAGTGGGCTTTGACTTCCTTAGAGATCATGCAGCATCATTCCATTTCACAGAAGAGGAAACAGGCCCAGAGATCGGGCAACTTTCCCCAGTCAAAGGCTTGGTCGGGTGTGGAGCACTAAACTGTCAGGCTCCCCAAGCCCACGCTTATCCTGAAGCTTCCATGAGTCCCGAGCCAGCCCACACTTGCCCACCCTGGATGGGGAACTCACTTTTCACTCCAAGACTTGATGCCTTCTGGATGGTGTTTGTCCATGAAGCTCTTACTGGCTGACCGGGGTGGGGACTCCAGCTCACAAGACAGGTGGTAGCTACAGAGTGGACAGAGTGGTGGCTGTGAGGCTCCTGGGAGCACATCTCAGGGCTCCCTCCCAGTGTCTGCACAGGAGTTGACATTTGGGTGCCCCAGAATCTTCAGACTGCAGGTCCTATGCTGACCTGGGAGCCAGCAGCGAGATCCCACCCCTACAGTTTCCAGATCCAGTCCTGGCCTCACCTGTCAATCTCGCTGAGCTGCTCCAAGGCCCCAAACCAGGCCCTAAATTGTTCATTGGGAACAAGGGAGTCGAAGCAGCAGACTGCCTGGAGCTGCTGGAGCTCAGTGGCCATCTGGTATTCCTGGGGCCAGAGGGAAGGAAGAGGCACTGCTGAGGCCTGGGTGGGCTTGGTGGGTGTGAGAGGGGCCAGTAGCTGATTTTGCTCCTGTGGGTCCCCAACTCCTCCACTCCCTTCCAAGCTCTACCTGCCCTCAGGCCTCGGTTCATACAGCTCATCTTCCAGGAAGATGTCCTTCATCCCACATATAACCCCTACCCCATATATAACGCTCACCCTCCAGAGGGAGGGGTCAGCACTGTCTTTTCTCCTCAAACTCTCCCCATCAATCTAAAAGGAAGTTGCATGCAGTTCGGGGTGTCCTGCCCAGAAGGGTCCCTGTTTTCCACCTCCCCCTCCTGCCCGCCCCCGACAGTGATGGCCACAGCTGCTCACCTTCTTCTTTTTGTCAAAATTGACCATTCTCCCTTGGACGGCAGAGAGTTTGCATCCAACATAAAGAGGCCCCCATCCATTGCCATGTCCATTGCCCCTTAGCCCTGTCACACTGAATGACTGCAGAGTCCAACATGCACCAAGCAGCCCAGACCAGGGATGGACCCAGGCAGACTTCTGGGTGCCAGGAGTGGGGACTGGATTGCAGACTGAGAAACCTTCCACTCCCAGCCTAAGAAGACAATGGAGACATGGCCTCTTGGACCAACCTCCTTTTATTCTTCTGCAAGGCAGCCATGGTACCCCAGCACTCCTAGGGCACTGTGAGTCTCTCAGGAGATGTGGTGTGCCCACTGGTAAGAGCTCAAGGCTCAGGGAGAAGGCCTGTTCTCCCAAGACTCAGGGTCCCTTTCCCATCCTGCCCCAGCCACCAGGCTCCCTTATGTGCAGATACTCCTGCATAACATAGTCCACCATCAAAAATTGAGTAAGGAATGTCCCCAGGCACGGGACAATGCCCTGGATGACACCCTGTGGCATAGGGTAGGGTGGGGATGAGCACAGACTCTCAGTTGCCCCCAAGATCCCTTCCTGAATACTCCTCAGTCTCATACCCTTAGGACCACTCAGTTTTCCCCTGGGACAGTTTCAGACACTTAGCTGTCACCCCGAAGATACCTTCCCAGGTTCCAAGGACCCCAAACTCCTTTGCAGTTACCTCCCAGCATTGCCTCTTCTAAAATCACCAAATTTATCCCCCTCTGCCACCCAATCCACCTTGATTCAGGTCTCCCAGGTTCTTGTTCTGACTGGCTGCATCTAGTTTCCCCCTGGATTCCCACAGCTCACTGCCCTAAGGTCCCAGGGGAGGTGACACTGAAGGGAGGCCTTCCAAGCTCAGTAGCCCAGGAAGGATGGGCTTGAGGAGGGCCCCCATGCTGACTTGGAGGCCACCCCATTCTGAACCTCCTGGCCTCAGGCAACTTACCCTCTCCTCCTGCGGCTGCTTCTGGGCTCCTTTGGGGTTCCTCACCAGGGTAGCAAACTTGGAGATCCCCTCCTGGCAAGATTGAAGACAAGGCCAGTGAGGCTCTCCACCCCTCCACTATTGCCCCTTGGGTCTTGGACACCTGGACCAAGTGGGCAGGTGGAAATTTGATGCCATCACATGCCAGATATCCCCTGCATGAACTTTTGCAAGCTGACTGGCCTCCCTGAGCCTGTTTGTCCTTCTGTGATCTGAGGTCAAAGACCTGATCACCCTCATCAGTAGTTCAGAATCCTGTGTTGCATGCTATTGAGGATGCTTTGGCCATTACGCTATCCAGCTCAGAGTCACAGGAACACTCAGCCATGTTTCTTTCCCCCCTTGAACCTCGCCACCTCACCATGAGGGTGACACCACTGGATGGTCATGCCTCTGTTCCGTGTGAGTTCTCAGAGGCAAATACAGCCGCAAAATGCACACATATCTGAAGGGAGCCCACCCTTCAGCTTACCCTGAAGGGTAACCCATGCAAAAGACCCCATTCTGCTATTCTTTTAACCATTTGAAGTGACCTGCCCCCTGCTCTATAGAATGGCAGTGTGGTGGGTGATTGGTGGGGACACAGATGCTTCAGGAATTGGGATATTGGGTCATTTGGGCATGAAACCCCTGGGACAGGGAGCAGGTAGGTGGCCAGGGTGGGATCCAGGCACTGGGGTGCTCTCCTGGTGTTTTGTGACCCCCATCAGCACCTGCTCCCACTTGGAAGTGGTGCTGGCGCTGGCCAGGGCCACATGTACCTGCACCTTCTGCAGAGAGATGGTGTAGATGAGCCCCTCCTCCAGCTCCTCACCAAAACTTGTATGGAGCTCTGTGAAGACATTGCCTGAGAGCCAGGCCAAGAGGCATCAGTGAGTGGCCTGCCTTACTCCACAAAGGAAGACATGCCTCATTTGGGCTGGGTCCTAGATCAGGCACAGATGTGTGTCTGCCTTCCCCTCTAGCCCCGTTGGAGAGGAGATGACAGCTTGAGGGCTCAGGATTAACACTGGTACACATGGGTGCCACCCCAAGATATGCCTCCTCACCCTTCCTGCCATGACCTGGCAGGTGACAGGGAAGGACCTACTGGGTTCCCATCCCTGCTAGCCTGCTCCTTCCCATGGCGGTCTCACTGCTCATGCCTCCCACTCACTGGGAGGTGGGTGGGATGTGGGGCTGCCCAGGCAAGTGCACAGTAGTGGCATGTGGTGAATTGGCTGGGCCTGTGCCACCCCATGTTACCTTTGGGTACCTCCTTGCCGATGGCCAGGGGCTTTGTTGTTGAGGCCTGAGCCAACGTCGAAAGTGGTAGAAAAGGGTGTCATTCCTAGGTTGGTTGAGACTTGAGCCTTGGGATATAGGCACACAGCAAAACATGTTGCTCTCTCGAGCGTCTCCTGCCAAGTGAGCTGGGAACAGGGCTGCCTTTGGAATCTGGGTGCCTGGTTACCAGAGTTCCAAGTTCTGTTGGGGTCTCTCACCAAGGAAGTGAGGTCACCTCCTTAGGTTTCCTTTCCCTGGCCTCCTCAATGGTTAAAACTCCTCAAAAATCCCTCTGCAGGTCTTTCTATCTATCCTCCTCACCTACACCATTTTGTTAACTGGACACAGTTCTGCCATCAAGTTCCTCTGCACAGCTACCTGGGAAGGCCTGTGTGCAGCTTGGGCCCTAGCTATGTGGAGAACCAGCTGGGTTGAGGCCCAGTTACTCCCTTTCAGTTTTGTGACCCCAGACTACCCACTGAGGCCCCCCAGTTTCCTCATTAACACTGTGAGAATCATTTTAGCATCTGTTTCCCTGGGGTGTCATCAAGTCTATGTGGGGCAAACACTGCAAACCCCATAGTCTTGTTTCCCACGTAGCTAATACACAGACGTAGACATGGAATAAACAGGAAGGGGATGGATATAACATTGAATACAACTCAAAACAGGGCTGGGTAGGTCTGTGAGATCTTAGGAAAATCACTTTCCCTCCTGGATTGCTGTGTCAGTCTGTACCATGATGACGTTGAAATGGGATGAAATTCAGTCATTGTTACTGTGTCAGAATCCTTCCAGAGCCTTCCCATTGCATTTAGAGTCAGATGTAAGTGCCTCCTCTCAACCTCTGTTGTAGCTGCCTGTGCCCTGGGTCCCTTCTGTCTCTGCTTCCAGGTACAAGCAGCTTCATGTATCCCCCCTTGGAGTGAGTTCCTGGCCTGGTGACTCACTGCTAAACAAAGTAATATGGCTAAATGTCAGGGCACCCCTCATAAGACTTACACAAAATGCTCTGCTGTCTTCACCACTCTCTCTTGTGAGTGAACTCTCCCTCTCTTGGTCTATCTCCCATCCCAATATAAATCCTGTGGATCAAAACAACAGAGCTGGGAAGCAGCTCCTCCCTAGCTGAGCCTCAGTTGAGGCTCTGCCCACAGCAGCTGCCTTCCTTACCTCCTCTCTGGCCAAACTCCCTCTACCTCCTTCTCTTCCCCTGCTGTGCCTTCCCCCAGGAGCCCTCTTCCCACATGTGTGCAGGGCTGGCTCCCTCTTGTCATTCCGTTCACAATGTGTCACCTCAATGTGTCCTTCCAAGCCCTCACACCTGGTGGTCCCATAGCTCTCCTCGCAGAATCCTGCTGAGCTTTCTCTATAGCCCTTGCTCTTCTCTTGCACTTGTGTTTGCTTTCATATTTTGTCCACCTCCTGATGGGCAGAGACTACCAAGATTCTTTTCACTCCATACCCAGGACCAAACACAGAGCTTGGTGCATGGTGAGTGCTTGGGGCAGAGTTGCTGAATGAATACCTGATGATCTCACAGGGTGGGGGAGTACATTGGGGAGGGTTTTTTTGGCCACAGCACACAGAATGGTGAGAGCTGGCAGGAGCTGAGGAGCCATAAGCACTCCCCCCACCCAGGCTTGGGTCACTGAGCACCTGCCATGGATGAGGAGACTGCCTCAGTGTTCTGCTTTGAACACTGTGGGTCCTACAGTGATCTCCCTGGTTTGAACTTGCTGGCTGCAATCCCAGCACTAAGAGCCAAGCAGCTGTTCAGGAAGGTCAGTGCCCAGAGAGGGCTTATGGCCTTAATGCTATTTAATCTTCATCAGGGGCTCAAAGGCATGCAGTGACCAGCCTGATAGTCTATAGCTCAGAGGTGCTGGGAATGCCTTCTAAATCTGTTTTCTCTCCACTGCCTCACAGTCTGCAGTCACTCAACAAACCTTTATGGAGTGACTTCTGGGTGCCCGGCACCATGGGACAGGGTGTCAGGCACTGTCTGTGCCCTGTTAGAGCTGACAGCTGGGGAGGGGTGGAGTTGGGCATAACAATATGGTAAATGCTGACACAGAGACCAGGAGAAGGTATTATGGAAACACAAAAAGTCACCCACTCCAGAGGGGTCCCATCAAGGCAGGCTTCCTGGAAAAGTTGACAGCACAGTGAGTCACTGGGAATTGTGCAGGTGGAGGGACAGGTATGGTGGGAAGAGCAACCTGAGCAGTGGACAGAGTGAGCAAGTGTGTGCTGGGCCAGACCCCATAGGCCACATGTCTTACTTTGACAAAGGGCTGCTGATACAAAGTACCAGAAATGAGCTGGCTTTTATTAGGGGATTTATTTGGGCTAAAAGCTTACAAGACCATGAAAAGTCCAACTTGAGGCACCATAACAGGTGCTTTCACCAGGAGGTGAAACAAGAAAACCACCCATCTCTGCCGAGGCCCCTGCCTTTCTGCAGCTGTGGGTAAACCAGGCATAGGGCTTGTCTCTTCCTGGGCCTCCTCACTCAGTCCCAGCATGGCAGGATCTAATATGGCAAAGTACTTTTCCTGTGTCTGTCTGTGTATCTCTCTCTGTGTTTCCATATATATCAGACCCAGCAAGGGGGCAGAGATTCAGCCTGAGCCAGGCCTCACTGACATAGTCCAATCAAAAGCACTAAAGCAATCTTATCAAGTAATCTAACCAAAGGACCCTCAACTAAATTTAATGCAATCAAAGGATATCAAACCCACAGGAATAGATTAGTTTAAAAACATAATCTTTCTCTTTTGGGGATTAAAATTAAATAGTGTTCGTGGTTGCACAAAACTCTAAGTGTATTAAAACCCAATAAATTGCAAACTTTCAAAGGCTTAATTATATAGTATATAAGTTTTTAATCTCGATAAAGGTGTTATTACATTAAAACAAAATCAGTTACCACCATCTACTAGGTCTTGCACATAATTCCAGACTCTTTTCATGCATAGCAACTATATAAAGTCAGTTTTTGTCGTTTTCAATAGTAAAACTTACTCTATTTTAAGTAAGTGTTTATCCAGTCTCCTACTAATGAACATTTAAGCTTATTTCTATTGTTATCACTATATTTATTACAAAAATTACTGTAAGTAATATGCATATACATATAATGTGGTAAACAATCTGAGTTTTATTATAAGATACATCAGTGGGTGGGTTAAAAATAATGAACATTTTGATGTATATTGAAATATTGCCTTGTCTAAAGATGCTTTCCACTTACATTTATTGATATGACAGTAAGGTATATAACAAAATTTGTTGTTTTATTCTATATTAATTTTCTCATCTACTCCATATATTTTTATTTTGTTTGATCTTGTGTGCTTCCAAGTTGATAGTTTCAAAGAATTTTTCTCAGATTTTAATTTACCTCTTAGGTAAAATTTAACTTTGTTTATATAAACCTTTTGTTCCTGATTAATAACTGCTAATGAATACCAAACATAAATATAGAAAATACTAGCACATCTAAATATCCATTCATCTCATCTCTTTATCATCAGTGTTCCTGATTTAGTTATTTCTAAATCCATATTATTTCCCCTCTAATTATTCTAGTAATGTTTACCATATTTAATTCATTCTCTTAAATATTTGAGGAATTTGATTGAAAAATAACACAAATTCTTACTTACCCCAGTGTTTTTTAAAATTGAGTGCTGCTGTAGGTAATTTACCACCTTCCCAGGACTTTTGTTCAGTTTTTGTGTCCTTAGAATTATTTCTTCATTTTATATATATAGATTTGTTCCCCAAAATATCTCTCTTGTTTCAATAATCTTTATCACTTGTTTACAGCAACATAGTGTTCATTTTATACCTACAGATTCAGGTTTTGATATTAAGAGTAGTGTTTTTCCATTATTGCTGTGAATTTCTTTTATTTTTTCTATCAGTTCAGCTCTGTTCTCAATTTTTTTTTTACAATGGCTACCATTGTCTGTATTCCTGTCCTATTAATTTCTTTCTTATTACCTACATAGCAAGTCTGCATTGACTACAAGCTTATCTGTAGATCTCCTGACCTTTGGCCAAATCTGTGGAATCTGTTAACTAACCTAAATGGTTGTCATTCATCACCAGTCCAGAGTTGTCTCAGATGTTTAATCCTATCTGTTTAGTTTTGTAGTTACAGTAGGACTTTTGATTTGCACCTGAGATGGCAGAACCTGGGTGGTGAGGGGGATTTGATGGTGCAACCTGGCCACATAGATTGAATGTGCCTAAATGACCAGCTCACTATAAGAGTTGCCAACACCTGAGCAGATTGGGCTTATTAATACCTCCCAATCTGTGTATGTTGTTGGTAGCTTGAGACAGGGACTGAGCGTGTGTCCTCTCTGACTTGCGGTGGAAGGACAAAAATGTCCATGCCTGATGTTGTCAGCCACTTGCAATGCATATTGTCTCCTTTGCTAATTGTAAAGCTCTTCCCTAAGTTTAAACTGCTTGCATCTTGTGAGTCCTTTCAGCAATCAAACTCTTAAGGTGAATAATGTGTATGAACACATGACTCTAATAATCCTTATTTCTTCTCAACTCTAACTTCAATGTCCATGCCTGTGTTTTCTTCATTATCAATTTTCAATTTCAAATGTCTTACATTCCTTTAATATGTTTATGGTTTTATCTTACAATTATTTCATGATCATTGACAGATTAACTTAAGTATTTCTCTTACATATTCATCTCATCATTGTTCAATATAATCAATCCATTTCACACCGCATTAACTACACTTGCTCTTTCTATCTGCTTTACTCACAAGGCAAAACCCAAAGCTCTGCCTATTCTGGAGCCATCCTCCCTGCTGAACATGGTTTCAGATTAAGGCATGATCTTGCTGACTGGTTTAACTTAAATTTATTATCTAAGATTGCAAGAGAGTCATCAGTAATGTCCTTGATCTATTAGACTTGTTTCCTTTCCCCCTCAATTTCCAGCAGCCCTTCCAGTGCACTCAGTTTATAAATACTAGCGCTATTTTAATTTCAAAGTAAGAGCATACATAAGACAAGGTTAGCTATTTCACACTATAAAATATACAAAACTAATATATCTTTACCCACAGACTCTGTCTTCCTTCCTGATATCTTGTTAAAATGCATGAACTTCCCTTGTTTTTACACAAAACCAATCTATTCCCAGGATCATAAACTTAAAGACTTTGCTCCTTCAACTACTCTAACTCATCTATGGATCATAAATATTACCTGATCATTCTCACTAGCTTATACATATCTTAAAAATAAAGCACTATATTTCTCCAAATACTTCTATATTAATCTTCACTAATTTTTAGAAACCTTCTCAAATGAATTGTCTATTCTTATAACACAATGTTCTCTCCTGCCACACTCTTGCAAAGCCATTTACTGTAATATATTTTACACATAGTGTACACTGAAAGAAATATGGACCTTCACTAAGAACAAAAATAAATGTGATTGTGAATATTTGTCCATTCTGGGGGTTCCCTGCAGGACTGGGATAAAGATTGGCATTTCATTTCATCTATCTCAAGATAGAGCAGCTTTTCAGGTGGCATTTGATAAAAGCATTTGAAGACAATCTACAGGCAGTAAGCAACACATAATGGGTCAAGCAGCAGGGAGACCTAAAAGCCTGGGCAAGACAAGGTTGAGAAGTAAGATTCTTATTGGGGTAAGTGCCTCCTGGAGCTAACACAAAGCCTGAGGTACCCAAGATTCCTGTGCATGCCCAGTATTGGAAACATGACCCTAAGCTTGAACTTCTGGCTGATCTTTAGGATCCACCCAAGAAGGAGGTGATGGTCAAACCAGAATTGGGGGCAGCCACGTTTTATATGAAGCAGTGCTACAGCTCACAGCCAATCTGTAAAGAAAGGGCGAGGTTTTTTAAGGTTGTTTTTTTTTCCAGTTCTTGGCATTGAAGGAAATATCTGTCAGGTCCCTAGCTGACTGTTGAGATAAGGAAACAGAGACCTCAGAAATAGCACATGGACACTTCTGGGAAGATGGCAGATGAGTAAGACATGGGAACCTCTTCTCTTCCAAAAAAAATAGCTAGCGGACAGGCTGAAACAGCCCTGAAAAGGATCTTCAGGCAAAGGCTGGACACTGCCCAGAGAAAAGAGGGACACAGGAGGGAAATTGCAAAGACAGAACCATGAGTTGAAACCAGGGGCTGCTGCTGCCGGCACCATCCCCCACACTAAAGACACTTTAGAATTCTCAGGCCTCTGGGTCGGTGACTACAGGCAAAGGGGGCTCCAGGGATCTATCACCCCAGGAAAGGGGAGAGAGAGGGACACAGCCTAAGGCAGACTTAGTTTCTGACCTACAAATTTGGTGTGCTGTGTCCCACGGGCCCTACCAGGCCAGGTGAGATCACATAGCAGTTTGCCCTGGGAGCCAGCAAAGGACTGGAGAAATCTGACCCTTATAATCTCCTTCTCTTCTATCTGGGAATAGTTGTTGAGGATGATCCAGGAAAGGGGAGAGAGAAGGACACAGTCAAAGGCTGACTCAGCTTTTGAGTCACAAATTTGGTCTGTTGTGTCCCAAGAGCCTTTCCAGGCCAGGTAGGGCTGTGCCATTTTTGACTTGGAGCATGCAAGTGGCTAAAGATATATAACCCACCCAATCTCCTCCTCTACTAAGAGGGACTGATTGTTGAGGACTTACAGGGGAGTGGAAAGATTTCGTAGCTGAGAAAAGGGAGGGGGCTGCCAGAGATGGGTGGAGAACTATCTCAAGAGAGTTTGAATGACAAGGCTACTATCCTCCAGACAGGAAGCTCTATCACATTGATCTTGTCTGTGTTGCAGCAAATACACTCCGACCAGGCATTGAACTGAGAGCTGCCAAAGAGCACATTCTCCTGGCAGATCAAGGAAGTGCATGCAAGAAAATTAAAAATAAGTAGGAGAGGACTTTTTCAGCCTCTATATGCTCCTTGCCCAAGGACCTAGGAAGCAACTTTACAACCAATTACTCAGTCTAGTGGCCAATTTTTTGCAACCAGCAGGAAAATCCTAACAATTCAAGTTGAGCCAAAAATCAAAGAGCAGTGGTAACTCACAGCTTCCTGCCACTAAAGCCCTACAAAAGAGAAAGAAATTGAGCATCTGAGTAAACTATATCTTAATCAGATGCCTAGATATCAGCAAAAAATTACGAGCCATAATAAGAAAATAGAAGACATGGCCTAAGAAAAGGAATACATCAAAGTGCCAGAAGAGATGCTGAATGTGAGAGAACTAATCAGCAAGATGCACACAAATTTCCAAAATCAAATTAATGAATTGAAAGACAACATAATTAAAGAAATAAATGACATCATGAAGACATTGAGCAAACACAAAGAAGAATTTGAAACCCTGAACAGAAAAGTAACAGAACTCATGGGAATGAAAGACACAACAGGTGAGATAAAAAACACATTTGAGGCATACAACAGCAGACTAGAAATGACAGAAGAAAGAATAAGTGATACTGAAGACAGAACAGCTAAAATTGAAGAGAGAAAAGAAAAGAATGGAAAAAATTGAGCAGGGGCTCAGAGAATTGAATGACAACACAAAAAGCAAAAACATATGTGCCATGGAAGTTCCAGAAAGAGAAGAGAAGGGAAAATGGGCAGAAAGAGTATTTGAGGAAATAATAGCTGAAAATTTCCCAGCTCTCACAAAAGAAATGAACTTACATGACTAAGAAGCACACCGTACCCCAATCAGAATAAATCCAAAAAGACCTACTCCAAGACACATAATACTCAGAATGTCAAGTGTCTAGATAAAGAGAAAATTCTCAGAGCAGCAGGGAAAAGCAAACCATCACATACAAGGGACATGCAGTAAGATTTAGCGCAGATTTCCCTTCAGAAACCATGGAGGTGAGAAGACAGTGGTATGATACAATTAGGGACATGAAAGAGAAAAACTACCAGTTGAGAATTCTTTACCCAGCAAAACTGTTCTTCAGATATGAAAGTGAGTATAAAATATTCACACACAAATGGAAATTTTAGAAGTTTGCAAAAAAGAATCCACCTTTGCAGGAAATACTAAAGGAAGCCCTAGAATCTGAAAGAAAAAGACAGGAGAGAGAAGCTTAGAGGAGAATATAGAAGAATAAATAACAGAAAGGATAACCAAAAGAGTAAAAAGGCAGACAAAAATACGATGACATATGAAAACCAAAGAATAAAATATAGGAAGCAAATAGTACATTTACAGTAATATCTTTGAATGTAAACGGATTAAACTCCCTAATCAAAAGATACAGACTGATGGAATGGATAAAAAAACCATCAGCCATCCAAATGCTGTTTACAAGTAACTCACCTTAGAACCAGGGATACAAACCAGCTGAAAGTGAGAGGTTGGAAAAAGATACTCCACATGAATAGTAACTAGAAAAGAGCAGGGGTAGCTATATTAATATCAGACAAAACAGACTTTAAATGCAAAAAATTTATAAGAGATACAGAAGGCCATTATATATTAATAAAAGGGACAATCCACCAAGAAGATATAACAGTCATAAATATCTATGCCCCTAATCAAGGTGTCCCAAAATGCATGAGACAATCTATGGCAAAACTGAAGAGAGAAATAGACTTTTCAACAATAATCATTGGAGTCTTCAACACCCCACTCACATCATTAGATAGAACAACTAGAGAGAAGATCAACAAGGATACAGAGAAGTTGACAATATGATAAATAAGTTATACCTAACAGACATATACAGAACACTGCATCTAAACTCAGTGGGTTATACATTCTTCTCAAGTGCCCATGGTTCTTTCTCCAGGATCGACCTAGGGCACAATTTAGTGCTCAAGAAATATAAAAAGATTGAAATTATACAAAGCACTTTCTCAGGTCATAATGGAATGAAACTGGAAATCAATAATAGACAGGAAAAAAGTAAATTTACAAATGTGTGGAGGCTGAACAACACACTCCTAAATAATCATTGGGTCAAAGAAGAAAACTGCAAGTTAAATCAGTACATATACTGAGACAAATGAAAACGAGAACACAACATATCAACATTTATGGGATACAGTGAAGGCAGTCTTGAGAGGGAAATTTATAACCCTAAATGCCTATAAGAGAGGAAAGAGCTAAACTCAAAGACTTAACTGAACAACTAGAGAAACTAGAAAAAGAATAGCAAACCATTCCAAAGAAAGCAGAAGGAAAGAAATAATAAAGATTAGAGCAGAAATAAATGAAAATGAGAACAAAAATAAATAGAGAAAATCAACAAAACCAAAAGATGGTTCTTTGAGAAGATCAATAAAATTGACAAACCCCTAGCTAGACTAACAAAGAAAAAAAGAGAGAAAATGCAAATAAATACAATCAGAAATGAAAGGGGGGCTAGCCATTGGGCAATTTGATGTAATTATGAATTCAAAAAATATATATTGGATTATGCTTGTAAACTGGTCTGCTAATCTGGGCATGATTAAGTTATGATTAAGGTGTTGACTGGGCCATGTCAGTAGGTCATTCAGCCCCACCCCTTGGTGGGTGGGGAATCAAATATAAAAGGCAAGGCAAAGGACAGAGGGAGCAGTTTTGATGTTGGAGTTTTAGTGTTGGAGAGAAGGCCCCAGGAGAAGATAAGCGAGCCATTCACCTGATAGTCTACAGCTGACCTTGTGGTGGAAACAGAGGAGCTAAGCTCAGAGAGAAAAAAAGCCTCGGAAAGAGAGGAATCCAAGAAGCCTGAACCCTGGCAAATGTCGGCAGCTGTCTTACTCCAACATGTGGCAATGAACTTTGATGAGGGAAGAAGCTTATGCTTTATGGCCTGGTAACTGTGGAATTCTACCCCAAATAAATAGATTTTATAAAGATCAACCAATCTCTGGTATTTTGCATTAGCACTCCTTTGACTAATACAGAGGGAGTTACAAATGACCCCACAGAAATAAAAAGAATCATAAGAATCATAAGAGGATATTATGAGAAACTATATGCTAACAAAGTAGACAACCTAGATGAAATGGACAAATTCCTAGAAACACACAACCAACCTACACTGATGCTACAAGAAATTAACAAACCAATCACATTTAAGGAGATTGAATCCATCATCAAAAATCTCCCAGCAAAGAAAAGTCCAGAACCAGATGGCTTCACAGGTGAATTCTACCAAGGATTTAGAAGAGAATTAACACCGATTCTGTTTAAACTCTTCCAAAAAATTGAAGAAGAAGGAAAATTAACCCAACACATTTTATGGAGCTAACATCATCCTAATACCAAAGACAGATAAAGATACTACAAGAAAAGAGAATTACAGACCAATGTCTCTAATGAACATAGATGCAAAAATTCTCAACAAAATACTTACAAATCGAATCCAACAGCATATCAAAAGACTTATACATCATGACAAAGTGGGATTTATTTCTGGTATGCAAGGTTGGTTTAACATAAGAAAATCAATCAATGTAATATGCCACATTAACAAACTGAAGGAAAAAAACAACATGATCATCTCAATTGACACAGAAAAGGTATTCGACAAAATCCAGAGTACTTTTTTGAGAAAAGTAATTCAAAAGATAGGAATAGACGTTATATTCCTCAATATGATAAAAGGCATATATGAAAAACTCACAGCCAACATCATACTCAATGGGGAAAGGTTGAAAGCTTTCCCTCCAAGATTGGGAACAAGAAAAGGATGCCCACTGTCACCATTGTTATTCAATATTGTTCTAGAATTTCTAAATAGTGCAATTAGTCAAGAAAAAAAATGAAAGGCATCAAAGTACGAAAAGAGGAAGTAAAACTCTGTTTGCAGATTACATGATCTTGTACTTAGAAAATCCTTACATACCCACTACAAAGCTATTTAAGCTAATAAATGTGTTCAGTAAAATGGCAGGATAAAAGATCAACAGGCAAAAATCAGCAATGTTTTTGTATACTGGTACTGAAAAATCTGAAGAGGAAATTGTGGAAAATTCCATTTTCAATAGGAACAAAAAAACTCAAATACCTAGGAATTAATTTAACTAAAGAAGTACAGGACCTATATGCAGAAAACTACAAAATAATGCTGAAAGATATTTAAAAAGACCTAAACAAATGGAAAGACATTCCATGTTCATGGATTGGAAGAATAAATAACGTGAAGATGACAGTCTTACCTAAACTGATTTACAGATTCAAGGCAATACCAATCAAAATCCCAACAGCTTACTTTACAGAATTAGAGAAGGCAATTATCAAATTCATTTGGAAGGGTAAGTACACCCGAATAGCCAAAAACATTCTAAAAAAAGAAGAGCAAAGTGGGAGGAATTTCACTGTCTGATCTTGAAACATATTACAAAGCTACATTGGTCAAAACAGCATGGTACTGGCATAAAGATAGACACATTGATCAATGGAATAGAATTGAGAACCCAGAAATAAACCCTAACCTATATAGTCGAGCGGTTTTTGACAAACCTACCAATTCCATGTTAACAGGGCAAAACAGTCTCTTTAAGAAATGGTGTTGGGAGATATATATATAAAGAGATGTTACAACTCAACAGTAAAAAGACAAATGACTCAATTAAAAAATGGGCAATAGAATTAAATAGACATTTGTCCAAAGAAGAAATACAAATGGCAAAAAAACACATGAGGAAATGCTCAACATCACTAATCATTAGGGAAATGCTAATGAAAACTACAATGAGATATCACTTCACACCTATCAGAATGGCCACTATTAAAAAGACAGAGAACTACAAGTGTTGGAGAGGACGTGGAGAGACAGGAACACTTCTTCACTGTTGGTGGGAATGCAGAATGGTACAGCCACTGTGGAGGACTGTTTGGCAGTTCTTAAAGAAGTTGAACATAGACTTGTCATGTGACCTGGCAATACCACTACTGGGTATATACCCAGAAGAACTGAGAGCAATGACACAAACAGACAACTGCACACTGATGTTCATAGCAACATTATTCACAATTGCCAAAAGTTCGAAACAAGCCAGGTGTCCATCAACAGATGAATGGATAAACAAACTGTGGTCTATTCACATGATGGAATATTGTACAGCTATAAGAAGAAATGAAGTCATAAAGCATATGACAACATGGATGAACCTGGAGCACATTATGCTGAGGGAAGCAAGCCAGGCAACAAAAGGACAAATACTGTATGATTGTGTGACTATGAACCAAATATATTGTGTAACATATTGTTTGATTTAAAAAAAAATTATATGTATCCAGTACATTTAATTGAGATATGTATGCATTTATTCATCTGTGTTTACTTTTTAGTTTTTAATTGATCATATATTCAATTATTAAATGTACAAAATAAAAGGTAAAAAAAGAAAACAAAAGAAATAGCATGACAATGAATACAGTTTTTTTTTCAAAAATAGTTGGAAATGTCACAAAACAGACAACTTCAGCCACCTGTATATACATGCAAACATATTTATGACAAAATAAGAAATACTCATAACAATACATGCATCATCTCTGCAGCTAGGCACAAGGTCATATTGGTATTTATAAATACTTTTTTTTCCCCCACTGGTCATTCCATATTCCTTTTGCCGTCAAAATATACCTCACTTGGATATGGTTCTTTGTCTGGTAGGGTAATCTAAATATTCATTATTTTTTTGTTGTTTGTTTATCCTTCCTTTGCTTTTTAATTAGAGAAGTTGTAGGTTTACAGAAAAGTCATGAATAAAATACAGAGTTAGCATATGCCACCCTATTATTAACAACTTGCATTAGGTTGGTAGATTTTTTACACTTCATGAAAGGTTATCGACTACAGAAGTTTCACCATTTGCATGGTGCAGTCCTATTCTTGCCTGTGTTTTTGTTTTATTTTTATTCTACTAACATACATACAACCTAGACTTACCCCGTTTTAACAATACTGACATATACAATTAAGTGTTGTTAATTATGTTCATTTGTACTACCATCATCACATCCATTACCAAAATTTAAGATCAAACCAATTAGAAATTCTGTACATTTTAAGCATTAACGCCTCATTCCCTAGCTCATCCCATCCCCTGGTGACCAATATTCTACATTCGGACTTATGAGTTTATTTATTCTAATTACTTAATAAAGGTGAGATTACACAATATATACTTTTCCAGCTGGTTTATTTCGCCCAACTTGATATCTTTAAGGTTCACCCAGTTATTGTACGTATCAGAATTTCACTTCTTTTTCCATCTGAAAATGTTCCACTGTATGTATATACTACATGTTATTCATTTTTCTTTTTTTTTTTAATATCTAAAGAGCACAGATTTTTAAAAAATACAAATCTATTAAAATGCATATCACCTTTGGGAAAACAATATTAAAACTTGCTGTTTTTCCCCAATAAACTCTTCTCAGGCTCAGAAAACAAGAGATCGACTCCGAAAAAGCTGTATTTAAATTCCCCAACAATCTACGCGTGTGGAAAAGTTTCACCCCAGACTTTATGGAACTGTGCTTTTACATTTGAAAACAGATTACAGACGTGCACTCTTCAAAGAGGGTCTGCACAGGGCTCGGAGCCAGGAGGGGATGAGGGGCAAAGGTCCCAG
>JAKSZT010000104.1:151157-161936 GCA_026826555.1 Tolypeutes matacus | reverse complement strand
TAAAATATATAAATGAAGTATTGATAACAGGAATACCACAAATGGAGGAGGAATAAATCTATATAAGAATCAATTTTCTAGGTCTCAATAGAATTAATTTATTATATATATGAAGAAGATTCTGATAAGTAAAGTGTATATTGTAATCCTTAGAGCAACCACAAAGAAAATTATGAAAAATAGTTAAAAATTTTTAAGTTATTAAAATGTTACACTAAAATATTCATTTAGTGGAAAAGAAAACAATAAAAGGAAAAGATTAATAAAAGTGTAATATATAGAAAGTATGTGAATGGAAGGTTTAAATCCAAACATATCAGTATGAATATTATATCTGAATGCATTAAATATCTAATCAAATAACAAATATTGTTAGACAAGATCCAACTAAATGTTGTCTATGAAAGAATCATTTTAGATTAAAAGATGCAAAAAGTTGAAAATGAAAATGATAAGAAAACATTTACTATGCAAACTGCAAGCAAAAGCGTTAGATGGTTATATCAAAATCAGACAAAATAGACATTAAAACAAACAAAAAATGTCACTAAAGACAATAAGGGGAATTTTATATTGATGAAAGAACCAAATATCAGGAAGATGTAAAAATTATAAATATAATATATCTAAGTAGAGAAGTTTTAAATATATTAAACAAATACTATAAATTCGAAGAGAGAGACTAGGCAACTCAAAAATACTAGTTGTAGATTTCACCTCCCTCTTTCAAAAATGGATATAACGATTAGGCAGAAGATCAAAAATGATATAGAAGCAAATAAAAATTTAAAGAACCTAGACTAATAGAACATTGCAGCCAATAATAGAAGAATACACACATTTTTCTCAAGCTCACACAAATCACTGTCTGAAAGAATAATATATGAAGCTGATTTTACAAGCCTCAATATATTTGAGGATTAAAACATGCAAAGAATATTTTGTGACTGCAATAGAACTAGATTATAAATGAATAACAGAAGTAAATTAAGGAATTTCACAAATATGTGGATATTAAACAACATAATACTAATTAACAAATGATTTAAAAAATAACAAAGGAAACTGTCAATGAATGATATACATACAGATGAAAACATCACACTAAAAACTTGTGATATACACCCAAAGCAGCACTTAGAAGTTTTTAGCTCCAAATGCAGATATTTAAAAGGAAGCAAGAAGTAATATTAACAATAACCTAATTTTCCACTGTAAGAAAGTAGAGACTGTATAGAATTATAAACTTAAAGCATGCATAAGGAAGGAAAATATTTTAAAATGGGGCAGAAATAAATTAGACAATAGAAAAAATAGAGATCAATGAAACAAAGATTAGATTCTTTGAAAAGATCAATAAAACTGAAAAACCAATTGCTAGAGTGGTCAAGAAACACAGAAGACTCAAAGTACAAAAATCAGAAATGAAAGAGGGTACATCACCAATAGTCTCTCAGAAATAAAGAGAAATGTAATCAGTACCATTAACAATTATATGCCAACAATTTAGATAACTTAAATGATTCAGAAAAGCTATGAAACTGATTTAAGAGAAAATATAGTATCTAAGTAGATTTATAACAGCTAAAGAGATTGAATTAGTAATTTTAAACTTCCCACAAAAAAAAAACCCGAGGACTTTTTGGCTAAATTGGTGAATTCTACTCAACCTTTAAATAATTAACACTAATTTCTCACAAATCATTCCAAAAATATAATAATAGGTAACACTTCCGAGCTCACTCTATGAAGGCAGTATTGCATTGATACCAAAATCAGGCAAAAAAATATCACAAGAAATGAAAATTACAGACCACTATCTCTTACAAAAAATGCAAAATCCTCAACAAAATATTAGTGATCCAAACTCAGCAACATAATAATAAGATTATACACACTGACCAAGTGTAATTGATGTAAAAAAGACAAGGTTAGGTTAACATGCATAAATCAGATACTGTAATATATTATGTTAACAGAATAAATGACAAAACACCATCCTCATTTCAATAGATTCTGAAAAATCAACTGCCACAAACATCTTTTCATGATAAAAATGCTCAAAAAAGTGAGAATGGAAGGGAATTTCCTCAATATGATAAAATACATTAATTTAAAATAAAAAAATACTATCATTCATAATAGTGAAAGTCTGAATTCATTCTTCTTAAGATAAAGAATAAGGCAAGGATCTCTTCTGGCCATTTCTATTCAACATTGTACTTGAGGTTCTAAGCAGGGAAATTAGTCAAGAGAAAGAAATAAAAGGGACCCATATTAAAAGAAAAGAATTAATCATATCTCTTCTTACATATGACATTCTCTTGTAAAGAATAAATCTAAGAAGTCAACAAAAGTACAATTATAATAAATGATTTCAACATTTATATATATCCACATCTTCAATATATAAAATTCAGTTGCATTTTTACACACTAACAATTAACAATCTGAAATCGAAATTAAGAAAAATTTCATTTACAATATAATAAAAATGAAAAACAATTTTGAATAAATTTAAAAGAACTATAAGATTTATAAACAGAAACTTGCAAAGCATTATAGAAAGAAACTAACATTATGTAGATGAATGAAAAGACACCCAATGTTCATGAATTAGAAAACTTAATGTTGTTAAGATAGTAATACTGACCAAATTTACCTAAAGATTCATCACATATTCAGTGCCCATCATCAGCATCTCAGATGGATGTTTAAAACAATAAACTCATCTTAAAATTCATTTCAAAATGAAAGGGACCCACAATAGCCTAAGGAATCATGGCAAGCAAGAGTAAAGTTGGAGGACTCAAACTTTGCCATTTCAAAACTTACTAAAAAGCTAAGAAATCAGGATAATGTGGTTTTAGCATAGGCAGAGATATACAAATCAGTGAAATAGAGTTGTGAGCCCATAAATAGATCCTTATAACAATAGTTAATTCATTTTAGACAAGGGTTCCAATACAATTCAATGAGGGAAAGAATCGTTTTCTTATTCTGTTCTGGACAATTGGCTATCCTCCTTTCTTAAAATCATAACACAGAAATCAACCCAAAGTGGATCATAGAATTTAATAAAGGAGCTATATCACAAAATAATTAGAAGAAATCATAGGAGTACATGTTTATTATATTTGTTTATGTAGTGGCAAAAAGGCATTCAGTAGAAAATGGATAGACTTTTTAACAAATGAATCCAGAACAATTGTGTATTCTGACTTGCAGTGACCCCTTCTTAATCTTATTTCCTCAAAACTCAATTTAAACATTCCACCAACATACAGGGCCTCTAAGTGCCCCTCCTAATGTAATTGAGATCTTCTGTGATTCTCTTGCAACACCCCCTTCTGATTGTTTTTTTTTTTTTTTTTCTTTCTTACCATTTACATCACCTTGCAGTTACAGGTTTGCATATCATTTCTTTTGTATCAGACACACAAATGTAATGGAAGCACCAAAAACTGTTTTACTCTCCTTTATACAACTGGAACCATGCTTCAAACATCCATGTGCACACAGAGACATAACTCACTAGATAGTTTTATATGAGTGAATGCATAAAAGAAGGAATGAATGGTAGATGGATGGATTTAAATTACTTTGGGTCTTAGAGAATGAAGGGCATTCTGGAATTTTTATTTCAATGTATTTTATATTCTTATATTTTACTTTTCTTTAAACCACTTATTCCTACAATGAGAAATGTTTTCCAGGGAGTGCCTGAGAAAGAAATTTAGCTTTTAAACTAAAAAATCCAAGTCTTTAGTTCTATGGACTTACATCTCATGAGGGTAAGTGGAAACATTTTTTGTTATCCCTTAAGGTACTTAATACCCAAGCTGAGTCACACTGAATGCAGATCACTTGAGAATATCTCATGCCCAGTGAAGCTAGGACAGACATGTGGTACTGGGACTGGGGGACTCAAGGCAATTCCTCTTTTATGGTCTTGCTCTTTATTTATTTGTATTCCTCACTATAGAGTAAGTGGTCAAGAAATTATCTGTCTTATCAGCAGCTGGTTATAAAATCAAGAAATAGACTTATCAGGGAACAAACCCCAGAGCTAATATCTTAAAACAGGAAATCAGAGAAAATGACAAAATACAGCAGGAAATGATTACCATTCAAATGAAGAGGATAAAAATCCAGAAAACATCAAAGAATAAGAACAGAAAGTGAACAAATCAAAAAACCTTTAAAAAACATCTTAAAAATGCTCAGGGAGTTGAGGGAAAATACATCGAAAGAACTCAAGTATATCAGGAAAACAAGGTTTATAAATAAGAGAAACAAGTAAAGAGAGAAATTTTAAAAAGGAAGCAAACAGAGCTACTGAAATTGTAGACCACAGTAACTGAAATGAAAATTTCACAGGAGAGTTTCAAGAGCTGATTGGAGCCAGCAGAAGAATGATAAGTGAACCTGAAGATAAGTAATTTGAAATGAGATGAAATGGAGTAGAAAGAAAAAAGAAATGTTAAAAGTGAAAATAGAATCAGACAGCTATGGGATACCATCAACCACACCAATATTGACCTTATGGTTCTCCAAGAAAAAGAAGAGAGAAAGGATTAGTAAAATTAGTGCAAGAAATAATGACAGAGAACCTCCTCAAATTAGGAAAAGATGAGAATATGCACGTGCAAGAAGCTCAGAGAACACTAAACAGGATAAACCTGAAGAAAATATACCTATCACATATTGATTACACTGTCAAATACAAAGGACAAGGAGAGGGCTCTGAAAGCAGCAAGTAGTGTGTTATTTACCAGGAATTTCCAATTAGATTGCCAATTTCTTATCAGAAACCTTGGAGGAAAGAAGGCAGTGGGCTGAAATAGTTAAAGTGCTGAAAGAAAACTGCAGGCACGCAGGAATTTTATATCTGGTGAGACACTTTCAAAAATGACAGGGAGATTAAAGCATTCCCAGGTAAAAACTAAAACTGAAGGCTTTCATTACCACTATATCAACACTAAAACCAAGGCTAGTGGGAAGATGGCATCAGAGTAGGTAAGCAGGGCTCAGCTCTTTCGCAAAAACAATAGAGAAAGGGCCAACAGCTTATCCAAGGGAGCTGCTTTAGGGATCTGCAGACCAAGGGGAGTGCTGCACATCATCCAGGAGGGAGAGGGACAGAGAGACTATGAGGCCTAATGAAAACCATGAATTCCTTGCCCCTATGGCTGGAAACAGCACATATACATCAAACTCAAGGCAAATAGCCTTGGAAAACACTTGCTTCATTGCAGCCAACTGAGTGTGGAAAGAACATTCACCTTCCTAAGAGGAAGAGCTATCTGGAAGAGGGCAGAGAGTGATTTCTCTTCAGTGAGGTTGGCCAGCTGAGCCCCCTTTGAATCTCAAAAAATATACCCTACCCAGAACTAAAGTGGCCACAGTGGGTGGGAAAGAGAGATCTGATCATGCAAGCAGTCACTCACAACTGCCCTGGGAGAAAGAGGAGCTAGGTCAGTGAGGAACTAGGTGAGTAAGGAACTAACCAGCCCAGGAGAGATAAGTCAAAATGTTAGAAGCCGAACTGGCCTGAAGGAAAAGAGGGCAGGGTGAGCCAGATAAGCTTAAGGAAGCCTACCTAATCTGTGGAGTGAGTGTAGCTCAGTGTAGGAATGGTGCTCTCATATACTATGTCCCAGTACCTCCTAAGAGAAGAAATCAAGAGTGATCCACTGGGTTATCAGGCACCCAGCGAATACCATGTGACAAGGAACTTATAGACTGAGATTTTTGTTTTATGCTTTTTTTTGGTCCATTATTTTATATAATTTTTAAATAATTTTCACTATTTTATTCACTAAAAACAGTTACATAATATGTGGAGGGAAGGTTACAGGGTTATTGAATGATGAGCACCAGCAGCCAGGGTCCATTCCTAAGGGCCTAAGAGGGAAATCTGTTTTCCTGGGTTGATTTTGGCTTTGGTTCATTGTTTTTTCTCTTTCTTGATTTCCTTTTATTTTCTTTTGGTGACTTTTTCTCCTTAGTTCTTAATTTCTTTTCTTTCTCTCATTTTTCCCCTCTTCTTTTGCTTTTCTTTCATTCCATATTCTCTTATTTGGATCTCATTTTTTTCTTCTTCATTTCATCTTTCCTGTCTTGTATTTTATTCTATTTTTTTCTTGTTTCATTTTTTCATTCCACCATTTTATTCTTATTCCTTTGTATTTTTTATGATCTTTCACTGTTATTTTTTTTCCCTGGATCTTTTATAATTCCATTTTTAACTATTTTATTATTGCTATTATTCTTTTTCTCTCTTATCTCTTCCATTTTAAATGGTCTTAATTTTTTTATGGGTACACAGACAAATACAAGGATATATAATAGTGGAACCAGATGTCAAAGAGGAATCTAACACAAAACAATACAAAATAAAACTCAAGAGTAGAAAAAGAAGCTTATCATATGAATAAGCCCATCAAGATAAACATATGCCTAGGCACCAGCAAAAAAGCATTCAAGCCGTATTAAGAAACAGGAAGACAAGGCCCAGTCTAATGAACAAACCAAAATCAGGAGGTGATGCAGAACATGGAACAACTAATCAAGGATATGCAAACAAATATGAATCCACATAATCTAGTGAAGGAAGAGATGAAAGATAGTAGGAAGACACTTTGGGGACATACTGACAAAATCATAAACATACATAAAAATAAAACAGATATTCTGATGAATGGCACAATGCAAGGAATAAAAAATACACTGGATGCACATAACAGCAGATCTGAACAGGGAGAGAACATAATTAACAATGTCGAAGATAGCACATCTAAAATTGTACAGATTGTAAAACAGATAGATAAAAAGATAGAAAAAATCCAGCAAGGACTTGGGGATCTGAATGACAACTAGAAATGCACAAACAAATGCATTATAAGCATCCCAGGGGGAGAGAGAAGGGAAAGAGGGCAGAAGGAGTGCTGGAGTACATAATGACTGAAAATTTCTTAACTCCTTTGTGGGACATGGATGTACACGTCCAGGAAGTGCAGCACACTCCAAATAGTATAAATCCTAACAGGCCTACACTGAAACATATACTTATTAAATTGTCAGATGCTCAAGACAAAGAAATAATACTGAAAGCAGCAAAAAAAAAAAAAAAAAAAAAAAAAAAGAGGTCCAACACATAGAGAGAGCTCAATAAGAATAAACACTGATTCATGTCTGAAAACATGCAGGCAAGAAGGCTGTGGTATGACATCGTTAAGGTGCTAAAAGAAAAAAAAAAAACAGCCAGGCAAAAATTCTGTATGCAGAAATGACAGAAGGGTCATAACTGTGGAGGGGAGGACCTCTGGTTTGGGGTGTCAGTGATGGGGGAATGCATGGGGTGTGGTTCACCTGGGATACATCACTAAATCATAAAAATGTTTAAGGGTCCATGGAGCATGGTCTAAGTGGATGGAAACTCACACAATAACAAAAAGAATGAAATGCCATCCTTGGGAGTTATGCTACATTTTCTAAAATGCCAACAAGAATACCCCCAGTACAAGGGCAGCGCCTAGTGAAGAAAGACAGACAATTACAACAGGCCCTTGATATTGATGATTATAGTTATGAACTTTTTCTTGTGAAATTGAAACTTAGCCTATTGTTATATACTGCCTAAGACTTACCTCCTAAACCCTTTCTTGTTCCTCAAATGAGGTCTCTCTCTAAGCCAAACTCAGAATATAAATGCACTCACTACCTTCCTCTTGGTATGGGACGTAATTCCACAGGATAAGCCTCCTTGGCATTATTACTAAATGCCAACTAGATATAAACCTGGAAAAAACACCTTGACCAAAAAAGGGAAAGATTAATACAAGCGAGTTTTTATAAATAAGAAACTTCAATGTGAATCAGGATATCATTTCAGAGGTGATGCTTATGCAAGTCTCAGCAGGATCTCATTGACTGCCACAGTAAACAGTGCCTAAAATAACAGGTCTCCTGAGGGCTCTAGAGACATCCAGACACTATAAGCAGGGCAGACAAACTCAGGAATTCAGCACCCTGTCAGTGGGCATTACTTTGGAATTTATGCTGCCCAGTGTAGCAGAGCTAGACTCTTTTATAGTTGCCCTACATATGATTCTTTGGGTCCTTCTATTTTAACCTATACTTATAACTCGACTTGTTAATTATATGTCTCAGAGTCTCAAATCTTTGGTCTGCCCATGAGCCAGGTGAGCCCTGAATCTCAGCAAAGATGAAACATCTACTCTACAGTTCATTGAACTCACCCAGAACAAGTAACAAGGAGACTATGATGGACATCGGCCATCCCAAGGAACAGAGAGTATCTGCAACAGCAAGCAAGATAGTTCCATCCATCTGCCCCATGGGATTTAAGCTCCCTCTCAATTAGAAGCAGAGTGGATATCACTAACCCCAAATCCCCAAGACTGGGGAATGAACAATGGACTAAAGTAGACTTATTGTTATTATATTATAGACATTATTATTATAACAATGGAAGAACATTTATCATTGATATAAAAGGCAATGGCAACCAGAGGTTCTGAGGGGAGGGAGAGGGAAGAATATGTGTAATATGGGAGCAATTTTGGGACATTAGAATTTTCCTGCCTGACATTGCAATGATGGACATGGGCCAAAATATATTTTATCATAATGTACAAAATTATTTGGGACAAAGTTTAGGCTAAAATGTAAACTGTAGTTCATGGTTAGTAGCAGTGCTTCAATACATTTTCAATGATTATAACAAATGTACCTAACTAATGAAGCATGTTGTTAATGTGGGAATGTGTGGGAGGAGGTGGACATGGGGCATATGGGAATCCACTATATTATTTATGGAACATTAATGTAATTTGAATCTTTAAAAATAAAAAATATTAAAAAACAGTGAAAAAATGAAAAAAATAAGGGATAATTCAAAACACTCACAGATAAACAAAAATTAAGAAAGTTTGTCAATAATAAAGCTGTCCTTCAAGAAATACTAAAGGGAGTTCTGCAGGTTGAAATGAAAAAGAAAAGAGAGAAGGTTGGAAGAGAGTGTAGAAAGAAAGATTATTAGTAAGAATAGCTAAAACAATAAAGAGAAATAAATACAAAATATGACATATATAACCCTAAAGAGAAAATGGATAATGTAGGAAATGCCTTGAAAGAAATAAAATTAAATGTTAATGGAAAAAACTCTGCAATCAAAAGATACAAACTGGCAGAATGAGTTAAGAAATATGACTCATCTATATGCTATCTACAAGAAACTCACCTAACCCAGGGATGCAAGGAAGTTGCAAGTGAATGATCAGAAAACAGTTTTACATATAAACAGTAAACATAAAAAGTTAGGAGTAGCTATACTAATATTGGACAAAATAAATATCAAGTGCAAAACTATTGCAACAGACAAAGAAAGGCACTATATATGAATAAAGGGGTAATCTATCAATAATTAAGTACAATCATAAACATTTATGCACTTAACCAAGGTGCCCCAAAATACATGCAGCAAACATGGGAAAAAATAAGTGGAGAAATAAATACCTCTACCAATATACTGGAGTATTTAATACACCATTATCACCATTAGACAGGATATCTTGACAGAAGGACAATAAAGAAATAGAGACTTGGAATAATATGTTAGAGGACCTAGATCTAATAGACATATACACAACATTACACCCAAACACAGTAGTATATACATTCTTCTCAAGCACACCTTGATCAGGCTACAGGTTAGACCACATTCTAGGTCACAGAACAAGTCACAATGAATTCAGAATGATTGAAATTATACAAATAATTTCTCCGACCACAATGGAATGAAACTGAAAATCAGGGGCAGAAAACCAGAATAGGCACAAAGATATGGAAGTTAAATAACACATCCTAGACAATCAGTTGGTAAGTGATTAATTAGAAAAGAAATCAGTAACTACCTTGCAATGAATGGAAATGAGAATAAAACATATCAAAATGGTATGGTATGCAGCAAATGCAGTGTTGAAAGGGAAATTTATATGATAAAAAAAGAGCTAAAGACAAAATCAAAGACATAATTGCACAGCTGTATTAACTAGAAAAAGAACAATGAAAATGAAAGCAAGCAGAAGAAAGGAAATAACAAAGATAAGAGCATAGCTAAATGAAATTGAGAATAAAAAATACGAGAAAAAATTAGTGAAACCAAAAGCTCATATTTTGTGAAGATTTATAAAATTGACAAACCCTTAGCTAGACTAAGAAAGAGAGTGAAGATGCAAATACATAAAATAAAAATGAGGGTAAGGACATCATCACTGATTGCACAGAAATAAAGAGTATTACAAGAAGATACTTTGAAAAATTATATGCCAACAAGATGGATAATGTAGATGAAATGGACAAATTTCGAGAAACACACAAGCAGCCTACATTGATGAAAAAAATTGATGAATTCATTTTTTTTTACCAATCACAAGTAACCAATCTAAAATCTTCCATCTGAGAAGAGCCCAGGACCAGATAGCTTTGCAGGGGAATACTACCAATCATTCTGGAAAGGACTTACACCAATCCTGATTAAACTTTTCCAAAAAAACTAGAAGTGCAGGACATTGCCTAACTCATACTATAATTCCAACATCACCCTCACATCAAAGCCACATAGAGATGCCACAAGAAAAGAAAACTACACACCAATATCTCTCTAATCAACCTGGATGCTAAATCCTCAACAAAACACTTGCTAATCATGTTCAAAAATACATTTAACAAATTATGTGCCATGATCAAGTG
>JAKSZT010000104.1:121352-146987 GCA_026826555.1 Tolypeutes matacus | reverse complement strand
TTCTGGAAAGTGAAAATGTCAAAAATCAAATTGTACATGTTAAATATGTGTATTTATCATTAATCATTTTTTAAAAATAAAACTACCAGCTCATTACTTTAAATAAGGGAAGAGTGTATTTACACTGTGGACCACAGTTTCTGTCCATCCAATTTTCCTTTTTATCACAGTGTCTTCTTCTCACTTAAATATCAGTGGGCTAATCTTTGACTAATTAAAGATTAGTTGTATCACCTAATTTCTGTAAATACAGGGCAATATTTTAGAATGTGATGAAAAATTTCTATGAGAAATGACATATTAATAAACTTTGAGAGATAAATTATGAATCTATGTCAGAATATTGCAGGAAAATGTTTTAAATAATGTATTTTATCTATCAAGATTAAAGAATTACCATCCAATGGCAATGTCAAGGTGAATTCATCACTATAATAGTGACATCATTTCAAGTTCTGCCCTAATGGGGTTGGTTGATGATTTCATTCTTAGGCAGACATGGGAGGTCTTACAGCCTGATTTTGTTCTCCAATATATATAAATTAAAGGGAAGCAGGACTCCTGGGGAAAACAGCTAATGCCAATAGCTTTTGGATAAGGTAAAATCAAAATGAGTCTTAGCCAGCTTCTTTCTTAAAATCAAAGATGCTATGGTGATTCTAGCAATGGAAGAAATTATAACAATGAGGTGGAGCCAGTGGCCACTAGACACTTTTGGGGCAGGGAGGAGATGAGCAGTTGAAATACAGGGGCTTCTTTGGGATTTGGAGGATGTCCTGAGTACCTTTGTGGCAACGGATGTAGGCCATTTTAAAACAGCACACACCATTCAGAACTGTGTGGGAGAGAGTGTTGTCTATGGTGTGAACTGTGGTCTATGGTTGGTGGCAAGGCCCCAGGATGTGTAAGTCCATTGAGGGTGGTGGGCCACACTTGTGGGAGATGTTTGTGTGGGATGTGGTGGGAGGTGTGGGAGGTGGGCAACATGGGAATCCCAGTGGGTTCCGTGTAATATTTTGGGTATCTAAGCACCTCTTAAAATATATTTATATATATACATAAATAACATTTTTGTAAGCAAATGCACATAAATGCATATACATTTATATATCATTTTGCAAATGTTGGTATGTATTGTGAAATTTTTGATTTTTACCCACAATAAAAAAAAAAAAAAAATCAAAGATGCTTACAGAAAAAAAAAGTGTCCAATATACTGCTGTACCTACTGGGCAATTGTAAGAATCAGTATCAAAAATTTTTAATTTAATTGAGTCTATGCAAAACCATTAATTCATAATGAGACTCAACAAGGAAATGTTTGTATAAAGTTTGCAAAAACAAAATTATGAAAGGGTGACTACAATAAGAAATGTTTAATTTTTATAATTAGCTTTATTCAGACTTATGTCACAGAAGATGGAACTCCTCAGCAACCTCATGATGTAAAATTGACCCAAACAACCCTGCATATGTCTCCATGCATGCAACATTTCCTATAACACAAAACTAAGGAGGCTCATGTGGACTTAGTGCTTGGCACGAGTCAAATGTATAACTTAAATTCAAAGGGATGGACTTATCAAATCTCTGGATGTAATTAGTGCCTAAAAGAGGAGACTAATCAGGAAGTCTTTGGCTTGGGTGTGAATCACTTTGGAGTTAGAATCAGAACCTAAGTCTCAATAAGAACCAGATGGTCAATAATTCAGAACTTGTACCCTCTTCTAGTCTAAACTGGTATTCTTTTTCTTTCTGGTCTAGTCAACAAGATAAACCCTAGATAAAAATAAAATAAATAAAAATCAAAATATTGAACAACAATCAAACCTATGATATTAAGGATTGCATGATAGGTGTAACTATGGTCTAACAAATTTTTTCATCATTCTGAGAATTTGAGCATACTTTGTTGTTTAAAGGGTTTGAAGCTTTTGAAAGATCCAAAATATTACATTTGTGATATACCTAACAGAGGGATTTGACTGAATGAGTCTATGTAATATTTCAACATTCAAGGGGATATAATATATAAAATGTATGTTTCAAATTTTTTTTTATTGTGGGTAAAAATCAAAATTTTCACAATACATACCAACATTTGCAAAATGATATATAAATATATATGCATATATGTGCATTTGTTTCAAATTATTAACTGTGTAATGCTTAAGGGCTTAATAAGAAATTTTAATGACTATTAAATACATTATTTAAAAAGTAGAAACAGTGAAAATTCTATACACTAAAGAATCCTTTAAGACAAAGAATCTAGTTACAATTACTTAGAGAACGTACCTCCCAAATGTGTCCAGTGAGGCCAAAAGTCCCTCTTAGGTGGGAGAGGGGATATGAAGTGTGGCTTCCTAGCTTCTGAAGGTCAGACCTATTCTCCTCTTTACCCAGTGTCATTTGTAGAAGGAGGACATCTTTAAGGGATACTTTGAATTCTTTATTCTTCAGGGTATAAATCATTAGCATACCAATGTTAAGAGAGGGATTATTCACATTTGCTAAGTGATGGAAGCAACCAAAGTGTCCATCAACCAATGAATGGATAAATAAAATGTGATATATACATAGCCACAAAGGAATGAAGTCCTGGTACATTTGACAACATGGATGAACCAGGAAGATATTATGTTGAGTGAAATAAGCCAGATAAAAAAGACAAGTATTGTATGACCTCACTGTTATGAACTAATTATAATAAGCAAAATCATAGAGTTAGAATCTAGAATATAGGTTACTGGCAGATAGGTTGGCATTAAAGAATGGGGAATTGATGCTTAACATGTACAGAATTTCTAATTAAGCTAAAGGTAAAGAAAATTATTTTGGGTGTAATCAACAGATTGAATTATAAAGATGAATGTGGTTAAAAGGGGAAACTTTAGGATGTATATATTACTAGAATAAAAATTAAGTTTTAAAACACAGGACTGTGCAACACAGTGAACCCTCTTGTAGACAATGAGCAATAGTTCACTGTATAAGAATTCCCTTTCATGAATTATAACAAAAGTTGGATAGTATTGTAAGGTATCAAAATTAGGGTTTTTATGGGGAAAAATATACCCAATATAAATATGGATGGTAGATACATCTATTTTAATAATCTTTCATCAATTGTAACAAAGGTAACTACTGTTAAAAAATAGTACAATAAACATTTTGCAGTTAGAGTGGCTTATTTTAAAGGCTTTGTCTTATTCTAGCATTAAAACTACAGGTTCTGTTTTTCCCTGTTACTGATCAACTGCAAAGAAGGGGATGGGGAAAGCAGAACCAAGGATTATGGACAGTTTTGGGGCACTTTAGCATTTCAAATTGAAATAGTAAAAGACAGGAGCAAAGTGATTGCAGGGGCTGGGTTTTCCACATTAAGCTGGTCATTGCTAAACCAAAGCTGTCTTTTCAAAACACTGAAAGGAAAATGAGGAAAGATAATCCAAATGTGAAAGTGTAGACAGACAGTTATTCATGATTACTATATACCCAGTCAATTTAGGGGATGTGTCCCAAATTGTTTCCTATGTAAATATAATATATTAACATTTTCATGAAAAGTTTAAAAATATTCTTACTCTGATTAAAGGGGAGATAGGAACTTGTGGTTTAAAGCTCCATTTCCTCCCATTTGGTGCCTCCTTTGCTGCTGACTGTTAAGTGGAGAAGGTCTGATCTTTGTCTTTGGGAGCAAAATAGGGCCCAGGAATAGGAGAGGCCCTTGAGGATCACTTACCCCCAGCCAGAGCTAAACAGAAGCCCTGCATGTGCGAGCTCCAGGGCCGGGCTGGGTCAGGAACTCAGGACTAGTTAGAGGCAGGTCAGGTCCCTGAGGCTATGGGGAGGGGCTCCCAAGCCTGTATCTGGTGCAAGTCCCTTGTGCTGTTGGGCTAAGCCTGGCAGGAGATCTGATGGGGCTTCTTGGCTCAGTCTCCCTCTATCAGACATTCTTCTTATGATGACCCAGAGAAGAGCCTGTGTACACGTGATCTTGCAGGAATTCAATTCATTCCTTACGGCAGTTTTAGATTTAAAGAAATATGGGAAGGTAGTACTGAGTGCTACCGTACACCCCAAACACAGTTCCCTATAGTTGGCCTGCTGCACTAGTGTGGAATATTAACTAAAGTGCTCAGTTTGTTCAGATTTCCTCATTTTTCACCAATGCCCTGTTTCTGTCTCAGCCTCCATCCCATACACCACATAACATTTAGGTATCCTGTCTCTTTGTGTTCTGCTTGGAGCTGACAGTTTCTCAGAATGTCCTTGATGATAACCTTGACTGTTTCAGGAGGACACTCAGGGACTTTATAGGAGGCCCTCTATGGATATTTGTCTGATGTTCTCCTTGTGATTAGATGTGGGTTATGGGCTTTGGAGGAAGACCCCAAAGGTAAAATGCCCTTCCCATCACATCCTATCAAGGGTGCATGCTGCCAAAACTACTTACCAATGAAGATGTGGACCTTGGTAAGATGAGATTTTCTAATCATTCAGAATTTGAAGTTCAGCAATACACCAAGTGTCCATAGACTAGGCTAGAGACACTGGCCTGACCTTGATGTCTTAGTCTGAAATGGCAGCAGGAGCCCAAAATGGGATCAACATTTAAGCCTGGTGCCAGCCCCTGGCCTCTCAGCAGAGTAGGTCCCAGCTCTGGGCCAGGCAGATCTCAGCTCCAGCAGGAAGTTCAGATGAGGAAGGCATAGCCAGGTGCATTGCTGTTGGCATATATGATTGTGCAGTGAGCTCATCACAGCTAGCTGCTTCCCCTGGGTGACCAAAATGTTCACAACTGATCAAATGAGTATCTTCTGTTGGTCTCTTTAAAATATGCCCAGGATATGAAACTAAGAAAATAATATAGACAAGGACATCTTAGGAATTTATGTAATAAACCAGCTCCAGAAAATATGACATGCAAAAGTTTGTCATTACAAAACAACCACCAAAGAGAGGGACATTTTTAATTTATAGTAGTTCTTAATTTTGAAAAGGAAATAACCACTGAGTCCCTATTATCTTCAAGACATCCTAATATCTTGTATCAACCAATAAATGCATATTTTTAATCTCTGACAAATGACTAAACATTTCACATGAGATTAATGCAATGCAATTTCAACAAATTAAGATTTTAAAAATTTCTTTTGATTTATTTAGATATTATCCCCAGAGGGTTCTGTATTTGCAAGATGCATGCCCAGTTTGAGGTTCCTTGCCCAAAGAAGGCCTGCATAAAACACAGACTGTGGTACCTTGTGCTCAGCCTGTGGAGAGGAGAACAGGAAAGAGGACCTCAATCCAGGAAGGAGAGAAGTTACAAGATGAAAGGAACTGGCAGTAAATTTCCTTTGGGAAGGACCATTTACAAGAAAGAAGGTGTGTGTTAGAATACAGGGGTTTCTCCTTTTGTCACCCTAGCTTTCATCTGTGCAAAGCACCCTGGTCAGGGTCAGAGTCATGCACCTGGATGCATTTGCATGATCAGCTGACATTTGGCACAGTGGATGCCTAGTTGAGTGGAAAGTGCAGCCCACATTAAGGAAGGAGCAATGAGAACACACAGCAAGGTCAGAAGGTCAGAGAGTGGGGCAGGAAAGCAAAAGTTGGGACTAGCACCCAATGGTGCTAATGTTTTATTCAATCCCCAAGGGGGTGGGGATTATCACCCCAAAGTCCAAGGTGACCATCTAGAGAAGAAGATGGAGTAGGATGCAGCAGGATCTCCCAGGAAAGCCCAGAATCTGAATGTCACTCTGCCTGTATTGCAGTAGTTAAGTGCCCAGAAGGAGGCCCAAGAACGCAGGAAGTGCTTCCTGCCTGGACTCTTGTCTAAGATCTTTGTTCCTGCTTAAGAAGTAGCTGCAGGGGTCTCCCCATATTGATCCCACCTCAGAAAGGGTACACAGGGACTGGAGGGAGGAAGTGAGGAGGGGTGCTTGGAAGGAGAGTAGCAGTGAGAGCTCCCTGTCCACACATCACTAATGATACAAATCAGCTGAACTAGAGCCCTAAATGATGTAGGACCCCACATGTCAGCCCTCAAACTCAGGTCTTGCCCTCTGGGAGAGCAGGGGGCTCCAAATATGCCTGATTATGTTTCTGCCATTTGGGAACATTTGGGTTTACATTAAGTTATAGAAACATAAAGTTTTCCATTTCTCACTGTCCTTCCTGGGTCTGTGCTGAGGTTCACATGCAGCTCTAAATCATGTTTAAGCCACACAATCAACCACACAGCAGCATTTCTCAAGAAGCTGATGCTATGTGTACAGTCACATGGCAAGGTGTGAGCTGTGCAGGTGGTGGACCTACCTCTGAGATGATGGTTCAAAAGACAAAGGATTGGACCTGAGGATACTCTGAACATATGCCCAATGCACCTATCACTTGCACCTATCACTTGGTGATAGGTGTTAGGGATGGCTTCTTCTATCATTATACTTGGCCCAAGCTCCATTCACAGGTGGGCCCCATCTTGAAATCTGAGACCTGCCTCCCTAGAGCCTGTTCCTCCCTGTTCCACAGTTCCTGGATGGCTTTAGTCCCATCCAAGATACCTGCCTACCTCCTGCACCCTAATCCTGCCTTATAAAGATTAATCCTTATCCCACAAAGGTATGAACAATTTGAAACTATTTTCACCTCTATTTGGGTACCCTATGGAGAATTAAGGATTCAACTGACAAAAAAATAGATAATTGTATTCATTTCAAACTTGCTCCACATTTTTCTGATCTAATTCCAACAACTGCTTGTGGTGTCCCTACAATGTGTCATGTAGTCTGCCCAATCCTAGAAGTACAGTGGTGATGACAGAGAGAAGCTTCTGTTCTAGTGGGAAGAAAGCCTCAAACTTCTTAATTAGAAACTCATCAAAACCACCTTGCTCAGCTCCTTATTTTGGCCTTGCCACATGCCAGGACTGCACACAGTCATCTCAGTAATCTCTGTTTTATAAATGAAGAAATTGAGGGGAAGGGAAGCCACATATTTGTTCAAGTCCTCATGTTTGGTATGATTGTTAGGTTAATGTGTAAATTTGGCCAGATAATTGTGCCCAGTTGTTTGGTCAAGCAAGCACTGGGCTAATTGTAATACAAGGACATTTATGAACTTGCTTTAGTCACCAGTAAGTTCACTACATAGATAGCTGATTACAACTACATCAACCAGGGAGACTGCCATCAGCAATGAGTGACACTTTATCCAATCAGTTGAATGTCTTAAAAGGGGAAGTGATTTTTACATTCAGAGAGAATTTCCCAGCTCATCTTTGGACAGCCAACATCTCCTGAAAACTCGTCAAGGACCATCACTGGACTTTCATTGGATCCCCTGGTTGCAGCCTGCCTATGGAACCTGGACTTGTGCATCCCCATGGTAATATGAAAGACTCTTATTAAATCTCATATTATTGGCAGATATCTCCTGTTGATTCTATTTCCCTAGAGAATCCTGACTAATACACCTGGTAAGTCTATTAGTTCTGCTAATACAAGTTCTGCTTTAGAACTACAACTTTAACCAGAGGTTCCATTGCTCT
Organism: Tolypeutes matacus; assembly: GCA_026826555.1. Classification (NCBI taxonomy): domain Eukaryota; kingdom Metazoa; phylum Chordata; class Mammalia; order Cingulata; family Chlamyphoridae; genus Tolypeutes; species Tolypeutes matacus. The sequence continues at coordinate 139,429 of JAKSZT010000104.1, read as the reverse complement.
CAAAGCCATTAAGGGAGAAATAGACAGTTCTAAATAATAGTTGGAGATTTCCATACTCCACCAACAAAAATTAATACAGAGAGCACTGAGGGAAGATGTTAGAAGAGGAAGTTCCATGGATCAGTCCCTCCACTGAAACAATTATTGAACTGGCAGAAACCACCTATTTTGCTGGTGCCAGAAGACTTAGTCCTGCAAACTCAAGGGAAGTGTGGTCTGAGCAATTTTTACTGATTTTGATCAGCTATGCACACATTGGGAGGGTGACTGTGAGAGCAGCCATTGTAATATTCCCTCAAGTAAGAGCAGCAGAATAACCAAAAAGAGACAGTACCATTTTTAAATCTCTTTTCTCTTTCTATTCTGCTTTTGGGAGCAAAATAGTTTGGAATAGTCACAAGTTGATGTCTCTAGCCCTCAAGAACAATAGCAACAACAACTACAACTACAACAAACCCTTTCAATCCCAGACAAGTGGGGAACTAGATATTCAAAGTTCTGGAAAACATAAAACTCAGAATGTTCAGTTCCAAAATAATTACAAAACACACAAAGAAACAGGAGAGTACAGACCATTCACTGGATAAAAAAATTTGCCAGAAACCAACCCTGAGAAAACTCATTCTTTGGAATTCTTAGTCAAAGACTTTAAATCAACTATCTTAAAAATGTTCAATGATCTAAAGAAATACATATACAAACAAAAGGAATTAGAAAACATCTGGACAAAATACAAAGTTTTAAACTATAATAAACAATGAAAAAGATATTTTTGAGCAAAAAAAAATACAGTAATTGAAATAGAAAACTCACTAGAAGCATTCAAAAACTATTTGAATAGGCAGAATAAAGGACTGTTCACCCTGAAAACAAGAAAATTGAAATGATTCAGTGTGTGACTCAGGGAGAAAAATAATGAAGGAAAGTGAACAGAGACAGAAGATAATGTGGGTCACCATAAAGTATCACAACATATGCATCATTGAATTCCCAGAAAGACAAGATGGAAAGAAAGGGTCAGAAAAATTATTTGAAGAAATAATGGTGGCAAATTTCCCAAATCTCATGAGTGGCATGAATATACACATTCACAAAACTCAAAGTGCTCTAAGCAGGATAGACTCTAAGACATCTACAAGACAAATTATAGCAAAACTGTCAAAATCCAAATATAAAGAAGGGATTTTGAGAACAGCAAGAAAGAAGCAACTTTTAGAATGTTAGGGATCCCAACATCATTAATAGCATAAATCTCATCAGAAATCATGGATGGCAGAAGTAAATGGGATGGTATATTTAATGCTCTTACAAAGAAAAATTTAAACTGTCAACAAAGAACTCTATATCCAGCAAAATTACCTTTCAAATGCGAAGCAGACGGGAGAGGGGCAAGATGGTGGCAGAGTAAGGAGCCCCAAGAATCAGCTTGTCCTACATGACAGATATATTCACTGAGATCTATCTGAAGCACTTATTTGGGAGACCCAGGAGACCAGAAGAGCATCCTGTAAAATCCTTGAAAGAATGGAAAGAGATGACTGCCCAAACGGCAGTGAAGATTTGTGAGTAGACCACTCCATGCCATGGAAGCTGGTACCCATCTTCCACTGGCAGTGCAAACCATCTTGGAAGCTGTTGGTCTGTGGCTGGACTAAGAAGCTCCATTTCCCGAAATTGGGGGAGGAAGAGAATGCCAGGCACTCATTTCAGTTACTGATTAGTACATTTGGCTGGGTAAATTATAATTGTAAGAAAAGCTATAGTTTGAACCTATCCAAATCAGAAAGAGGCTGGTAGCTGCTATTTTAACTCTGACCTTTGCATGAGGGGAAGAAGAGCTGATTGGAAATCACAGTGATGGTAGGAACCAGCTTCTTTCCACCAAGACTGGATTGGAGTCCTTGCCTAGCTTCCAGCTCCACCTCCATGGAGGAAGCTGGGGGAATCTGCACCAAACTCTTTGGGCAATTTCAGGCACTTTCAGCCTTCACAGACTGGGTATTCAGATACCTCGGATGTCTGACTTTCCAGGGATATCCTAGGATAAGGGGTCTTGTGTTTCCTCAGACTCTCTGGGCAACTTCAAGAGCTTTTGGCCTATACTGATTGGACTGTTGAGAGCCTGTGGCTCCATCCCCTCCCAAATACTATAGAAGGGGACTAGTGTTTCCTCAGCCTTTCCAGGCAATGGTAGGCACTTTTGGCCTTCACAGACTAGACAGTTGGGTGCTTTTGGATTCACCCCCCGATAGGATATGAGTGGAGTGATGTTTCCTCAGGATCTCTGGGCTACTGCAGCTACATTCATTCTGCATGGACTGGGCTGTTGGGTGCCTGTGTCTCCACACCCATCCCACACTAGGATAAGAGAGGAACTGTGTTTCCTCAGCCTCTCTGGGCAACTGCAGGTATTTCAGCCCTCACAGAATTTGTTAGGGGTCTGTGGTTCCATCCCCACAAATTAAAGGACAGTAGAGACAGCACTCCCTGAACCTCTCATGGCAACTGGAGATGCTCTCAACCCACATAGATTAGATAGTTGGGCACACTGGAGGGTCCAACTCCACACCTGACAGGGGAGGAGTGGAGCCAGTGATACATCAATCTACCTGGGCAACTGTGATTAGTTTTGACCTGGATAGCTTAGTTTGCTGCCCACACTTGCAGGTCTATCCCTGCCCCAGCCAAGAGAGAAAACTGTATGAAGCTTCATCAGTCTCTCTGGGCAACTATTGTCAGTCTTGGTTTGCATGGATTGGATTATCACACACAGCTGTGGCTTCATCCCTACCCCTGGCAGAGCAGTAAGTTGAGAGAAGTTTCATCAGTTCCTGGGGCAATATGGTCAGCTTCAGCCACCACAGCTTACAGTACCAACTACATCCTCAGCTCCTACTACACCACAAGCAAGGGAGAAAGGGCAAAAAAGACTTAAACTAAAGAGAGAAACTGTACTCAGAATAAATTCAGTTAGTTAGCCAGATGCCAAAACACCAAGAAAAAATTACAACCCATACCAAGAAACAAGAATATCTAGCCCAGTCAAAGGGAAAAGATAAGCCTCTAGATGACATAAAAGAAGTGAGAACTAATCATAGATATTTAATCAAATCTCCTTAATAAATTGAATGAGATGGCCAAAGAGATTAAGGATATTAAGAAGACACTGAGGGAGAAGAAAGAAGAACTTGAAAGCATACATAGAAAAATAGCAGAATTGAAGTTGCAATAAATGAAATTAAAAATACACTAGAGGCATATAACAGCAGATTTGAAGAAGCAGAAGAAAGGATCAGTGAGCTTGAAAACATAACCCTTGAAAGAGAACATAAAAAAGAACAAATAAAGAAAAGAATGGAAAAATTGAATAGGATCTCAGCAAACTAAATGACAGCAAGAGAAATGCAAACATATGTGTCATGAGTGTTCCAGAAAGAGAAGAATAGGGAAATTGGCAGAAGGAATATTTGAAAAAATTATGTTAGAAGACATAATTCTACTCTATAGAAGGATGTAGATATCCGTGCCCAAGAAGCACAATGTACTCTGACTAAATAAATCTGAATAGACTTACTTTGAGACATATAATAATCAGAATGTCAAATGATAAAGACAGAAAGAATCCTGAGATACTCAAGGGAAAAGAGATCTATCACATACAAGAGATACCAGATAATATTAAGTGCTGATTTCTCATCAGAAACATTGGAGACTAAAATGCAGTGGTATAATATATTTAAGGTTCTTCAAGAGAAAAACTGCCAGCAAAGAATCTTATATCTGGCACAAATTGTCTTTCACAATAAGGGTGAGTGTAGAATATTCACAGATAATAAGAAACTGCGAGAATTTGTAATCAATTGAATGGATTTTCAGGAAATACTATAGGGAGTGCTACAGCCTGAAAAGAAAAGACAGGGGAGAGGGATTTAGAAGAGAGTCAAGAAATGAATATTATATCAGTAAAAGTCACTAAAATTATAAACAGAGTGGTGAACATAAAATATGAGCGATAAAACTCAAAGGTCAAAATTGGTGAAGGAAAAACTGCCTTCATAGTAATAACAATGAATGTTAATGGAAAAACTCCACAATCAAAAGACACAGACTGGTGAAATGAATAAGAAAATATTAACTGTCTATAAGTTGTTTGCAAGAAAATCACTTTAGACCTAAGGAAAACAATAGTTTGAAAGTGAAAGGCTAGAAATTATATTCAGTGCATATAGAAACAAACAAACAAACAAAAAGCTGGAAAAGCTATGATTATTTTGAATGAAGTAGATTTTAAAAGTATAACTGTTATTAGAGACAAAGGACATTATAGATTAATAAAAGAGGTAATTCATCAAGAAGCAATAAAAATTGTAAATGTATATGCAACTAAGGATGCCCCAAACTACATGAGGCAAATACTGGCTAAACTGACGGGAGAAATAGATGTCTCTACAAAAATAGTTGCAGGCTTCAATGCACCTCAGTGAATTCTCGGCATTGGATAGACTATCTGGGCAGAGGATCAAGAAAGAAAGACAGAACTTGAAAAATATCATAAATGGACTAAACCTAAAGGCATATAAAGAATATTCTACCCCCAAAATAATAGGCTATATATTTCCTCAAGTACTTATAAGTCTTTCTCTAGGATAGACCATATATTGTGTCTGTAGCAGTTTGGCAGTTTGATATAGTTATGAATTTCAAAAATAGATATTGGATTATGCTTGTAAACCTGTCTGTTAATCTGGACATCATTAAGTTATGATTAGGGCATTGCCTAGGCCACATCATAAGGCATTGAGCCCCACCCCTTGGTGGGTGGAGTCTCAAATATAAAAATACATGGCAGAGGAAAGAGTTGGAGCAGTTTTGGTGTTGGAGTTCTGATGAGGAATGAGAGAAGGCCCTGGAAAAGAGATGAGCCATTCACCTAACAGTTCACAGCTGGCCTTGTGGAGAAAACAGGAGCTGAGCCCACAGAGAAATGGAGCCCCGGGAAGAGAGGAACACAAAAAGCCTGAACCCTTGCACATGTTGGCAGCTGTCTTGCTCCAACACATGGCAACAGACTTTGGTGAAGGAAGAAACTTATGCTTTATGGCCTTATAACTGTAAGCTTCTACCCCAAGTAAATACTCTTTATAAAGATGAATAGACTTCTGGTATTTTGCATCAGCACCTCTTTGGCTGACTCATACAGTGTCACAAAGCAGATCTCAATAAATTTAATAAGATCAAAATTATACAAAGCACTTTTTCTAATCTTATTGGAATATAATTGGAAACAGCAAGTGGAAAGATGGAAAATTCAGAAATATATTGAGATTATGCAACACAGTCTTAAATAATCAGTGGTTCAAAGGAGAAATTGCAAAAGAAATCAATAAATATATTGAGATGAATGAAAACAAAAACACAACATATCAAAACTTATGAGATGCAATGAAGGCAGTGTTGAGAGGGAAATTTATAGCCCTCAATGCTAACATTAAAAAAGAAGAAAGAGCTAAATTCAATTACCTAATTACACAGCTGGAAGAACTAGAAAAAGAATAGCAAATTATTCCCAAATTAAGGAGAGTGAAAGAACTAACAAAGATCAGATCAGAAACAAATGAAATTGAGAACAAAAACAATAATAGAATCAACAAAAACAAAACTTGGTTCTTTACTTGTGATTCTACACCAAAAAACTAGACAATATAGATGAAAAGAAAAATTCCTATGAACATTTGAACAACATATACCGACACTAGAAAAAAATAGAAGATCCCAATACATAAGTCACAAGTAAAGAGATCGAAACAATCATTAAGTAACTCACCTATAAGAAAGCCCAGGACCAGATGGTTTCACGGGTAAGTTCTACAAAGCATTCAAAGAAGATTTAATACCAATCTGAATCAAACTCTTCCAAAAAATTGAAGAAGTAATGCTACCAAACTCCTTCTGTGAAGCCAACGTCACACTAATACCAAGCCCAGATAAAGATATTATAAAAAAGAAAATTATAGAAACATTTCCCTAATGAATATGGATGCCAAAATTCTCAAGAAAATACTTCTTAATCAAATCCAACAACACGTTAAAAATTATTCATCACAATCAAGTGAATTTTATAGTAGGCATTCAAGTGTGGTTCAACACAAAAATATGAAACAGTGTAAAACACCACATTAATAAATCAAAGAAGACAAATCACCTGTTTCTGTCAATTGATGAAGAAAAGGCATTTGACAAAATACCACATCCTTTCTTGATAAACATACTACAAGATAGGAATTGAAGGAAACTTTCTCAACATGGTAAAAGTCATATATGAAAAACCCACAGCTAACATTGTACTCAATGGTGAAAGACTGAAATCTTCCCACTGAAATTGGGAACACGACAATGATGTCCACTGTTACCACTGTTGTTCAATATAGTGCTAGAGGTTCTAGCTAGAGCAATCATGCAAGGAAAAGAAATAAAATGTATTCAAATCAGAAAAAAAGAAGTAAAACTTCCGCTATTCACAGATGATATGTTCCTATACCTAGAATACCCCGAAAAATCTACAACGCTGCTGGAACTAATAAGGGATTTCAGCAAGATGGCATGATACAAGGTTAAATGCAAAAATTAGTAGTGTTTCCATACATTAGTAATGTGAAATCTGAGGAGAAAGTTAGGGGGAAAAATCCATTTACAATAGTGAGTAAAAGTATCAAATATTTAGGAATCAATTTAACCAAGGATGTAAAGCACTTTAATTAAGAAAACTACAATGTATTGTTAAAGGAAAATTTAAAGACCTAACAAAATGGAAGAACATTCTGTGCTCATGGATTGGGAGAATTAACATTGTTAAGATGTCAATTCTAGCCAAATTGATATACAGATTCAATGCAATCCAGAAAAAAAAATTTACCAGCACATTTTAAAGAAGTGGATAAATACAACTATCAAATTTATTTGGAAGCCAAATAACTAGAAACATCTTAAAAAAGAAGAACAAAGTTAGAGGAAGGTTCTCACTTATGGACTTTAAATCATATTACCTAGCTACAGTGGTAAATACAGCATGGTATGGGAATAAAGACAGAAACATAGACCATTGAAACTGAATTGATGATTGAAAAACAGCCCCTCACATCTACAGTCAAGTGATTTTTGAAAATGCTTTGACCCTCCCCTCCCAACAGTGTCAGCAGAATCTATTCAAAAAATGGTTCTGTGAGAACTGGATATCCATATCCCTAAGGAAGAAAAAGGACCCCCATCTCACACCTTATACAAATTAACTTGAAATGGGTAAAGACCTAAATATAAAAGCTAGAACCATAAAATTGATGGAAGAAAATGTAAGGAAACATCTTCAAGACCTGCTGGTAGGTGGTGCATTCTTAAACCTTACACTGAAAACATAAGCAGTGAAAGAAAATATGGATAAATGAGACCTCCTTCAACAGTTTTGTGGTTCATAGGACTTCATCAAGAAGGTGAAAAGGCAGCCCACTCAATGGGAGAAACTTTTGATAATCATATATCCAATAAGCATTTAATTTCCATACTATATAAAGAGATCATACAACTCAACAATAAAAGAGGAAGCAATCCAACTAAAAAATGGGAAAAGACTTAAATAGGTATTTCTCCAAAGAGGAAATAAAAATGACCAAAAAGCACATGAATCAAATTTTTAATATCACTATCTATTAAGGAAATGCAAATCAAAATGACAAAGAGATATCATCGCACACTGCATAGAGTGGCTATTATTAAAAAAAAAAACAGAAAACAATAAGAGCTGTAGAGGATGTGGAGAAACAGAAATACTCCTTCACTGTGGGTGGGAACGTAATATGGTGCAGCCTCTGTGGAAGACAGTTTAGTGGTCCTCATGATGTTGAATATAGAACTACCATAAGACCCACCGATTCCTCTACTAGGAATATAAACAGAAGAACTGAAAACTCTGATATGAACAGACATTTGCACACAAATATTCATAGCAGAGTTACTAACAATTGCCAAAAGATAGAAACAATCCAATTGTCCATCAACTGATGAATGGATAAATAAAATCTGGTATATACATACCTACAATGGAATGCTATGCTTCTCTAAGAAGAAATGAAATTGGGACACATATGATAAAATGGATGAATCTTGAAGACATTATGCTAGGTAAATAAGCCAGACAGTAAAGGACAAATAATGTATAATCTTACTAATATGAAATAAATACTAAAAATAAACACATGGAGTTAAAACCTATAGTATAGATTATTAGGAGATAAGAAGATGGCTGAGAAAATATACTGATGGTTAATTTTTGTAGAAGTTTTAATTAACTTGACTTTAAAAGTGTGGAAATGGATAGAGTTGATGCTAACACATTATAATGAGTGGAACTAATGCATCTGGTTTATAAATGGTTTTGTGGTTGAAAAGGGTAGCCCAGGGATGTAAATGTTAATTAAAGGAAAGCTAGAGAATAATCTAAGGACTGAATAAAATAGTGAACCCAGAGGTGGATGAGAATTGTGGTTAGTAGTACAAATACAAGAATATTTTCTATAAACTAGAACAAATGTGCATCAATATTTTAAGGTGGTAAGAATGTGGAGAAGCAAGGGAAAAATACAATTAATGTAATTCATGGGCTATAGTTAACAGAAATACTGTATTCTTGCATCAATGACAAAGATGCATTGTATTAATTAGAGGGGGTTATGGAAAAAAAATACCAAATGTATGCTATAGACCATAGTGGTAATTGTCTGATGATATTATCTCATAATATGCAACAAATGTTACACCACGATGTAGATTGCTGGTGGAGGGGTGTTGTATGTGAATTCCACACAGGTGCATGATTGTTTTTTTTTTCAGTTCACAACTTCTCTAATAAAAATATATTCAAATAATAGGGAAATTAAGAGATTTACAGATAATCAAAAGCTGAAAGATTTCACTACCCAGAAAACCTGCCCTAGAATAAATTCTAAAGGTAGGTTTCCAAACTGAAATAAAAGGACAATAGACAATAAATCAAAGACACAAGAAGAAATAAAGAATGTTGATAATGGTATCTATATTAGTAAATATAAAATCCTGCATTGTTTTACTTTTGTTTTGTAAATGGTTCCCTTCATATGACTTAACAGGCAAATATGTAAAATAATATTTAAATCTATGTCAATGGGCACACACTTCCTTGTAGAAGGGCTGAAGCTCAAGAAAATCTGTTTTATAACCAGATGGTTACAAAATAATAAAAATAAAACCAGATATCTCAGTGAATAAATCACAGATTTAACATTTTTAAATATTAAAATGCACAGTGTGCAATAAAAGAGTACAAGACAGATAAAGAAATAGGAAAAGATGGGCCATCCATAGAAGAGGATAATAATACAGAAAGTGCCAATGAAGAAGACAATTATGTGGTCATACAGAAAAAGCCTTTAAAAAATTATGTAAAGCAACACTCAAGGAGATGAAGGAAAATACAGAGAAAAAAACTAAAGGATACCAGGAAAACAATGAATGAGCAATGTGAGAGTCTAATTAAAATGATAGAAAATTTAAAAAAGGAACCAAACAGAACTACTGGAGTTGAAGGCTACAATAACTTAAATGAAAAATGCCCAGGGGGGCGGTTTCAAGAGTAGATTGGAGCTGGCAGAAAAATAAATCAGATAACTCGAAGACAAGTCATTTGAAATAAGTCATTCTGAGGAGTCGAAAGAAAAAGAAAACAATTATTATAAGTGAAAATTTTAAAAATGAAAAAAATTTTAAAAAGGGAAAATAGCTTAAGACACCTCTGAAACACCGTCAATCAAAGCAAAGTACTTGCTTTGGGTGCCCCAGAAGAAGAAAGAAACAAAGTGTCAGAAAGAATATTCAAATTGATAATGACAGCGAACTTCCCAAACTTATCAAAATGCATGAATAGGCACATCCAAGGAGCTCACAGAACACCAAATAGGATAAACCTGAAGACAAATTCACCCCATCACATATTGAATACAATATTGAATGCAAAGGACAAAGAGAGAATTCTGAAAGCTGCAGGAAAATAGCAATATTTGATGTATAAGTGAGTCCCAAATTCTGAGTTCTCCTCAGAAATCATGGGTTGAAATAATTAAAGTGCTGAATGAAAACAACTGCTAGCAAAGAATTTTACATCCAGTAAGATTCATTTCAAATATGAGAGAATAATACATTCTCAGAAAAACAAACACTGAAGATGTTAATCACTAGTAGATTTACCCTTCAAGAATTGCTAAAAGGAGTTCTTCAGACTTAAATAAAAACACACTAGATAACTGTTCAATGAAGCATAAAGAAATAATGATAAGTTCGGTAATCATAAATGCCACCATTATTGTACTATATGATTTGGTATATAACTCCACTTTTTATTTCCCATAGATGCTAAGATGCAAATGTATAAGGTTAATAATAAATCTACGTTTTGGGGGGGCATATAACATGCAAAGGTCTAAGTGATAACAGATTTTTAAAAGTGGTGAGGGGTCAGAGGGGTATAGGGTACATGCATGCTATTGAAATTAAATTGGTATCAAACTAAACGTGATTGTCATATAATTACGTTGTTACATTTTAACCTTACAGTAACCACAGGAAAATAGATGAAATATGTTGCAACATGCACAAAAAAGCAAATAAATATAAAAGTATGCAGTAATGAAAATAAGGTATGAAAAAGGTATAGGTCTTAAACAAAGGCTAAATAAAAAACTGGCAGAAGAAAGTCCTGTATTATAAATATTGGCTTTCAATGTAAATGGATTAAACTCTCCAGACAAAAGGCAGAGATTGGCTGAATGGATATAAAAAATGAAACATCTATATGCTGTCTGCAACAAACTCATTTTAAATTCAAAGATACAATTAGGTTGACTGTGAAAGGATGGAAAAATTATACCATGCATGTATTAACCAAAAAAAGAGCTGGGGTGGCTATACTAATATGAGATAAAATAGTCTTTAAGTAAGAAACAGTTATGAGGGACAAAGATAGTCATTAGATATTGATAAATGGGACAATTAAATAAGACGATGCAGCAGTTATAAATATATATGCACATAAAAGCAAAGCCCTAAAATACATTAAGTATATACTGACAGATTGGAAGGGAGAAATTGATGGTTTTACATTAATCTACAAAACAACTCCTAGAACTAATAAATGAATTCAACAAAATGGTGGGGTACAAGATGAACACCCCAAAATCAGAAGTGTTTCTATACACAAACAATGAACAATTGAAAGAATAATTCAGGGCAAAAAAAAATCCTACTCACAATTTTAAATAAAAGAATCAAATATCTAGGAATAATTCTAACCAAGGATGTTAAGGACCTGCAAACTGAAAGCAACAAAACATGGTTAGAGGAAAACAAAGAAATCCTAAATTAATGAAAGGACATTCCATGTTCATGTACAGGAAGACTAAATATTATTAAGATATCTAATACTATCCAAAACATTTTATAAATTCAATGCAATCCCTAGCAAAATCCCAACAATCTTGTTTGAAGAAATGGAAAATATTTAATTTTAAATGGAAGGATAAGGGGTCTCATATAGCTAAAGGTACCTTGAAAAGAAGAATGAAGTTGGAGGACTCACACATCCCTATTTTAAAAGTTATCACAAACCACCGTAATAAAAACTACATGTTGTACAAGCACGCTTTGCTCCTGCAGTAATCCTAAATGCTGCTTTGCATTTGCATTTACATTTTACACCTTCTAACTGTAGCTGGATTTTTTTTTCAAATGCCACTTGTTTTCTTTATACCTAGTCTATGAAGTTGTCATAGTATTCAGTTAGTCATATAATTCAAGATACTACCCATGTAGACACACTCTATTTTAAGGGGGGCAAATGCAATTAATGATGGAACATTTTAAAGGGGAGATTATTTGAAACCTCCAATTTGGTGATTGGGTGGATTTTCATGTTTTCTTTAGTATTTATTACTATCATACCAGTTCAAACTATTTTACTGTCTAATACATTAGCAATTTGTATTTCGATGGAAATTGTTACAGAATCTAAATATTTGATGAAATAAGAAGTAGCAGATTTTTTGTAGCAATTTTCTGGTAAAAGGTTTTTTTACAAGTCACAGGTTCTTGCTGCACTAATTTTTAAAAAAATATTTATTTCAGTTACTCTTATTCAAAAGTATTCTGCTCAGACAGAGCAGTCTGTCTGGCAGACAGAGCATTAGGGAAGAGTGTAGGATAAATGAAGGCAGAATGCCCTTTCTGTGAACCCGAGGCCCTGGAATGAGGATGGGTTGGTCTGGCCAACCACATGACCCTCATAAACGGGGGTGATGTAAGCATCAAAGGAGCACCTGTGAATAATAATCAGGAAGTCTGGTAATTGTTAACTAGTAACCCTTGTGTCCCACTGTTTGTAACTTTATAAAAGCTGACCATGTCTGTTAGGTGGCACAGAGCAGGGCACAGAGCATGGTGTGGCACCTTCCACCCAGCCACCACTGCATCCTGTAAGTAGGCTGAGCAGCCCTCTGCCTGCCACCACCCGGGTCTGTCTATGAGTAAGTAATAAAGGCATGGCCATTGCTGGGCAAAAAAAAAAAAAAAGTATTCTGCTCAAGTAAGAGCAGCACTTGTGAAAGGAAAAAAAACACACATGTTCTTAGTAGGTTACTAATTTGTAGAAGTTAATTAAGATTTTAGCCATCAGTGAGTTTGACGAAGGAAATTTATTTTTGTTCAAAAAAATGCTTCCATAAGATCAAGTCTTTTTATTTTAATCTTAATGTAGATGGAGAAATAGGAGGCAACCACAGTATGAAAGGAACTGCTACTTTGAACAGTTTAGGTCTTAAAGAGACAGCCAATCTAATTAATGCCAAGGGGAGAAAAATGAGCTGATATTGTAGCAGCTCCTCTGGCCCCATTCCCTGCAAAAAGAAACACATTACACCAGATTTGCTTATTTTACAGATATCTGGGTGGTATATAGTTTAAAGCAGCTTGTGAAATTATGCAAGTAGACTCAATTTTGTTTACCTTTCTCCAAGTTCTCGATTTTTGCTGTATAGCATTGGCAAAAAATATGTACAAAATTGAACTCTGTTCTTATTTCCTATTGTAAGCATTATAAATGATAAGCTCCTGTGTAAGACCTTGCACTCAGATCAAATATGTATCACAGCCCAGCCCAACAATAGTTAATGCACAGCTGTGGGGACCATGGGAGTTGTTTTGAAGATGATGGAATTGTACTAGAGTTGAAACTGATGGCTGTGGAGTTGTGTTTTTGAACTTGAATCTCACCTGTGATTATTTTTTTGTAGTTTTACATCTTTTCATGACTTGATTTTTCTCATATGCCAAGGTATTTGTAGGTTTACTGGATTTTGTTTTTAGGGACTGGGGTGGTAATTTCTTATCTTCCCATTTTTTTATTAAGTTGGTTGAGGTACGGTGTTATTCAGTAGGTATCGTCAGTGTCAGGTCCCGTAGATGAATGCCATTGTTATTATAATTATTATTTGTAATCACATTGTAACCTTGAATTTGGGCTTGTACCTGCATCTTTTGTACTTTGTACATTTGGTTCCTTAGCATTTTGGTTTCAGTCATATGTGTTTACTTTGTAGATTAAGTAGACTTCATCAACTCTCTCTGGATTTGTAGTTTAATTTAGAATTGTGTTAAACTGATGTTTTGCATGTGACTTCATTTTACATTAGTTTGAAAAATCATTTAATTTTTTAATTCTGGGATTTTGAACATTTACTGTAATTTGTAATATAACTGCTGTGAAATACTTGAATAAAGATGACAAGAAAAAAAAAAAAACTACATGGTACTGAAAAGGGGCAGACCTCTCTCTCATTCCCAACATTGTGCCACTAGCCATCTCAATCTTTCAGTCATGTGTGACACACCCTCTTTCCACCCCTGAATGACCTCCTGTGGCCTCTCTATTGACCACCCCAAAGCTCCAGGATCCACCCAAAACCCTCCCCTCCACCATAGTCCCTGCCCTGCACCCAACTGAGTAGATGGTAGTGGTCGTGTTTCCTGTGGTACAAGTGGGGGCTCCCAGGGTGCTTGCTGGGCAGCTCCACAAATTGGGCTCCATCCCCATCAGTAAAACACAATGGACCAGATGGGACCATTGTCTCCTGCAAAATGGCTTTCCCTGGGTTTGACCACCCCCAGCTTATCTGGTGGTAGAATATGGTGGTGTCTGCTAGGTTCCAGTGGGCAGCACAGAAGTGTATCCAGGGTCCCTGTACCTGGAGCTCCATGTTCCCTTGTACAGCCACTGCTGCCATTGAGGAGCTGGAAGTTGGGGATAGGAGGGGTCTCAGAGTCAGTCCTCCATCTGCAGATCTGGAACAGGACCTCAGTGGGAGTGCAGGTAAAAAGCCCAAACCCTGAGAGGGGTGGGGGGGCAAAAAAGAGCACAAAGTTGAGAACCCTGGGTGTGTGATGATCTTTGCACATTGTGCCTGCACAGCTCTCAAGACTCTGATCTGGGGAGGGTCACTGAGGGTCTGACTCTCATCACTAGACAAGCCCTAGGATTCTTTGCATACACATGCCCAGGCTGGACACTGAACAACTCCATAGCACCAGCCAGCACAGCAGGAGTTGGGCCTCATGCCTTCAGCTCTGGGGAACTAGGCACAGCAAGGCCAAAAAATGGGAAGAAAGAAAGCAGCAGGAGGAAGGAAGGAAGGCCTTCCACTCAGTATATCCCCACTGTGCACGAGGCAGCATGCAGCCAAGGGAACATCCACTCTTGGTTCAAAGATGGACAATGATGGTTGTGGACATGAGATGGTGGGATCCCCCTGCCTGACTGTCCACCATCCTCACAGAACAGAGCAAGTCATAGGTACCCCTGTGCCTGGAGACCCCAACAAGTACAACCCAGATTCACCCCAAGCACTTAAGCTTGGTATCCAGGCTGTGCCCATAAAGGTCTGGCACCCAGGCTCCAGTGGGCAGTCAAACAGCAGGGACTCATTGCCCATACACTGAGAGGACTCCATCCACATGAGCCTAGAGCCTCAGCCAAAGTGAGCAGCCCCTGGCATGGAGATAGCCAAGCACTACTGCAGCTCCCAGCAGATTATGTGGGCCATGGCTTGCTCCAGGTCAGCATCACAAACAGTGCCCAACTCGGGCCTCACCTTCCCTCCAGGTGCCCTTTGCAAGAGTGCTCCCCATCCATCAGCTGGGCCTCTGTGTACTCTGGGACTGAAGGCTGCACTGAGCAGCCCCCAGGGGCAAACTTCTCAGGAATGCTCTGGGGCCAGGGCAGGCTCTGTACAGGCCTGAGGGTGAATCAGCTTGACCTCAGCCCTGCCCTTGAGTCCCACAGGGATACAGGGTGCAGGACAATCAGTTGCCACCTAGCTTGGTACAGCCCAGTGGTTTCAGAGCCAGGCACCTGGGGGTCTGCAGGAAAAGGAGAAAACTCCCATCTCCTTGACATCTCTCTTGAGTCCTGGCTCCCACTCAGGTCTGGATACTTTGGATCCAACAGCAAACACTTATCCAAGGACAGTCAGCTCCTACCTCGGACCCCACCCACCTCCGGGAGACATAGGTCAACTCAACTGCACCCTCCAGGGTAGATGAGGGCAGTCCCAGCCTCAGCTCTGTGCCCTTTAGTGGCCTGGATCATCCTTTAACCCTGAAGCCCTTTTCTTGGGGGGCTACCAGCTCCATTTCCCCAGAAGGAGGGACCATAGTGGTGAGGGGTCAGGCTGGTATGAGCCTCTGTGGTAGAAAGAGAAGTTTACAAATTCTGCAGCACAGGGCACAGAGATACAGGCTTTTCGGGACCACGCACTGTAGAGATTCATAGAATTGCCTCAACCACCACTTACTGGGGATATAGAGTTCCATTCAAGCCCATGGCAATGGCACAGTGACATTACCCCCAATCTTAAAAAATCAAGACCTTGAAAATACATAAGGCTGTAGTGTCCCTACCTGAACATGCCACCTCAGTGTGCAATGGGAGTCCCACAAAGTTCATATTGAGCCTGCAAGATAAGATGTTGGAATCTGCCACCCAGCAGGCCACCTACTGTAATTTGTCCCCCAGGACCTCTCTGAATACGATTATTAGCGTGTGGTCGTGGAAGTGCAGTAGTTCTTCTATAATTGGTGATGTTGCATCTTGAAAAGAGCTCTGGACCCCTGAGAATCTGGGCCTCACCCAAGTCTCAAAAACATTTGCCTCCTCCTTGTACAATTCATACCTCTAGAAGGAGTCACCGGAATTCATTAGCTCTTATTGACTGAACCCAGCCTTGACCCCTGGGCCTGAGCCTTCCCTCCTGCTCCAGGGGGCTGCCTATTTAATCTTTAGATAGGTGATCTTTTTCCAAAAGCTGCTTCAAGTTATTTGATAAAATTTCATTGTATTACTTTTTTTCCCAAAAAATACTGCACAAGACTATAAATATGTCATTCTCTTTCAGTTGTAATGTTCTTAAAGTTATTCTTGAATGTTCTGTGGTGTCAATAAAACTCTTTAGTTCATTAAAAAGAACATAGGTCCTGGCAGGGAAGAGGCTGCAGGGTCCCTGACAAACCCACTAGGACCAGTTGTCACTGCCGCACACCTGCAAGCACAGCTGCTCAGTGGTCCCCAAACCCGCAGGGAACATTCCACAGCAAGGCCTCCCTGGCCTGTCAGTTGAGCCCCTGCATCCAGGACAATTCCATCTTCTGGGATCTCAGCAGGAAGGTGTGGGCCCCAGGGCAGTGCTACAGTTCAGCTGTCTGCAAATCATGGAAGCTTCTGCCAGACACTAGCAGTCCCCCCACACAAACACCTGCCATGCACCTTGCCTAACCAGGAGCCTTGGGGACTCCTCCCCGTCCTGGGCCTTTGGAGCAAGAAAACAGCAAAGCAGGCATGGATGTAGAGAAATTTCCTTTAGCATTTATGAGAATTTAAGAGTTAAGACTCAATTTAATGCAAAGCCCCAACTTTATACCAATCTTCCCTTCCATTATTACTCTTCATTTTGATCAACTCAGTTGTTTTAATGAATGAAAAGTTAGCAAAATCTGTCAAAATCAATCAGGTAATAGGAAAAGGATGATGACTGGTGTTTGTGCTGCCCCTGGATCATAGACATCTGTGGGCTGCAGCAGACACCATGGGGAGGGGCTAGCAGTCAAGGAGAACGGACCACAGCCATGGAGAAGACAGTACTATCCTTGGTCACCTCTGCAGTAGTCAGCCTGGGCCTGCAGTCTCAGGGAGAGGGTGCATGTGGTCTGCTCACAAATAGAGAGTGGACACAATCCAGCTCTTCCGACATCCTTGAAGGAAGCCAAGGAGCATTCACATGTCTTTGGATGTATTAAAGACCTCATCTGCCACAGGAGTGCAAGCTCCTCCCTAAACATTCTCAGGTGGGCAGAGAGGGCCAGTGGGTTTCCTGCAAGCTGATGTGAAGTACCATGTGCCTGTCCTCAGGGAGGCCTCAGCTCTATGGCTGCAGCACACCAGAGTCCAGGCTCAGCTGAAGGACAGTGCTGGTCTGAGATCACATGGAAGGTTTGATTGAATACTGGGGTTGCTCCAAACTTATGTGTGCTGGGAATAGGCAGATGTAGTAATTTAATCAATATCCTAATTTTCCTCTAGGAATGGGGACTATGGCCACCACCAAAAACTCACACTCCTCTTACTAGGAAGATGTCTGTCCTCAGGAAATCAGCCAATATTCAAGGAAAGAATATTAAATAAATTTTGGGCAGGCACACAATGGAACATGAGGCCATCACTAAAAATGATAGTGCAAATGAGGAAAGTATAGACAAGCCAATAGGAAGAATTAAGTTAAAAACACAACAAATCAATAGAAAGCATGCTATGCTGCATTCTGTAAAAGATGCTCTCTTTTGTTCATTTCTGCAAAGGAGAGTCCTCAGTAGACTTAAACCACAAGGTTAAAAAGGTTCATTTCTGGAACCCAGAATGTTAAATGATTTTTCATTTTCTTCTTGTGTCTTATCTGTAC
>JAKSZT010000104.1:102521-112655 GCA_026826555.1 Tolypeutes matacus | reverse complement strand
AAGACTTAAATAGGTATTTCTCCAAAGAGGAAATAAAAATGACCAAAAAGCACATGAATCAAATTTTTAATATCACTATCTATTAAGGAAATGCAAATCAAAATGACAAAGAGATATCATCGCACACTGCATAGAGTGGATATTATTAAAAAAAACAAACAAACAGAAAACAATAAGAGCTGTAGAGGATGTGGAGAAACAGAAATACTCCTTCACTGTGGGTGGGAACATAATATGGTGCAGCCTCTGTGGAAGACAGTTTAGTGGTCCTCATGATGTTGAATATAGAACTACCATAAGACCCAAAATTCCTCTACTAGGAATATAAACAGAAGAACTGAAAATTCTGATATGAACAGACATTTGCACGCAAATATTCACAGAGAGTTACTAACAATTGCCAAAAGATAGAAACAATCCATTTGTCCATCAACTGATGAATGGATAAGTAAAATCTGGTATATGCATACCTACAATGGAATGCTATGCTTCTCTAAGAAGAAATGAAATTGGGACACATATGATAAAATGGCTGAATCTTGAAGACATTATGCAAGTTAAATAAGCCAGACAGTAAAGGAAAAATAATGTATAATCTTACTAATATGAAATAAATACTAAAAATAAACACATGGAGTTAAAACCTATAGTATAGATTATTAGGAGATAAGAAGATGGCTGAGAAAATATACTGATGGTTAATTTTTGTAGAAGTTTTAATTAACTTGACTTTAAAAGTGTGGAAATGGATAGAGTTGATGCTAACACATTATAATGAGTGGAACTAATGCATCTGGTTTATAAATGGTTTTGTGGTTGAAAACGGTAGCCCAGGGATGTAAATGTCAACTAAAGGAAAGCTAGAGAATAATCTAAGGACTGAATAAAACAGTGAACCCAGAGGTGGATGAGAATTGTGGTTGGTAGTACAAATACAAGAATATTTTCTATAAACTAGAACAAATGTGCATCAATATTGTAAGGTGGTAAGAATGTGGAGAAGCAAGGGAAAAATACAATTAATGTAATTCATGGACTATAGTTAACAGAAATACTGTAATATCCTTGCATCAATGACAAAGATGCATTGTATTAATTAGAGGGGGTTATGGAAAAAAAATACCAAATGTATGCTATAGACCATAGTGATAATTGTCTGATGATGTTATCTCATAATCTGCAACAAATGTTACACCACGATGTAGATTGCTGGTGGAGGGGTGTTGTATGTGAATTCCACACATGTGCATGATTGTTTTTTTTCAGTTCACAACTTCTCTAATAAAAATATATTCAAATAATAGGGAAATTAAGAGATTTACAGATAATCAAAAGCTGAAAGGTTTCACTACCCGGAAAACCTGCCCTAGAATAATTTCTAAAGGTAGGTTTTCAAACTGAAATAAAAGGACAATAGACAATAAATCAAAGGCACAAGAAGAAATAAAGAATGTTGATAATGGTATCTATATTAGTAAATATAAAATCTTGCATTGTTTTACTTTTGTTTTGTAAATGGTTCCCTCATATGACTTAACAGGCAAATATGTAAAATAATATTTAAATCTATGTCAATGGGCACACACTTCCTTGTAGAAGGGCTGAAGCTCAAGAAAATCTGTTTTATAACCAGATGGTTACAAAATAATAAAAATAAAACCAGATATCTCAGGGAATAAATCACAGATTTAACATTTTTAAATATTAAAATGCACAGTGTGCAATAAAAGAGCACAAGACAAATAAAGAAATAGGAAAAGATGGGCCATCCATAGAAGAGGATAATAATACAGAAAGTGCCAATGAAGAAGACAATTATATAGTCATACAGAAAAAGCCTTTTAAAAATTATGTAAAGCAACACTCAAGGAGATGAAGGAAAATACAGAGAGAAAAAACTATAGGATACCAGGAAAACAATGAATAAGCAATGTGAGAATCTAATTAAAATGATAGAAATTTTAAAAAAGGAACCAAACAGAACTACTGGAGTTGAAGGCTACAATAACTTAAATGAAAAATGCCCAGGGAGGGTTTCAAGAGTAGATTGGAGCTGGCAGAAAAATAAATCAGATAACTCGAAGACAAGTCATTTGAAATAAGTCAGTCTGAGGAGTCGAAAGAAAAAGAAAACAATTATTATAAGTGAAAATTTTAAAAATGAAAAAATTTTTAAAAAGGGAAAGTAGCCTAAGACACCTCTGAAACACCATCAATCAAAGCAAAGTACTTGCTTTGGGAGCCCCAGAAGAAGAAAGAAACAAAGTGTCAGAAAGAATATTCAAATTGATAATGACAGCTAACTTCCCAAACTTATCAAAATGCATGAATAGGCACATCCAAGGAGCTCACAGAACACCAAATAGGATAAACCTGAAGACAAATTCACCCCATCACATATTGAATACAATATTGAATGCAAAGGACAAAGAGAGAATTCTGAAAGCTGCAGGAAAATAGCAACATTTGATGTACAAGTGAGTCCCAAATTCTGAGTTCTCATCAGAAATCATGGGTTGAAATAATTAAAGTTCTGAATGAAAACAACTGCTAGCAAGGAATTTTACATCCAGTAAGATTCATTTCAAATATGAGAAAATAATACATTCTCAGAAAAACAAACACTGAAGATGTTAATCACCAGTAGATTTACCCTTCAAGAATTGCTAAAAGGAGTTCTTCAGACTTAAATAAAAACACACTGGATAACTGTTCAATGAAGCATAAAGAAATAATGATAAGTTCGGTAATCATAAATGCCACCATTATTGTACTATATGATTTGGTATATAACTCCACTTTTTATTTCCCATAGATGCTAAGATGCAAATGTATAAGGTTAATAATAAATCTACGTTTTGGGGGGGCATATAACATACAAAGGTCTAAGTGATAACAGATTTTTAAAAGTGGTGAGGGGTCAGAAGGGTATAGGGTACATGCATGCTATTGAAATTAAATTGGTATCAAACTAAACGTGATTGTCATATAATTACATTGTTACATTTTAACCTTACAGTAACCACAGAAAAATAGATGAAAATATACCCTGATAGAAATGAGAAGGCAGTCAATATGTTGCAACATGCACAAAAAAGCAAATAAATATAAAAGTATGAAGTAATGAAAATGAGGTATGAAAAAGGTATAGGTCTTACAAAGGCTAAATAAAAAAACTGGCAGAAGAAAGTCCTGTATTATAAATATTGGCTTTCAATGTAAATGGATTAAACTCTCCAGACAAAAGGCAGAGATTGGCTGAATGGATAGAAAAAATGAAACATCTATATGCAGTCTGCAACAGACTCATTTTAAATTAAAAAATACAATTAGGTTGACTGTGAAAGGATGGAAAAATTATACCATACATGTATTAAACAAAAACAGAGCTGAGGTGGCTATACTAATATGAGATAAAATAGTCTTTAAATAAGAAACAGTTATGAGGGACAAAGATAGTCATTAGATATTGATAAATGGGACAATTAAATAAGATGATGTAGCAGTTATAAATATATATGCACATAAAAGCAAAGCCCTAAAATACATTAAGTATATACTGACAGATTGGAAGGGAGAAATTGATGGTTTTACATTAATCTACAAAACAACTCCTAGAACTCCTAGCTGAATAAATGAATTCAGCAAAATGGTGGGGTACAAGATGAACACCCAAAAATCAGAAGTGTTTCTATACACAAACAATGAACAATTGAAAGAAGAATTCAGGGCAAACAAAAATCCTACTCACAATTTCAAATAAAAGAATCAAATATCTAGGAATAATTCTAACCAAGGATGTTAAGGACCTGTAAACTGAAAGCAACAAAACATGGCTAGAGGAAAACAAAGAAATCCTAAATTAATGAAAGGACATTCCATGTTCATGTACAGGAAGACTAAATATTATTAAAATATCTAATACTATCCAAAACATTTTATAAATTCAATGCAATCCCTAGCAAAATCCCAACAATCTTGTTTGAAGAAATGGAAAATATTGTCATCACATTTAAATGGAAGGATAAGGGGTCTCATATAGCTAAAGGTACCTTGAAAAGAAGAATGAAGTTGGAGGACTCACATATCCCTATTTTAAAAGTTATCACAAACCACCGTAATAAAAACTACATGTTGTACAAGCACGCTTTGCTCCTGCAGTAATCTTAAATGCTGCTTTGCATTTGCATTTACATTTTACACCTTCTAACTCTAGCTGGATTTTTTTCAAATGCCACTTGTTTTCTTTATACCTAGTCTATAAAGTTGTCATAGTATTCAGTTAGTCATATAATTCAAGATACTACCCATGTAGACACACTATAATTTTAAGGGGGGCAAATGCAATGAATGATGGAACACTTTAAAGGGGAGATTATTTGAAACCTCCAATTTGGTGATTGGGTGGATTTTCATGTTTTCTTTAGTATTTATTACTAACATACCAGTTCAAACTATTTTACTGTCTAATACATTAGCAATTTGTATTTCGATGGAAATTGTTACAGAATCTAAATATTTGATGAAATAAGAAGTAGCAGATTTTTTGTAGCAAGTTTCTGGTAAAAGGTTTTTTTGCAAGTCACAGGTTCTTGCTGCACTAACTTTTAAAAAAATATTTATTTCAGTTACTCTTATTCACAAGTATTCCGTTCAAGTAAGAGCAGCACTTGTGAAAGGAAAAAAATCACACATGTTCTTAGTAGGTTACTAATTTGTACAAGTTAATTAAGATTTTAGCCATCAGTGAGTTTGACAAAGAAATTTATTTTTGTTCAGCATTAAAATGCTTCCATAAGATAAAGTCTTTTTATTTTAATCTTAATGTAGATGGAGAAATAGGAGGCAACCTCAGTATGATAGGAACTGCTACTTTGAACAATTTAGGTCTTAAAGAGACAGCCAATCTAATTAATGCCAAGGGGAGAAAAATGAGCTGATACTGTAGCAGCTCCTCTGGCCCCATTCCCTGCAAAAAGAAACACATTACACCAGATTTGCTTATTTTACAGATATCTGGGTGTTATATAGTTTAAAGCAGCTTGTGAAATTATGCAAGTAGACTCAATTTTGTTTACCTTTCTCCAAGTTCTCAATTTTTGCTGTATAGCATTGGCAAAAAATATGTACAAAATTGAACTCTGTTCTTATTTCCTATTGTGAGCATTATAAATGATAAGCTCCTGTGTAAAACCTTGCACTCAGATCAAATATGTATCACAGCCCAGCCCAACAATAGTTAATGCACAGCTGTGGGGACCATGGGAGTTGTTTTGATGATGATGGAATTGTACTAGAGTTGAAACTGATGGCTGTGGAGTTGTGTTTTTGAACTTGAATCTCACCTGTGATTATTTTTTTGTAGTTTTACATCTTTTCAAGACTTGATTTTTCTCATATGCCAAGGTATTTGTAGGTTTACTGGATTTTGTTTTTAGGGATTGGGGTGGTAATTTCTTATCTTCCCATTTTTTTATTAAGTTGGTTGAGGTACGGTGTTATTCAGTAGGTATCGTCAGTGTCAGGTCCCGTAGATGAATGCCATTGTTATTATAATTATTATTTGTAATCACATTGTAACCTTGAATTTGGGCTTGTACCTGCATCTTTTGTACTTTGTACATTTGGTTCCTTAGCATTTTGGTTTCAGTAATATGTGTTTACTTTGTAGATTAAGTAGACTTCATCAACTCTCTCTGGATTTGTAGTTTAATTTAGAATTGTGTTAAACTGATGTTTTGCATGTGACTTCATTTTACATTAGTTTGAAAAATCATTTAATTTTTTAATTCTGGGATTTTGAACATTTACTGTAATTTGTAATATAACTGCTGTGAAATACTTGAATAAAGATGACAAGAAAAAAAAAAAAAAAAACTACATGGTACTGAAAAGGGGCAGACCTATCTCTCATTCCCAACATTGTGCCACTAGCCATCTCAATCTTTCACTCATGTGTGACACACCCTCTTTCCACCCCTGAATGACCTCCTTTGGCCTCCCTATTGACCACCCCAAAGCTCCAGGATCCACCCAAAACCCTCCCCTCCACCATAGTCCCTGCCCTGCACCCAACTGAGTAGATGGTAGTGGTTGTGTTTCCTGTGGTACAAGTGGGGGCTCCCAGGGTACTTGCTGGGCAGCTCCACAAATTGGGCTCCATCCCCATCAGTAAAACACAATGGACCAGATGGGACCATTGTCTCCTGCAAAATGGCTTTCCCTGGGTATGACCACCCCCAGCTTAACTGGTAGTAGAAGATGGTTGTGTCTGCTAGGTTCCAATGGGCAGCACAGAAGTGTACCCAGGGTCCCTGTACCTGGAGCTCCATGTTCCCTTGTACAGCCACTGCTGCCATTGAGGTGCTGGAACTTGGGGATAGGAGGGGTCTCAGAGTCACTCCTCCATCTGCAGATCTGGAACAGGACCTCAGTGGGAGTGCAGGTAAAAAGCCCAAACCCTGAGAGGGATGGGGGGGCAAAAAAGAGCACAAAGTTGAGAACCCTGGGTGTGTGATGATCTCTGCACATTGTGCCTGCACAGCTCTCAAGACTCTGATCTGGGGAGGGTCACTGAGGGTCTGACTCTCATCATTAGACAAGCCCTAGGATTCTTTGCACACACATGCCCAGGCTGGACACTGAACAACTCCATAGCACCAGCCAGCACAGCAGGAGTTGGGCCACATGCCTTCAGCTCTGGGGAACTAGGCACAGCAAGGCCGAAAAATGGGGAGAAAGAAAGCAGCAAGAGGAAGGAAGGAAGGCCTTCCACTCAGTATATCCCCACTGTGCACGAGGCAGCATTGCAGCCAAGGGAGCATCCACTCTTTGCTCAAAGATGGACAATGATGGTTGTGGACATGAGACGGTGGGATCCCCCTGCCTGACTGTCCACCATCCTCACAGAACAGAGCAAGTCATAGGTACCCCTGTGCCTGGAGACCCCAACAAGTACAACCCAGATTCACCCCAAGCACTTAAGCTTGGTATCCAGGCTGTGCCCATAAAGGTTTGGCACCCAGGCTCCAGAGGGCAGTCAAACAGCAGGGACTCATTGCCCATACACTGAGAGGACTCCATCCACATGAGCCTAGAGCCTTAGCCAAAGTGAGCAGCCCCTGGCATGGAGACAGCCAAGCTCTACTGCAGCTCCCAGCAGATGATATGGGCCATGGCTTGCTCCAGGTCAGCATCACAAACAGTGCCCAACTCAGGCCTCACCTTCCCTCCAAGTGCCCTTTGCAAGAGTGCTCCCCACCCACCAGCTGGGCCTCTGTGTATTATGGGACTGAAGGCTGCACTGAGCAGCCCCCAGGGGCAAACTTCTCAGGAATGCTCTGGGGCCAGGACAGGCTCTGTACAGGCCTGAGGGTGAATCAGCTTGACCTCAGCCCTGCCCTTGAGTCCCACAGGGATACAGGGTGCAGGACAATCAGTTGCCACCTAGCCTTGGTACAGCCCAGTGGTTTCAGAGCCAGGCACCTGGGGATCTGCAGGAAAAGGAGAAAACTCCCATCTCTTTGACATCTCTCTTGAGTCCTGGCTCCCACTCAGGTCTGGATACTTTGGATCCAACAGCAAACACTTATCCAAGGACAGTCAGCTCCTACCTCGGACCCCACCTCCGGGAGACATAGGTCAACTCAATTGCACCCTCCAGTGTAGATGAGGGCAGTCCCAGCCTCAGCTCTGTGCCCTTTAGTGGCCTGGATCATCCTTTAACCCTGAAGCCCTTTTCTTGGGGGGCTATCAGCTCCATTTCCCCAGAAGGAGGGACCATAGTGGTGAGAGGTCAGGCTGGTATGAGCCTCTGTGGTAGAAAGGGAGGTTTACAAATTCTGCAGCACAGGGCACAGAGATACAGGCTTTTCGGGACCACGCACTGTGGAGATTCATAGAATTGCCTCAACCACCACTTACTGGGGATATAGAGTTCCATTCAAGCCCATGGCAATGGCACAGTGACATTACCCCCAACTCAAAAAATCAAGACCTTGAAAATACATCAGGCTGTGGTGTCCCTACCTGAACATGCCACCTCAGTGTGCAATGGGAGTCCCACAAAATTCATATTGAGCCTGCAAGATAAGATGTAGGAATCTGCCACCCAGCAGCCCACAACCTACTGTAACTTGTCCCCCAGGACCTCTCTGACAAGAGCTCTGGACACCTGAGAATCTGGGCCTCACCCAAGTCTCAAAAACATTTGCCTCCTCCTACAATTCATACCTCTAGAAGGAGTCACCGGAATTCATTAGCCCTTATTGACTGAACCCAGCCTTGACCCCAGGGCCTGAGCCTTCCCTCCTTCTCCAGGGGGCTGCCTATTTAATCTTTAGATAGGTGATCTTTTTCCAAAAGCTGCTTCAAGTTATTTGATAAAATTTCATTGTATTACTTTTTTTACCAAAAAATACTGCACAAGACTATAAATATGTCATTCTCTTTCAGCTGTAATGTTCTTAGTTATTCTTTTTTTTTTTTATAACCAAGTTTTTTTTAATATATACTTAAAAAGTTTTTTAGCAAAACTTAGATTACATAAATGTTACACAAAAAATATAGGGGATTCCAATATGCTCCAGTCCCTAGCCTTCCGCTCTGTGGTGTCAATAAAAGTCTTTAGTTCATTAAAAAGAACATAGGTCCTAGCAGGGAAGAGGCTGCAGGGTCCCTGACAAACCCACTAGGACCAGTTGTCACTGCCGCACACCTGCAAGCACAGCTGCTCAGTGGTCCCCAAACCCACAGGGAGCATTCCACAGCAAGGCCTCCCTGGCCTGTCAGTTGAGCCCCTGCATCCAGGACAATTCCATCTTCTGGGATCTCAGCAGGAAGGTGTGGGCCCCAGGGCAGTGCTACAGTTCAGCTGTCTGCAGATCATGGAAGCTTCTGCCAGACACCAGCAGTCCCCGCACACAAACACCTGCCATGCACCTTGCCTAACCAGGAGCCTTGGGGACTCCTCCCCGCCCTGGGCCTTTGGAGCAAGAAAACAGCAAAGCAGGCATGGATGTAGAGAAATTTCCTTTAGCATTTATGAGAATTTAAGAGTTAAGACTCAATTTAATGCAAAGCCCCAACTTTATACCAATCTTCTCTTCCATTATTACTCTTCATTTTGATCAACTCAGTTGTTTTAATGAAATGAAAAGTTAGCAAAATCTGTCAAAATCAATCAGGTAATAGGAAAAGGATGATGACTAGTATTTGTGCTGCCCCTGGATCATAGACATCTGTGGGCTGCAGCAGACACTCACCAGGGGGAGGGGCTAGCAGTCAAGGAGAAGGGACCACAGCCATGGAGAAGACAGTACCATCCCTGGTCACCTCTGCAGTAGTCAGCCTGGGCCTGCAGTCTCAGGGAGAGGGTGAATGTGGTCTGCTCACAAATAGAGAGTGGACCCAATCCAGCTCTTCCGACATCCTTGAAGGAAGCCAAGGAGCATTCACATGTCTTTGGATGTATTAAAGACCTCATCTGCCACAGGAGTGCAAGCTCCTCCCTAAACATTCTCAGGTGGGCAGAGAGGGCCAGTGGGTTTCCTGCAAGCTGATGTGAGGTACCATGTGCCTGTCCTCAGGGAGGCCTCAGCTCTATGGCTGCAGCACACCAGAGTCCAGGCTCAGCTGAAGGACAGTGCTGGTCTGAGATCACATGGAAGGTTTGATTGAATACTGGGGTTGCTCCAAACTTATGTGTGCTGGGAATAGACAGATGTAGTAATTTATTCAATATCCTAATTTTCCTCTAGGAATGGGGACTATGGCCACCACCAAAGACTCACACTCCTCTTACTGGGAGGATGTCTGTCCTCAGGAAATCAGCCAATATTCAAGGAAAGAATATTAAATAAATTTTGGGCAGGCACACAATGGAACGCGAGGCCATCATTAAAAATGATAGTATAAATGAGGAAAGTATAGACAAGCCAATAGGAAGAATTAAGTTAAAAACACAGCAAATCAATAGAAAGCACGCTATGCTGCATTCTGTAAAAGATGCTCTCTTTTGTTCATTTCTGCAAAGGAGAGTCCTCAGTAGACTTAAACCACAAGGTTAAAAAGGTTCATTTCTGGGACACAGAATGTTAAATGATTTTTCATTTTCTTCTTGTGTCTTATCTGTAC
>JAKSZT010000104.1:85826-97062 GCA_026826555.1 Tolypeutes matacus | reverse complement strand
GAGTTCAGGCTTCCTGATTTCCTCTCTTCCTGGGGCTCTTTTCTCTCCAGGTTTGGCTTCTCTGGTCTCTCCCCAAGGCCAACTATAAACTGTAAGGCACATGGCTCATCTCTCTTCCCAGGCTTCTGCTGTGTCTAATGGAGGCCTCTCTTTTCCTCACATATCTGCTTCTCTGTCTATTTACTTCCTGGGGCTCCAGCATTAAAACTCCACACTTTGTCCTCTGCCATGCCTTTTCTCTGTGAGTCCCCACCCACCAAGGTGATGGGGACTCAACATCCTACTGATGTGGCCCAATCAAAGCCCTAGTCATAATTTAATCAAGTAAATGTGAAACGTTGGAATTCGATAAAATCTAAGGGTATCACTAGGCCGGAGGAACAGACCAGTTTACAAACACAATCAGTATTTCTTTTTGGAATTCATCAATGATATCAAACTGACAGTGTCTTATGGGAGAAAATCATCCTAATCTCTGCCAAGCCTTCCTGCCAAGTCAGTCAGGAAAGGCAGAAGTATTAAGACATGAAAACTAGTTGTGGGGGAGACCCAGGCATGCTCAGGATGCTTTTTGCCCAGGGAAGAAACAGCTGCCCCTGTCCATAGAGGGCATGCAGTCAGCAGGTGGGCTGTGTCTCAGGCCCTAATAGATGATCTTCAGGACCTGAGAACTCAGTGGCTTTCATTTTCTGGGTGCTTCCAAGCAACTCAGGAAGCAGCCCTCACCAAGAAGACAACAAGACTGTTCAGTGAGGACACAGCACACACACCCTGTCATTGACTGCTGAGTAAGTTCCCTGCGAGGAACTCAAATACCCATTGCCCTTCTCCCCTTCCCAACGCTCTTGTCTCCCACCAGCTCCTCCAATGTCCATGTTTAAACCTGAACATTCCCCAAATGCAGAGGCCAGGCAATTCTTCAGTGTGTGGACTACTTTTGGACCCTTATCAAATAGTCCAACCACAAAGAAAATCATGAGATGGCAGAAATGTAAATGATGAGACTATGAAAGCCAAATCAGAGTACAGTTTGTAAACTACAGCATTTTATGTGAGACATCAAAGTTTTTGTTTCAGCAAAGGAAGCCAAGTGATATAAGCTTTGGGGTCTAGGAAGGGCAAATTATTTTTATAGACAGAAATGAAGTTAGCTTGACTCCTACTAATTGGGCAAAGGTTTGTTCTATAGATGCACGTTTACATGTTTAAGGTATGTGGGCTTTGCTAGTATTGGGTTAAAGGTAATGAAGTAGGGGCTTAATTGGCTGTAGGTTGGCTACTTCATGGGGATTCAAATTTCAAAAGATAGAGGTTTTTGTTGTTTTGTTTTGGCTCTGAGAGGCCCCCAGTGCTTTGTCCACACAATTTTACCAAAACTGAGGGATAATCGTTATTTTTAGGTCTACTAATCTTGAGGTTATATCTTTTAAAGTGTCTTTGTTTCTTAATCAAGGTAAATGAAGATGGAATGCCTTTTCCATGTGGTCCTGGAATGAGGATGAGTGGGTCTGGCCAGCCACCTGACCCTCATAAACAAGAGGTTTGGGTGTAAGCATCAAAGGAACACCTGTGATAATAATCAGGAGGTCTGGTAATTGTTAACTGGTCCCACTGTTTGTAGCTTTATAAAAGCTGACTCTTCTAGGCAGTGCAGAGCACTCCCCCACCCCCCACTGGTTGGTAAGTGGGCTGGTTGGGTTCTGTAAGTGATAATGGCAGAGCTTCCCCCAGTCTGCCACCACGGGGCTCTGTTGTATGAGTAAGTAAGAAGGGCATGGCTGTCTCTGGGCTCCTGTGAGGTTTCTCTGGAATATCAAATTAGTTGGCGGAGCTTGACCGCCTGTGTTACAATTAGCATAGTCAACAAGCTAGGGTCTCTACCTGTGTTACACTTAAGTACACTTTTCTATGGATATAATCAGAGTGATATTGAAATTTCTTTAAAATAAACCAGGAGGGGGAGGGAAGGGAGGAGGAACAGATGAATGGATATTGGACATGTATTATAATTTATTCAAGTTAAAGAAGTTTGTTAAACTATTCACTCTGCTTTTGTATATGTTTGAAATTTTCCAAAATGTTTTGTTTTGTTTTTTTTCCACACAAAACTCTTATCTTCTGCCTAGACTTGCCTATCCTGGTTACCTGCATCAGCCTTCAGCAGGATTTGACCTCTAGGCTCCCTTGCCCACCCTGTCTACCCAGGTCCAAGGCTGCCTGTTAACTGTGTCCAAGACAGCAGGTCGCAAAGGGGGACAAGTGAAAAAACACACCAAGAGGAGAAACATAATGGTCCATACTGGGCTGCAACCATGTGGCAGAAAGAGACTTTCCTTCTGGCTGACCCACTGGTTTTCATTAGCATGGATGATCTCATCTTTTGGCATGCAACAGTGAGGATAACATATTGATACAATAGTGAGAATAACAAGTTGATCAGATTATATAACATACTATGTTATTCCTCACACATCCCAGGTACAGCTTCAGCTAACCTTGGAGAGACAAGGGATGTCTCAGACTAACTGCATGTCTTTTTCTGGGCAGGAGAACCTGGCATTGGAGACCAGCTCTACTTTTGAGCACCTCTGCAACTGGTTTGCCAACTACTGGTGGCACAAAAAATTCCTCCCCTTGAGCCTGGAGTAGGCCCTGACAGGGCTGCCAGGTGAACCCCACATTAATGCCCAGATTGGGGACAGGCCTGCATGGTCAGGTGAGTGGCCTGAGGGCCTAGGCTCCTCATGGTTTGGGGATGGACTGTTGGCTTCTGACAGGCTTCATGCTCATCCTGTGCCCCATTGGCAGGTTCAGTTTTTCTCAGTTGCTAGAGTTCACCATCAGGTGGTGTTTGGTTAATTTTTCATCTGGGAGTGAGAGTGCTGGTGTCAGATTGGGCTTAGAAGCTCCTATGTGACCAAATATTGGCAAGGTGGGGCTATGACAACCACTGTTTCAAAGTGACTGTGCAGCCAAGGGCAGGAGACAGGGCCATGGTGAGGCCAGAGGAAGGCAGTCAGTGAACCAATTGCCACGGCTGGGGAATGTCCTGAATTAATACTTTTGGATTTTTTGTTTGAGCCATAAAGGTTAATGGATTGAAGCAGTGGTGATGCCCTCCCCTGACCAGCAGGTGCTTTTAACTGCTTGGAAGCCCTCACTAAGCTGGGAAAAAGAGGCTGGGCATTAGAGCGTGGATGAGCCTTTTCTCCCTCTGACTCCACTGTGCTTTCAGTGGCAAGTGAGGGAAATGACCCTTCACAGTCTCTGAAGGATTCACAGTCTCCCAAGGATTATGGGAGTCACAGGCTCTGGCCCCAGAATTTCCTAGAGACAAGACTCTCTCAAAGTGCTCACTCCCAGGTACTGCCATTCCTATGACCACCAGGACCACTTCACCTGTTCAGGTCCTGCTCTGAGAGCAGCTCTGGGAGAGTTTGGTCTATGGCAGCTGAGAGCAGAGATAGCTCTACCCTGGGATGGAAGAAGCCCTCATGGCCACAGGTGGGGATGGCTTCCTACCAAGAATGGAAGAAGCAGACTTAAAAAGAAGAAAACTGTGCAGCAGTCATTTATTTATTTATAATATTTTGTCTTTTAAAATGCCATTGATGGGTCGGATGTGGCTCAACTGGTTGGGCGTCCGTCTCCCATATGGAGGGACCTGGGTTCGATCCCCGGGACCTCCCGGTAAAAAAAAAAAAAAAAATGCCATTGAATTAATTCATCAATTGTAACAAATGTACCACACTATTATAAGATGTTATTAATAGGAGAAGATGTGGGAGGGGGGGGGATTGGGGTATATGGGAATCCCTTATATTTTTAATGTAACTTTTCTGTAATCTAAAACCTCTTTAAAAATTAAGTTTATTGTATTTTAAAAATGTCATTGAGGTGGTTATGACCAATGTTTTCCAAAGTTCCTCCTCTGCCCTAGTTGCTGCTTCTAGCACACACCTGCACCCTCTACTCCTCCTTTGATGAGCTTGAAGCTGATGGAATAAAGAAGGTGCTGGTGGCTCACATGGCTGGCCAGCAGCAGGGCTGGGACCTAAGCTGGGGCTGAGACCCCTGTCCAGGTCTACCCATAACCCTGTTGTACATCTGTTCCTCCTTAGTCTTTAAAGTTTGACATCAGCATCTCTCATGTCTGCCTGGCTGGTTGAATCCCAGGCCCAGCCGCATCTTGCTGTCTGACCTTGGACCAGGTTCACCTAACATCACTGTGCCTATATTTTCCCACCTGTGAAATGGGGCTAACGTTATGTGGACTTGCTGTAGAGATTATCTGGGGTTAACCAAAGTATTGGAGCCCAGTCTGAGAAACAATGAATGTTTCATGAATATTGATTCTGCAAATTTTTAGTTACTTGCTGCCTGATATTCTTTAAATGCATCATTTCTTTACTCCACTTTTAGGCTCTTGCTAATCCTTTTCATTTTTCAATATTTTAGCAGTGGTCCATTTACCATCATTGTAAATATAATTGCTAATGTGTTTCAGGTTTCCACTAATTGTATTAAGTGTCCCTAGGGCAAGACCTTCAGAGTCCAGCCCCTAGTTCTCCCCTCTCACAGGCCTCAGGATGACGCTGAGCACAGAGTGACTCACAATATTTGGGCCTCACAGACAGTCAGGGAATGTACCCAGATGGGAACCCAGATTCCCAAACATGGCTGGAGTCTCTTCCCAGGTGCCAGCCAGTGGGAGCCTCTACCCAACAAGGCATGGTGTTTGCTTGTCCCCCAGGTATCTGCAGGGCACCAAGATATAGGCAGAGGGGCCAGGCTGCCATGCTGCCCTCTGGTCCCCTGTCTGCCCTGGGCCTGGCCTCTGCTGTCTGGCTGCCAGCAGTAAACTGATTGACACTTGCTGGCTGCCTCAAGATCCTGGATGATGTCCCTCATGCTGGCATCCTCCATGGAACTTTATTTCAAGATGGGCAGATGGTCAATGGTCAGGAGAAGGACTTCACAATGCCCTGTCTGGACGGCACTGCAGCTGTGCCCCTCGCCAACCCGGATGATGCCAGCTTTACAGGTGGTTCTCCAGACAGGATGATTAATTTCTACACAAGATGCCATGACCCTCTAACACCTTTTTTGAGGGGACAGGAGGGTGGGAAGGGATAGAATATTTGCTTACACTCTGTGTCTTCCAGTTAGACCCAGAACCTGTGCCACTGGAACAAAGAATTTTCCCACTATTATTTCCAATTACATTTAGTTTATTTTGCAGAATAAAATATGCACATGGCTAAAGAGGAAAACTATAGAAGGAATTAAAATGAAAGAACTGCTTCCCCTTTGCTCCCCCTCCAGTGCTGCCCCTCCAGATCTCCCCTCCAGTGTTACCTTTTAACATCTTCTGGACAGAGTAAGACTGAACTTCTTAGATTCCCCAGCTGTCCTCCATCCTCATCCCATGGGAGATATATAATTATCATAGCTTTTTACTATTCTATTTATTATTGTAGTGTTGAATGTCTTAAAATATAGCAGAACATTTCAGCTTCCCAAATTGGGAGGAGGAGACTGGCACTGTCAACTCATCTAAATTCCCTAGTATTCCATGGTTTTACAGATAGATAGATAGATAGATAGATAGATAGATACATACATACATACATGAATACATGCATACATGCATACATACATAGATATCTTTTCCTTACAATATTTTTGCTTTCCTGGGATTTCTAATTGCTTTTCTTTACTTTTACATTATCTACTTTTATTTCATCCTTAATTTATTTGAAAGTTTTGAGATTTCCATATGAAGACCTTTCTACTGGGCACCATCCCTCTTCCTGTTTCCATTTGGGATGAAGTTTTCGTAGGCCTGAGGTGCAGCATCCTTACTATGAGGTCCTAAATTGCTTCTCTGGGTTTGTTCTACTGCTTCCCTTCTAAGTTGCATCTTCTTCTCTCTCAGGAATCCCTTATCTTATTAGAGAATATCTTAATGAGAGTTGCGAGTTAAGGTACCTGGAAGATAAAGTTCTGAGTTCTTATGTGTCCTCACAGTTAATTGACAATTTGGTAAGAACAGAATTCAGAGTTGAAATACTCTTCCCTTCATCAACTTGAAGGTATTGTAACATTATTTTGTAGCATCCATGTTGTTGCTGCTGGGTGTAATAACTTTCTGGTGTTTATTCCTTCACAGCTAACCTGTTTTACTTTCAGAGAGCTTTTAGGTTCCTTTTTATTTTTAATCTTTGTTTTGTTTGCCAAAGGGCTGTGGATGCAAAGTACAAGAAATAGGTTAGGTTTTATAATGGGAAATTTATTTTGGTAAATAGTTACAGTTCTGAGGCCAAGAAAGAGGTGATTTCTCACCAAAGTCAGCTACTGTTGATCCTGCTGACTGGCCACATGGAGAATCAAAATGGCCACTGATCTCTTCTGAGATATCTGCCTTCCCCTGGGCCACTCTATTTTCCTGCAGTCCTCTCTCACACATACCCAAATCAAATATTGCTGAACTCTCTTTTTCTGTGTGTGTCTCTGTTTATATCAGACCCAGCAAAAGAGTGGGGACTCAACCTGAATCATGCCTCACTAATTTAGTCCAATTTAAAGGGTCTCACACCCACAGGAATGGACTGTTTGAGAAACATAATCTTTCTCTTTTGGGGATTCATAAAAATTTCAAACTGACACAATCTTGTTCTTCTGAAATTTCACAATAATGTTCCAAGTTGTGGATCTTTTTAATTCACTTGCTGTTAAGCACTTTGGTTTAAACAAGAAAGTCATCTTTAAGCTCTAAACTTTTCTTGAACTGTTTATTTGATATATTTTTTTGATAATTTCCTCCCTCCACATTGTGTGAACTCTCTTTAGAGCACAAATTTTTTTTGCATGTTGGAACCCCTTGATCAATCTCCTGAATAGGTTACCCTTTTTCAAGTACTTCCCCCTCATTTTAATATTTTTTGTGTATTTATCATTTCTTTTTAATTGTGCTTTTTGGATTTTTCTTAAACTCTGCCATTCAACAATCTCATTGTATTATTTATTTTGACAGTTACATTTTATATTCCAAAAATTCTTTCATGATCTCTGAATTTTGGGTAATGAATCATGTCCCTCAGAAAAGGAATGTTCAGGTCCTAACCCCTGTCTTGTGGGTGTGAGTCCATTTGTATGCAGATCCTTTGAAGATATTATTAATTAGGTGTGCACAAATGGAATGAGGGTGGAGCTTAATCCAATAAGGCTGAAATCCTTATGAAAAATGGAAAATAGAGACTGAAAGGGCAGCCACTGGGAGCCACCAGAAGCTGGAAGTTAATGGAACCCAGAAAAGAAAGGAGAAGATGCCAAGACGTATGTGCCAAGTGACAGAAAAGCCAAGGAACCCTAAAGTTTGCTGAGAAGCGCAAAGATACTAACCCTGGCAGGGAGTGAGTCTTTTAGCCTCTGAAACTGGGAGTTGATAAATTCCTATTGTTAAGGTCACCCACTGTATGGTCCTTGTTTTAAGAGCCTGGAAACTAATATATTATCTCCTTATGGATACAGTATCTTATATTTCTCTGAGGATACTAATTAGATTTTTAAAAAATATATCATTCACTGGCTGAAGGGGTCCTGTTGAAACGGGGTTTCAGCTCTGCCTTGTACAAAGAATTATATGGGGCCAGAATGAGGAAGGAGCTGGAGCCTTGCTCCTCTGGAAGTTATGTTCAGTCTTTTATTGTTGGTCTTTCAACTGTTCACTTTCTTTCACAATTGGAGATTCACATTTTTATCCATATTTATCAGTGAGACTGATTTGGTGCCTGTGCCTATGAGTGGGGACAGTCAGTGTGGACTTCAGACTGGGTTGTGGGGAGCTGGTCTTCACATGGGGGACCAGCAAACATGAGGAGGGTTTTTTTTCTGTTAATCTGCTAACTTCCTTGTTCTTCCAAGGTTGTTTTCTTCAAGTTCATTTTTATTAAAAGTGACTAGTCAGAATGTCAGAACACATTAAATTAGTAATGATATTAATTTTGTATCAATAAAGGCAGATAAATCTTTGTATGGCTTTGCCTGAATATTCTATGAATGTTAATTTTTTGAATCATATTTTTATGTGTAAAGCATAATATTCTCATTTTTATTTTCAGTGGTGGGACTGGGGAGAACAATTAAGGTGGGTTTTATATCCTGGCATTTGATTAAAGTAATGTTTTCCTTTTATGTCCATGTAAATGAATAGGCAATTACATTGAGTTGTTCAAAACAATATTTTAAATATTATTTCAAAATAAAAAATATTCTTTAACTTATAGGTGAACAAATATTTACATAGTACAAGTGGAGATATATAGAGAGGACTTACTCCATAATGACTTATCTATTAGTTAATTCTAAACCTTAAAGCTGCACCACAGAAATAAATTCAACTGTAGTAAGGATCAAATTGATTGCATGGATTTTTAAAAAATTTTCATGGTGACATGGTTAAAATAATCTTTTAAATAGAAAGATGAGGAAGGAATTAAAAATGAATTAATATGGAAAGATAGCTACAAGATTAGGGCCAAAGATGTATCATAGATTTTTAGGAAAGGTGAAGAGTATTAATAATACAGATCATGGTCAAAATTTATACTAAAAAAAAACGTGCACCAGGTATTTAATAATTCTGTGTAAACTTTCCATCAGTGTTGAGGTTCAAACTAAATTAACAGAAGCCATGGTCAACCTGAACTGCATCAGCTCTATTTCCATATATCAAATGCTAATGATTTAATATAATAATATATGATGGATGATGAAGAGATGCTAACAAAAGTTTTTCATTCTATATTTGAATATTATTTAAAAGCTTTTCCATTAAGAATAAAGGTATTAGGGTGATGTTGGCTCCATAAAATGTGTTGGGTATTTATCCCTCTTCAATTTTCCAAAGAGTTTAAATAGGATTAGTATTAATTATTTTTGAAATGTTTGTTAAAATTCACCTGTGAGCCCATCTCATCCTGGACTTTCTTTGTTGGGAGATTTTTGATGATGGATTCAATTTCGTTAAATGTGATTGGTATGTTAAGTTCATGTATTTCTTGTAGCATCAGTGTAGGCTGTTTGTGTATTTCTAGGAATTTGTCCATTTCATCTAGGTTGTCTAGTCTGTAAGCATACAGATTCTCATAACATCCTCTTATGATCCTTTTTTATTTCTGTGGGGTCTGTTGTAACTTTACCCCCTTTCATTTCTGATTGTTTTTATTTGCATCTTTCCTCTTTTTTCTTTGTTAGTCTAGCTAAGGTTTTGTCAAGTTTATTGATCTTCTCAAAGAACCAGCTTTTAGTTTAGTTAAATTTCTCTATTGTTTTTTTTTTTTGTTTGTTTTTGTTGTTGTTGTTCTCAATTTGGATTATTTCTGTTCTAATCTTTACTATTTCTTTCCTGCTGCTTGCTTTGGGATTGGTTTGCTGTTCTTTTTCTACTTAAAAAACTAAATAATTGGTAGTATAGAAATAAAATAGCAATAATATAAAAATGAATGAAAAAATAGAAAACAAACATGCAACAAAAATATAAGCATCTTAATAATTTTACTGTGTGCACAATTTCTTATACACAATTCTCCATCCCAAAATTATCTGAAAAGCATTCTTTCCTTTAAGTTTGAAGGGAACTAAATTAATGTAAGATTATTTATAAAATTTATGGATACCTTTTAGTGTTAATATTCAAACATGATTGATTTTGAAGATCAGCCCTAGATGCTATTGGGATTTAACATAATATAAATTCCTATACCACACAGTTTTCTGAGACTCTTAAAAATTTGAATTCACAATCAAATATTGACCAATGTATATCACATAAAATACTATGAAATGGCATTTGAGAAGACACCTACAGGCAATATAAAATCTATTCAAATTCATAAAAATTTTAAAAATTAAAACATGACACAACAGTAGTGATTCAGAAATTTGAAGAAAATCTGAAAGTTTCTGTAAATATTAAAAATACATTTAAACAGTATTTAAATTATAAAACACCAGTTATACAAACTTTTATAGCAGATTTTACTAAATATTGAAAGATCAGTTCATTCAGATCCTCTAAACTCCTACAGAAGTAAATTAAGAAAAATGTTTTTAAATTCACTTTATAAAACAGTATAACTTTAATATCAAAACCAAACAAGAAATGAATTATAGTCCAATATCACTCATGAATATAGATGTAAATTCCAAACACAATATTAGCAAAGTGAAATCATATCTATATGACAATTCATGGCTGATATATATTTACCAAAAATAGATCCTTCTCAATTAGAGATCTACATGCTAAATGAGAAAAATAAATAAGATTCTTTTAAAAATTAAAAATGAGGTAGAAATTTTTAGCAGAATATACACATTATCTGAAAGAAAGAAACAAGTAAACTTAGAGTGAACATTTCAATGTTGAGAAGATAAAAAATATTTCATCTAATCAGGAAATAGTCAAGCCTAACTATTGTCTCCCTGTTAACCAATGTTGTTCTGGGGGTCCTCATATAATAGTATGAAAAGAATAGTTTTAAAATTCCAAAAATATCAAAGGAAAATATAAATATGTTATTCCAAACTGATGTGAATATCTACTTAGAAAAAGAACCTGTGGCTACATTATAAGAATTATGAAGTGACTAATAGAAGTTTTAAGACATAAGACATATCAGCATGACCTCATCGACTGCCAGAGTACACAGTGACTCAAACAGCAGGGCTCCTGAGGGTTGTAGAGACATCTGGACATTATAAGCAGAGCAGACAAGATCAGGAATTTGGCACCCTATCAATGGGCCTTACTTTGGAATATATGCTCCCCAATGTAAAGAGTTAGACTCATTTTTTATTTTCCTACATATGACTTTTCTGCCCCTTTTATTTGAACTTATAATTAACTCTATATTCATTAAATATATGTCCCAGAGACTCAAACATTTGGTCTTTTCATTTGCCAGTTGAGCCCTGAATCTCAGCAGAGTTGCAACTCATACCCAACAGAGTATCTACAACTGCAAGCAAGACAGTTGCTTCCATTTGTCCCATGGGATCTAAGCACTCTGTCAATCTGAAATAGAGTAAGTATCACCTTCCCAAGATCCTCAAGTTTGAGGACTGAACAAACATAAGGGAGGAGTGCATTTATAATCTAAAATAAACTTATTATTATTTTAGCAATGGAATAACTTTTATCATTGCTATAAAGTCAGTGTCCACCAGAGGT
>JAKSZT010000104.1:53793-79588 GCA_026826555.1 Tolypeutes matacus | reverse complement strand
GAAACCATGGAGGCAAGAAGGCAGTGGTATGATATATTTAAGATACTACAAGAGAAATGCTTGTAATGCATGCTAAAAATGTTAAATCTGGCAAGATTATCTTTCAAAAATGAGGATAAGATTAGAATATTCACAGATAACAGAAACTGTGAGACTTGTTAACAAAAAGACCAGCTTTGCAGGAAGTACTAAAGGGGGTGTTACAGACAAAAAGAAAAAGACAAGAGAGAGAGGTTTGGAAGAGAGTCTGGAAATGATGATTGTATCAGTAACAGTAACTAAAAGTGTCTAAAAATAAAATGACAGATAAAACACAAAGATCAAAATGAATGAAAAGAGAACTGCTTTTACGTTAATAATGTTCAATGTTAATAGGTTAAGTTACCCAATCAAAAGACACAGACTGGTGGAATGGATAAGGACATATAAGCCATCTATATGCTTTCTGCAAGAGGTTCACCTTAGACCTAAGGATACCAATAGATTGAAAGTAAAATATTGGAAAAAGGTATCCTATGTATGCAGTAATGACCAAAAAAATCTGGGGTAGCTGCACATATCATACGATATAGACTTTAAAAGCAAAACTGTTATTAGAGACAAGGAAGGACATTACATATTAGTAAAAGGAATGATTCACCAGAAAGAAATAACAATCATAAATATATATGCCCTAACAAGGATACCCAAAGATACACGATACAAACACTGGCAAAACTGAAGGGAGACATAGACATCTCTACAATAATAGTTGGAGATTTCAATACACCACTCTCAGTATTGGATAGAATGTTTGGGCAGAGGATAAATAAAGAAACAAAGAGCTTGTATAATATGATAAAAGGACTAAACATAATAGACATACACAGAACATTGCACCCTAAAACAGCAGAATATACATTCTTTTCAAGTTCTCATGGATCTTTCTCAAGGATAGACCATATGTTGTGTCACAAAGCGGATTTCAATAAATTCAACAAAATTTAAATTATACAAAGTCCTTTTTCTGATCATAATAGAATAAAGTTGGAAGTCAACAAGCAGCAGAAAAAGGGAAAACTCACATATAGATGGAGATTAAACAACACACTTTCAAATAATCAGTGGATCAAAGAAGGAATTTCAAGAGAAATCAATAAATATCTCTAGATGAATGACAATGAGAATACAACATATCAGAATCTATTGGATGTAGGTAAGTCAATGTCGAGAGGAAAATTTATAGCCCTCAATGCTTACAGTAAAAAAGAAGAAAGAGCTAATAATAATGACCTATCTACAAAGCAGGAGGAACTATAAAAAGAACAGCAAACAAATTCTAATGCAAGTAGAGGAATGAAATAACTAATATCAGAGCAGAAGTAAATGAAATTGAGAATGGAAAAACAATAGAGAGAATTAACAAAACCAAAAATTGGTTCTTCGAGAAGATTAACGAAATCGACAAACACTTAGCTAGGCTGACTAAGAAAAAAAGAGAGAAGATGCAAATAAATGAAATAAAAAATGAACATGGGAATATTACTACTGACCACACAGAAAAAAGAGAGATCATAAAAGAATACTATGAACAAATTTATGCCCAAAAAACTAGACAATATAGACAAAACAGAAAAATTCCTAGGAATGTACAAACAACCTACACTGACACTAGAAGAAATAGAAGACCTCAATGAACCAATCACAAGTAAAGACATTGAAACAGTCATCAAAGACCTTACCAAAATGAACAGCCCAGGATTAAACGGTTTCACAGGTGAGGGCTACCAAGCATTCAAAGAAGATTTAATGCCAATCTTACTCAAGATCTTCCAAAAAATTGAATAAGAAGGAATGCTACCAAAAGTCATTCTATGAAGCCAATATCACCCAACTATCAAAGCCAGATAAAGATATGAAAAAGGAAAATTACAGACCCAGTTATCTAATGAATACACATGCAAATATCCTCAATAAAATACTTGCTAATTGAATCCAACAACACATTAAAAGAATTATTCATCATGATCAAGTGGGTTTTATACCAGGCATACAAGGTGGATTCAGCACAAGAAAATCAATTAGCAAAATACACCACATTAATAATCAAATAAGAAAAATCACATGATTTTACCAATTGATGCAGAAAAGGCATTTGACAAAATATAGAATCATTTCTTGATAAAAATACTACAAAAATAGGAATTGAAGGAAACTTTCTCAACATAATAAAGGCCATATATGAAAAACCCACAGCTAACATTGTATTCATGGTGAAAGACTGAAAGCTTTTGCGTTGAAATCAGGGACAAGGCAAGGATGACCATTGTCACCACTCTTGTTCAATAT
Source organism: Tolypeutes matacus (assembly GCA_026826555.1). NCBI lineage: Eukaryota > Metazoa > Chordata > Mammalia > Cingulata > Chlamyphoridae > Tolypeutes > Tolypeutes matacus. The sequence goes on along the minus strand of JAKSZT010000104.1, from coordinate 77,260 downwards.
AGTGCTAGAGGTTCTAACTAGAGCAATCAGGCAAGAAAAATAAATAAAAGGCATCCAAATTGGAAAAGAAGAATTAAAACTTTCACTATTTGCAGATGATATGATTGTATACCTAAAAAAATCCCCAAAAATCTACAACAAAGCTGCTAGAGCTAATAAATGATTTCACTAGTGTCAGGATCCAAGATCAATATGCAAAATCCAGTGGTGTTTCTATACACTAGTAATGGGTATTCTGAGGAGGAAATTAGGAAAAAAATTCCATTTACAACAGCAACTAAAAGAATAAAATATTTAGGAATAAACCTAACCAAGGATGTAAAGCACTTATATTCAGAAAAGTATAATAAATTGCTAAAGAAATAAAAAAAGACCCAAATAATTGGGAGAAAATTCCATGTTCATGGATTGGAAAACTAAATATCATTAATATCACAATTCTATGCAAAATGATATACAGATTCAATGCAATCCCATTTAAAACTCCACCAGCATTTTTTAAACAAATGGAAATCACAATTATCAAATAAATGTGGAAGAGTAAGAGGCCCTGGATAGCCTGAAACATCTTTAAAAGGAAAAGTGAAGTTGGAGGACTCTCCCTTACACACTTTAAATCATATTACCTAGCTACAGTGGTAAAAACAGTATGCTATTGGCATAAAGATAGATACATAGACCAATGGAATCAAATTGATGGGTCAGAAACAGACCTTCAAATCTATGACCAAGTGGTGTTTGATAAGCCTGTCAAACCCACCCAGCTGGGACAGAACAGATTATTCAACAAATGGTGCTGGCAGAACTGGATATCCATAAACAAAAGAAAGAAAGAAGACCCATATCTCACACCTTATACAAAAAATAACTCAAAATGAATCAAAGACCTAAATATAAAAGTAAGTACAATAAAGATCCTAGAAGAAAATGTAGGGAAACATCGTCAAGACCTGGTGGTAGGTGGTGGATTCTTAAACCTTACACTGAAAGCATGAGCAATGAAAGAAAACATGGATAAATGGGACCTCCTCAAACCTAAACACTTCTATGATTCAAAGGACTTCATCAAGAAGGTTAAAAGGCAGCCCACTCAATGGGAGAAACTCTTTGGGAACCACATACCCGATAAGGGTTTTATTTCCATTCTATATAAATAGATCACACAACTCAACAATAAAAGAGCAAACAATCCAGTTTAAAAATGGGCAAAAGACTTAATAGACATTTTTTTTCAAAGAGGAAATACAAATGGCCAAAAAGCACATGAAAAATGTTCCATATCACTAGCTATTAGGGAAATGTAAATTAAAACAACAATGAGATATCATCTAACACCACATAGAATGGCCATTTTTAAAAATCAGACAACAATAAGTGCTGGAGAGGATGTGGAGAAATAGGAACACTCCTCACTGTGTAAAATGGTGCAGCCTCTGTGGAAGACAGTTTGGCAGTTCTTCAGGAAGCTAAATATAGAACTGCCATATGATCCAGCAATTTCTTTACTAGGAATATATCCAGAAGAACTAAAAACTATGACATAAACAGACATTTTCATAGTGACATTATTCACAATTGCCAAAAGATGGAAACAACCCAAGTGTCCATCAACCAATGAATGGATAAACAAAATGTGGTATATACATACAATGGAATACTATGCTGCAGTAAGAAGAAATGAAATTGGAACATATGTGATCACATGGATGAATCTTGAAGACATTTTACTAAACAAAGTAAGCCAGACACAAAGGGAAAAATATTGCATGGTCTCATTATTGTGGACCAAATACAAAGAATAAACACATGAAGTTAAAACCTAGAGTATAGGTTATTAGGAGATAAGAGGAGGGTTGGGAAGAACTACTGATGATTAATGTATGTAGAAGCTTTAAATAACTTGACTATAAAAGTGTGGAAATGGAAAGAATTGATGGTAACACATTATACTGAATAGCAACTGGTTTATAAATGGGATTGTGGCTGAAAAGTGTAATCTGAGGAAGTAAATGTCAATTGAAAGAAAGCTAAAGAATAATCTAGGGAATGAACAATACAGTGAACCCAGAGGTGGATGAGAATTGTGGTGGAGGGTACAAAAGCAAGTGTGTCCTTCTGTGAGGTAGAGCTGTGGGAATGTGGAGAAGGAAGGGAAAACTACATCTGATGTAACCTATAGACTGTGGTTAACAGCAATTCTTCTCCTGATTGTCTGACACATAGTAATTTACACAGATGTTCAGAAGACATTCCAGTAAGTTGGAGGAAACATTTATCCCAACACCAAACAGAGGCCAGTTGGAAAAGGCACACTACTGCCTTCTTTTAATTTTCTCTCCCTATTGAATTTTAGCTCACAAGCTTTTGCTCAATTTCCTTTTCTTGGGAATCCTAGTTTAAGATATTTAATATCAGAATTAACCTAGGAAGCACATCATAGTATGGAATTTTATATTTTATTTTCTCTCAAGTCTGAGAGCAGTAGGGTCCTCATTACTGGAGGAATTGGTGGTAATCCCCCCTGACATGTGGTGGCATCACAGTTACCACTGATTCAAATGAAGGAATCCAAGAACAGGGAAGTCTTGGCAAAACAACATATGCAATGCATGGGATCACCATTAAGGGCTGACAATATCAGAGAAGCTGGAGAAGCAGTTAAAATAAAAGGCAAGTAATCAGAACACCTTGTTTTGAATCTTCCCAACCCAATTATGAGCTACAGCATGTTATTTACCTTTCCTTTTTCTTCATTTATAAGTCTGGGATACTTATAATTGCATTGTCCTTATTATAGGACAAGTGGATTTTGAAAATAAGTAAAATTTATCAGGGTAAATTGTATAGAATAAGCATTATAGAGTTTTGTCTCAAAATATAAACTTTTATGTTCTTGCATTCATAAAAAAAAACAAAAAAAAAAAAAACAACTGTTTTAGAGAAAGCAATAACTAGTTTATATGTTTTTTTGCAGGGCGTTCAGACAATAGTTCCCAGTAAAACCAAGTTTCTCTCTTCCTTCTCATATGTTTACTCTCATTATCCAGTCCTGACCATAACCTGGGCATCATTTTCAGACAATTCAATTCTTCCACAGTTCTTTTCTCATACTCTTTCAACAAAGTAGAAGACTCCTAAACTCTGCTTTGCATAATCTACTACAGTGTGCAACTGAAGTTTTATCTTAGTTATGAAGTGTTTCCTAGCTATTTTAGTCATCTATTTATCTATTTCAATTGATTGCCTGAACCACAAAAGAACATTATTTTAAAGGAAAACATGAAAATTTTTGTTTAACAAAACTTGTTATTTTTCTATTTATCAGGGAACGTGCAGTAAATTTGTTCCTGTACTGATTGGTAAAAACATGTGCAGAACTGGTTGGCACTGCAGGGCCTAGAGTAAGAGGTAGGGAAGATTTGAATTAACACATGAGAAATATTATACACAACTTATTCTGAAACAAACCAGAATTAAAAATCTGGGTCCAATTTCCTTGCCTTAGATTTATTTGGCATTTCCAATTTTGTCTAAGCTCAGACCAAGTATGCTCTTGGTTCATTAGACTTCTTTCAACATAAAGTACATGCATTTTGACCTCACAAGATTGAGGAAATGGGTTCCTTGGTGTGTGTTCAAACTTCACAGGGTAAAAAAGATTATCAACTTTGGCATAACTACTTTTTAAAGACTTTTGATGATTTTCACCATTTTAAACAGCACATTTGACCAACTTTATTTTTGGGACATCTTTCAGTCCACAGAAAAATTGAGAAGGAGGTTTGGGTTTATAATCTCTGAGGTAAACTAATTTAAATGCCACTTGAAAATTAAACAGAAAACAAAAATATATTTCCACCCTTTAGACCACAATTGATATTAAACTATAGGGTAGGAAAAAAAATTCAACATAAATGCCAGTATTGCAAAAATCAAGACAGACTACTTCTTTCTATACAAGAAAAAATAAATAAATAACAGGAATTTCCTTCCACCAGTAAGCCTCAATGCATGATGAAATTATTACTTTTTAGCAGTGACATAATGTATTTATTCTGATTGCTTACTAAACATGGAAAACTACATTTAATTCAGAGTTAAATAAATTTATCTATGAGTTCATCTAATAACTAAAATTATCACTAATCTATATTAAACAGGTATTACTTTCAAATAAAAGAACATTTCATATATGAGATAACTGCATTTTTCTCTAAAAATATGCTGACTTTATTTCTTTTGAAATGTAAATTTCCCCTCTTGCCTTCAAGCTTTTGCAAACTGTTTTTAAAACTTTATTTCAACTTTAAAAAATAAACTAACAGACATAAGGCAGCCTAGCAAATTATGGAAACATTAATTTTAAAAAGTCCATCTAGACAATTGTCTTATTTAATCTTAAGAACAATAAACTTTTTTTTTTGGTTAGGGCAGTAAAAAGAATTTATTGGAAAATGGGGCATCAGAACAGAGTTGGTTGAGAAATGGGAAAGCAGGATGGAAATACACACCAATTTGGTATGGGCTCCTCTAGGCAGAGAGAGTCAATAAACATTTTAAATAATAATGTCCAATTATCTTTTAAAAATGCAGCGAATGATTACTTCCATATCCATCAGAAGATGTCAAAATGAAGCAGATATTTTTCTGATGTGGTAAATTCCTGAAGGAAATAATAGCAATTCTATTCAATGTCATATATGGTTTTATTAGAGAAAAGTAAATTGATAGATAAATCAATTGAATGATATGCATTTTAGGCATACAATAAAAATAAAAATGAAGAAAAAAAGGTACAATTCAGAAGAAATTAAGGAATGCATAAGAGTAGATATACATTGCTTTCTCCCTTCCTCTTTTGCTTCTCTACATGTGATATGAATGCACAGTAAATTAAATATGTGGAATGTTATGAGTTTAGAACACCTCAACCTGGAAATCAACGTGGATTAAATTTAATGGGTAAGGAAGAGAATGAGGTGAACGTTAAAGAGAAAGGAAATAAGATTAATTCTGAGACGGGAGAAAACTTCAAAGCTGTATGGAGAGAAGTGTCTTGGGTGAGAAAACTTGAGCTCCAGGAAAAACATAAAAAGGAATATTTTCTTAGAATAATTTCAAGAAATATTTGGTCCTGAAAAGTATATTTTCAGTATCAGGATAGTAAGAAAAGAATTAAAATACACCTTAAAATATCCATTTTATAGCTATCAGTATTTATCCAAATTGTAAAGACTATTGTATTCTCCCATTTGCAAAACAGGGCTAATAAGATTCTTTGTATTATATGAGTAAGTATGTGGAAAATGATGAGAGTTGCATTTAGTAGATGGCAATTACTACATAAATATTCACTATTTTTACTATTATTTCCTTTTTCAGTCTCAAACAGAGTAAATTTGATATGAATTGTAATAATTTTAATTTTTATGTTAATCTTCAATGTACTTTTATTTACTATTTTGGATACTATATTTCAGATGTATACATAATGTATACATAGCAATGTAAGGAAAGGCAATGAGAAAGGAAGAGATTGATGCCTATTGCACACTATGAATGTGCCTATGAAGTTAGCAAATACATCTATGGGACATTGATAGTAGAAATGCATAAAATAAATGAAGAGGAATGAGTGTCAGTTAAATTTATTATCTTACCCCAGATTATATGACCATGACTCTTTTCTAAATGCAAAGTCTATGCACTGACAATTTGACCAAATTATGAATGACAAGAAGAATATAAAGTGCTGCTACTGTTTGAAAAACTGCCTCAGAGAACTTAAATAATAATTAATTTCCTGGCTGTTTAAAATATCAATGATGAGATATTTGGAAGTACTTTTGTGAATGTTAAAGGAGATAAAGATTTCCATAGGTTTAAAGAGTCAAGGAAAGCTTGCTAGAGATGGAGCAGCAAATGTCTTTTGAGCATGGGTATAATAAAAGGAACCAACATTTTAGAGGCCTTTATCTGCCATGGTATATGGAATGAATGGCAAAGACCCAAAGAGTAATTAAAATTGAAATGGAATACCTCTGTGGAACTCATAGAGACAACTGTGAGCGCTGTTATTTGTTTGGTGGTCATGGGAAAGGTTTTTCATTACCTTAGAGTAATGGACACAGGACATGGTAAATATCAAAATTACTAAACTGTATCATCTAAATTGTAAACTATACTGTAAATCATTGACAATGTTTAGTTGCTATATTTTGCTATCTGTATAACAGTTACAACAATGCTAACATCCAAAAAAAAGGGGAGTGGTTAATATGGGGTTGGGAGGGGGGGTGGTTTGGTATCTGGGAGTCTCTGGTACTCTGTGTGTGACTTTGCTGTGACCTAAAACTTATTTGAAAATTAAATGAAAAATTGGGAGACAATGGGGATTGAGAGGGGATAGGTGTCACGGCACACTGGACATCCGATAACACAGTGATAAAAGGAAAAAGAGAATATATATATATATTTTAAAGGCATTTCTTTTGCTTTTTTCCCCATTTTTTTGAATGTCCCAATCCGCTAATTATATTTTGTTTTGTTTTGTTTTGTTTTAATTATTTATTTTTATTTTTATTTTTATTTTTTTCCTGAGTTTCCTTATGTTTGTCTCTTGCATGTAAGCTTAGCATTGCTGTTTCTTTTTCCTATTAAGTGTATTTGAATATTTTATGGACTACATGTTCATGGAGGATTTGGATCACAGAAGGGTTACAATGGGTACTGCAGGGGATTATTGGTGGGGGGTGTCTGGGAGGGGGGATTCATGGGAGTTAGTTCATCCAAATGTACGTGAAACATATACAAAATTGTTCAAAAGATCAAAAGATGGGGCATGGTCACAATGCGTGGACAATCACACAATAAATGAGGGAATCTGAATTCCTAGTCTGGAGAGCTCTGGCCACAGTCTCCAAGAAAGCAGCATTAGTCCTCTGAGTGCAGGGACAGTGTCTGTCAAAAGAGGATGACCCACTGATGAGTTCTTTTTATTGATGACTACCCTTGTGAATCTTTGCTCTTGTAACAGAGACTTAGCTTGCTGTTGTGGGGTGCCTAAGGATTGCCACCTGAAAACCTCCTTGTTGCTCAAATGTGGCCTCTCTCTAAGCCAAACTCAACATATGAATGCATTACCTTCCCCCCAACGTGGGACATGACTCCCAGGGATGAGCCTCCCTGGCAATGAGGGATTAATACCAAGTGCCAACTGGCAACACAACTGGAAAAAGACCTTGAATAAAAGGGGGAAAAGGCAAAGACAAATGACTTCAAGTGGCTAAGAGACTTCAAAGATAGTCTGGAGGTCATTCCAGAGGCAACTCTTACGCACACCTCAGTAGGAGCTCATAGAACGTCAAAGTGCCTATCACCCCACACAGAGGGCCTCCTGAGAGCTCTGGAGACACCCAGATCCTATATAAGTGGGGATAGCCCCAGAGACTGATACCTTATCTGTGGGCTCTATTTTGGAATCTGTGCTCCTGAGAGTGACAGAATTGGATTCAAATAAGTCCTCCCTTCACATGGTTCATCAGTCCCTTCTATTCAAACCTATATGTGATGCTGGAGTTTTTACGTATACTTCCAGAGACTGGAGCCTCTGGCTTACCTATGTGCCAGGTGTGCGTGGAATCTCTGTGGAGCTGCAACTCCTACCCTACAGCTTAATGGACTCATCCAAGTCACCTGGCGAGGAGATAATGATGGGCAATGGCTTGCCCAGGGAATGGAGAGGGCCTGCATCTACAGGCAGGATCATTCCACTCACCATATCCATGGGATATAAGCCCTCTCTCACTTTGAGATGGAGTCGATATCACCATCCCAGTCCCCTCAGAATTGGGAGAAGAACTATGGACTAGAGTGGACTTGATGGTATTCTGTTATACACATATGGTAATTCTAGCAATGGAAGAAATTATAACAATGAGGTGGAGCCAGTGGCCACTTGACACTTTCTGGGCAAGGAGGGGATGTGCAGTTTAAATACAGGGGCTTCTTTAGGATTTGGAGGTAGTCCTGAGTACCGTTGTGGCAATGGATGTAGACCATTTAAAATCAGCACACACCATGCAGAACTGTGTGAGAGAGAGTGTGGTCTACGATGTGAAATGTGGTCTGTGGTTGGTGGCAAGGCCCCAGGATGTGTATGTCAATTGAGGGTGGTGGGCCACACTTATGGGAGATGTTTGTGTGGGATGTGGTGGGAGGTGTGGGAGGTGGGCAACATGGGAATCCTTTTGGGTTCCATGTAATATTTTAGGTAATCTAAGCACCTCTTAAAATATATTTATATATATAAATAACATATTTTGTAAACAAATGCACATATATGCATATATATTTATATATCATTTTACAAATACTGGTATATATTGTGAAAATTTTGATTTTCACCCACAATAAAAAATAAATAAATTAAAAAAAAAAATCCTGGAAGGTAGAATCAACTTGGATATGTAGGAAGCATTAACCACAAAAGATTATTCCAAACAGGAATACTTATATATTTGTATCTTAATCAACCTTCTTACAAAATATTAGATTGGAATATGTAATACTTGTATTTAAAATTGTAAACTAACTCTGCTATTTATTATTTTGTAAGACTTGTGATTCAGTCTTTAACTTCATTCTTTAAATAAAGTTTTGTTAATAATTGAAAAAAATAAATAAAATTGAAATGGAATACCTCTGTGGAACTCACGGAGACAACTGTGAGCGCTGTTATTATGATAATTTATTATTCAGAATGAGAAAGGACTTAGTGTAAGGTGAAGGCCTGAAGTGTTATCCCTCAAGAGGTGTCCTGTCCTAAATTATTTATTGGGTGCAACCAGAAAGGGAACAACCAGTATGTTACCCCATATATATCCTGCAAATGTCCTAAAAAATAAAGGAGTCAATTATTAACAAAACTTATTTCTAAAGAATGTACTGAAAGACTTAATCCCAAGTCTTACAAAATAATAAATAGCAGAGTTGGTTTACAATTTAAAATACATGTTTTACATATTATAATCTAATATTTTGTAAGGAGAATGTTTAAGATTGAAATATAAGTTTGAATTCCTGTTTGGAATAATCTACTGGAGTTAATGCTTCCTACATATGCACTTTGTACCTTCCAGGATTTTCATAGGCTTTGTTCAGAATTAGGGACACACGATGATCAAGCCCATTAAGAAATGCAACTTACAGTTTTATATTGGTTTTATATTGGTTTTCCATAGATATACTATATAAATCTTTGTAACAAGTAGAGAATATACCCTTAGTTCATGCTAAATTTCAGCAGACAAAATAATGGAATTCTATTTTATTTCTGAAATGTCTTTTGCTTTTTTAATGTAATCACCATGAGTGTCAAGATTTTCCACTAAAAAGTCTGAAAGTCTGTCCTGCTGCCTAGCATGGTCCATGTTACATAGTAGAAACTAAAAATATTTGTTGAATAAATAATTTTGTCTTTATTTTGCTATCAATATTTTTAAGCTCTTATTTCATGCAGTTGATTTCAGCTTTTGAAAAGCCCCATGTGTAATACAGAAGGCAAGTGTATTATTATTATTTTAGTGAACAGATTAAGAATAAGAGGGATTAGGAAGTGAAGAAACCTGGCTGTAGACATACCTGGTCAATTTGTGTTAGTGTAAAACTATTGCTTATCGCTCCTGGTAACAAATTCTCTGTATAATTCAGCTAAACATGAAATTTATGATCTTGTGAATCTATTCTTAAGAAAAAAGAATATTGGAAATAAAATGCAGATGTAGGAAATGTAAATTCTAATTTCCTTAATTAATGGAAATTTCGAAGTGCAATTTATGGCATTGTTTCCTAGAAGAATCAGGTTCTTCAAGTCCACATGAACAAAGTGTTAAAATGATCTTAAACCTTTGGAATGAGAAAAGGTGTGCTTATAACTATGAACACATATGGGCAAATTAATGAGAATTGAATGCATCCATGATATAAACTCAGGTTATTTCTATAAAATAAGTTCTATGGTTTATCTCATTATAGAAATACTAATATTTCATATTCTGAAAAATACTCTTGGGACTATTTATGAAATATTTATTTCTAGAATAAATAATTCTGTCACCCTTAATAATAACAAATTTTTCATCAATCCATGTAATCTTTTGTTTATTAAAAAAAGAAATAATTAAACTCCAATGTATGCCAAGAGTCAGTCACAGCTGTGTATTGTACGAGACTCACCTTACACGGAGCCTTCTTTCTTCAATTTTATGTATACAGTTATTATTATTATATAATATTTTTATATGAATCAAAATAAATATCACAACTTTCAATTTTTTAAAATTTTTCCATATTATTGTTAATATATAATCTTTTCCCACCCAGAATTAAGACCTTGGAGGAGGCCAATGAGATAATTATACTGAATGCAAACAACTTAATAATCAAGATAAATAATATTCAATGCAATATTTCAAAATAATGCAAAATTACACAACAAACAAAATATCAAGATTTTGAATAAAGACAGGATCCTAACCTGTATTCTTGTACAACTCCCTGCAAACATTTCATACTAAACCTGGCTATCAGGAAGGCAAATTACACCAGGAAAAGAAATTCATTTTAACTAAGCTTGCCTTTGCAGCCCATCCACACAGTGGATGCACATTTTGTTTCATTCCCTGAAGAAATTCAACTATTAAAATCTTTCCCTTTCCCTTTCCAAAATAATCTGACAGATATGGTCAGCCTAGTCATATAAGGTTTAGCATTAATTACTTTAAAATACAATATAGCATGGCGGCTTAAATACAATAATTTATTTCTACAATACTCACTCTTTCACACCATGCTTATTAATATTTCTGATGTTAACATGTTATTTTTTGGGGAGTAAACCTTTTGAGCATTTAACTGCATTACACCGTGGAAGCTACCAATAACATCAATGAATTTTATATATTTATTGGGACTTTCCAAGAACACGAAAATTAAATATTTATGCTTTCTATTATTCTTATTTTGTTACAAAACTGTTTGGATAAGAAACTTGCTGATAATGATTTCTATCACATGCAATCAGCTTATTGACAAACCCATGTATTTCTTCCTTAATTACCTTGCTCTCTCAGATGTAATGTTAAACCTCAAAGGTGACACCCAAGCTAATTGCAGACTTGGTGACAGAAAGAAACAACATTTCTTTTACTAGCTGCATGGCATAGCTCTTTACCTTGTGGTTCTATTCATTGTGCCTATTCTCTTTATTTACATTAGACCAACCACAATTTTTCCAAAAGATATAGTGTTTGCTCTTTTCTACACCATCATTGCTCCATGTTCAACCCTTTGATCTACATGCTGAGAAAATTTGAGATTAAGAATGCCTTAAGGGAAATGTGATGCCAGAAACCATTTTTATTTAGAAAGCAAATAATCTGAAAAGCATTCTGCTACTCATTACACACCCTGTTCAAGTGATGTTTGCATTGTGTCAAGTTTATTAAAACATGAACTCTGCTATAAACAAAAATAAACATAGCCACTAACATCAGTACATTAATATTATAATTTACCTTCAGCTATAATTTTCTTTCAGTATCTGTGTTTCTTGACTGACATTTTTAGTAATTCCATCCTTGTTAATGTCTTGTTTCACTCTTCTTTATACATTTACATTGGATTTTATTCATAGATTACTGCCTGGAGCACATCTTTCTATACTTTGCTTTCAGGAATGATTATCCAAACATACATAAACTACACTAATACCGATCATCCCAGGCTTAAAAGGCCCATAAGACTTGTGATGTTCCCTGTATTTTTTATCAAAATAAAAAAATGGAGCATCAGAAATTCCAATCTATATTTATGAACTCATCCCATGCTGTTTTGTGAAAATTGCAACAATATAAAGACCAAAAATTATTTATGTACCGTCTAAGCAATAAACATATTATTATTATTATTATTTTATTATGGATAAAAATCAAAATTCTCACAATACATACAAACATTTGCAAAATGATATATAAATATATATGCATATATGTGTATTTGCTTACAAAAATGTTATTTATATATATATACACATATATTTCAAGAGGTGCTTAGATTACCCAAAATAAGGTGGCAAGGCTCTAGGATGTGTAAGTTCATTGAGGGTGGTGGGCCACACTGTGGTAAACATATTATTTTAAAAGAAGTAATATATAGAAAAATTGGGAGGTTTTTTCCTAAAATTATTTTAATGATCTCATTAAATAAAATACAATATTTTAATGATGATAGTAATACATACTATGCATCTGCTATACTGCAAATCCACTACACATAGCATTGAAAAGTTATTATTTGTAAAAATAGGTTAGCCATGTAATTCATTATCCAGCTTGACCAACATTGACAATAAAAGGCACTGTTACTAATAATTATGCTGAAAAAAATAGACATAAAATGGCATAGTGTCAGTGACCAGTATCCCTGGACACCAGTGAAAAGTTCAGTGCCAATTGAGGAATCTCCACTTAAGATAACTACTTAGTGCCAATGGGATTGTAATGACAAGGGCAAATACTCATACTGACTCATCTTGATCCAAAGTATGTTTCAATTAATTTTTTATTACCATCAAAATGTTAACTACGAATGTTCAATTTCTTATCGAATGCCCAAATGTCTTAGAAATTCCACAGGTTTGAAAAGTATTTTCAAATAATAAATTAACAAATTATACTGACATTAAAATATTATAATAAATTTTTATTTCAATTAATACAAGTATTTGTGAGAAATTGAGTTTTTTTCTAGGAAACCATAAATGCTAGTATGGTTTATAACCATAAATACTAGTTATGAAATAATAATCTAATTATCTTTATTTAACTGATGAGTAAACTCAAACTCAGTAGATTAAAAAGTTTTTCAGAATCAAACTCTCAGCTAGAGAGACAAGAAGTCAGGTAAAAAAAAGATGTCTCATGTAACTTGATGACAACTGCTATTGTACTTCAAATTTACCAGCAAGGGAGGAGTATTCATAAAAGACAGATCAAGGATTTCTATTTTGATAGACTTGTGTAGTAGAAAAAGTGAAAACTAGAGTTGGATGAGATCTTTAGATAAAATAGAAGAATATCAGGATACATTTAGAATTTAATTAGTTTCTAAGTAAAATATATGATTGGGTAATTGAATCCAGATTACCTAAAGAGGATCACAATCTTGTAAAATTCTATCACAAAATTGCTCCCATATTTTCCCCAGAGGCGTCTCTAAACATAGTCACATATCTTTCCTTATTTATGAGACAATTTTCCTTCTCAGTAAAACTCCTTTTGACTGAGACAATGCTTAAAAATTCTTGATTAAGATAAAAGATCTATCACATTGTAATTCTGGGTAAATCATTAATTGAAAGCATTACTTAGTTAATATTTTGGATTTGGATGTTTAAATTTGGATTTAGGCTTAAATATATTTCAAACATTAGTGGCAATAATATTATTATTTCATTTTTTCTTGTTTTCTTTACTTCCTCCTTCCCTCTTTCCCTCACTTCCCCCTCTCTCTCTTCCCTCCCTGTCTCTTTCTGTCTCTCTCTCTCTCCATAAATATGTATATATGTATGTTATGAAAGGTATTTAAAGATCAGGTTTCATAGTGGCTTTCATAATAACATGACATTTAGAGTATGGGCATGGGCTTTACACTATGATGTTCTGCTTAGTTGTGCATACTTTCTAGTGTATGGCTCACAAACACACACAAATACTCTGGCTATTTGGTAAAAAAATATCTAGAGTTATAGGGTATGAGGCCATGTAATTAGTTTCTAATTAGAATTTGTATACATGATTGTTTCTATCTTTTGTGTCTATCTTTTGTATCCATGATTATTTCTATCTTTTCTAGAACTATTTTAACTTTTTATTATTTTTTATGAAATTTGATAACTTTTACACAAAAGAAGCAAAAGAAGAAACTAGTTCCAAAAGTTATAAGAAAAATTTTTGATAATGAGGCAAACTACAGATTAAATTTGTTAACATAAATTTAAAAAAGAAGGGAAATTTCCAGGAACCGTCCATATTTCTCAGTGATCCATCCCCAAAAAAGAATAGGGTTCCATTGTTGGAAAGTATGTAGTTACAAAAATTAATTGAATTTGCTAAAATAGCGATACATTTAGAATTTATAGGTGGACATTATGTCCATCAGTGTTGATGAAAATTGATAAATATATGATAATATAATCATACCGTATGCACAAACATACGTTTTAAGTAATAAAATCTCAACTCCATCTCTATGAGAAGATGTAGCTCACAGATCCCCATCACCAAATACGCTATAAATTTTTGGCCAAACATTACTATTAGACTATTTTAAACTTGAATTTGAAAGTAAGCATAAAATCTTTTACTTTGAAAAATATCAGTCATTTTTATTGGTTTATTTCCTTCTTTTCTGTAGTAAACCCAGCGTGCTTTACTAATTGAACATATATATTTAATGTCAAAGCAGAATAACTTTAGTCTAGCACCCATGATGTATCAAGCAGGATAGTGGAGAAATCACACAAGCATATTGAATTTGTGAGAAATCCAGTATATCTTGGGGAAAAAACTGGATGGAAGAGATAAAGGGGGATATAATATACATATTATGGGAGATTCTGCCCTGCACAAGGTTTAGCCCAATGCTGGAACGTGCATTAGATACGAGCTATTATTCTACTCTTGCAGCTGTGAGACATCTCTAATAGTATAAATATCTTGCTAGGCTGGATGGCTGAATCCAATCTTTATCATTTATCATTTGATTATTATGAAAAATTGCCTATTTAGTTTAATTTGAACATGGCATATATTAGCTTTTCTTAAAACTCTTCCTATAAATTATCAACAAGGGAGAGGTGAAAGGGAATTTACTCAAGCATGGTTCTCTTCCTATATCTTATCCCTGGAAGAAATAGGGGATGATGGGTTGCCTGCACACTTATTTAGAATTTGGCTTTTATGTGTATAATCAAAATTATGTGTTGTGCCTCATATCCATTCTAATTTTCCTTTTTTTTCACTTGTCCTTGCAAAGTATTTCACAATAAGTATATGTGAGACTCTATAAATTCAAGAACATGCCTCGAAATCCCCTCTTCCACAATTTAACCTTGCCATTCTTCTAACATTCCACTCAGTAATGCTGTGTAAGTAGACATTCCAAAACTCATGGCTTATTCAACAAGTGTTTAATTCTTGTTCATGTGTCTGTGGATTAGTCGGGGTTCATCTAAACTAAGTTGGGCATGGCTGGTTGTCCCGGCCCGCGGGACATCAACGAGGACCCGAAACCTGCCGAGAAAGAATGGTGGGACAAGAGACGCAAAGAATGACAGCAAGACAGTATTCTGATCAAGCTGCAAATTTTATTGAGGGAGCAGGGCTTATATGCTGTTTGGAGAGAGGAAGTGAGTCGGGGTCGGGTGGCGCTCCGGGATTGGAGGGTGTTATCGCTGGAGTAGTGGGCAGATCTTACTTTCGCGACCTGCGCCTGCGTACTTGTTGCATTCACCTGGGCAGTGGCGGGAACCGGAGAACAAAGGAGCAAGGAGGAAGAAGAACAAGGAAGTGACAAAGCAGATTTTGTGTCTGCGCCATGTTGTGGCGTCCGCCATGTTGCGCCATGTGACCACAGGTTGCTATTGCTTAGGTTGTTGGCACCTCTCTTGGCAGACTCCAGTGACGGCTCCCAACATCTCCTCCCTTTTTCTTTAATTTAGCACAGTACTCTCTGTAGGCTAGCTGAGGGAAGTAGAGGCCTCATTTCCCTGATGTAGACGGCTCTGGTTTTTACAGGAAGGGGTAGCACAGGCAACGCAGTGTAAGGGAGGGGGGCTGTGCCTGTCTTAGGTCGGAACTGTGCCCTGTAAGGAACTGCACCTGAGAAACAGTGTACCTTTCCCATTATGTGATCAGTCTTACCCGTCATTGGGAAGCATGGCAGCAAAAGGCCATGTCCCTGTCTTAGGTTGACTGATGGGTCAGTCCAGTTGCCCGTCATTGGCTATCCAGTCCAGCACCTCTGAGCGTTTTTGCCTGGCAAGTTCTATGAGCAGAGCAAACCCCTGTGCTAATGAGGCGTGCTTCTCAGAGAACAGTTAGGTGTGCTTACCCATGACTGTCTCCTGCGGTGCTTTGCCACGCACTCAGCAGCCTTAAACGGAGGGAGCAGATCACAGATGATCTGTTGGCATGCCTTGATCAGCAAGGTGGAGCCGGTGATAATGTACCTGGATGGGCCTGCCAAGAGCGGAGTCAATCTGATCTTTGACTAGTTGGATAATTCTTTTTACAGCCCATGGCCCAAAGGAAAGTATTAGGAGGATGGTTATCAGTGGGCCTAGTATAGGGAGTAGATAGGGCAGGATTCTATCGAATCCCCAAGAGGGATTCATTAGCGCTATTTCTCTTTCCCTATTTCGCTTCTCTAGCCCTTCTCTAAGTTGGGCCATGTTGTTTTTAATAAGGCCGGAATGATTAGCGTAAAAGCAACATTCCTCTTCTAAAGCGGCACAAACTCCCCCCTCTTTTAGGAAGAGGAGGTCCAGACCTCTACAATTCTGGAGGACAACCTCAGACAGTGAGTCTAGAGATTTTTCCAAGTGAGAGATGGAGGTTTCTATACGGGCTAGATCTTCATCTACAGCAGCTTGTAGGTGAGAGAGACCTTGTTGTTGGAGGATGACAGATGTAGTCCCAGTGGCTAAACCTGCAATACCTAAAAGAGAAGCAATGGTGATAGCAGTAATAATTTCTCTTTTTTGTCTAGTTATGGTAACAGAAGGCTGATCGTCCCAATGCTGATAGAGGTTTTCTTCACGATGGTAAAGGACAAGGGGGAGGACAACAACCAAGACGCACACCTCTCTGGAGCTATTAAGGGCTGATGTGGCCACACAAGGAGTGAGGCCTGATGAGGAACACAGCCATTTTGCCCCTTTAGGGGGAATGTAAAATTTATGCTGAGACGGAGGGGATAAATGAACACATGCCTTAGTTAAGGTGGCGGAAATGTTACCAAAGGCATTACCGACGCACTGTCCGGTGTGCAGGACGGATTGTATGGTGAGACCACGGGATTTGTCGTTGTTCTAATTGCATTGGGGAGGACGTCATTAGAGGAAGTGTTATAGCTGGCATTAAGGGCTATCGCATCATAATAAGGGGGCTTAACAGAAAGACATAACCAGCAATTGTGAGTAAGGTTGGGTGGGGAAGCGTTTAGATCAAGAAAGGTAGCGTTAATTATTTGCCAGAGTAGGCTAATGATAATTGGGTAAGAGTTAAGAGAGGTAGTGTTGGGTGTAGCGGACATAACTGTAGAGTGAGATTTGTACAGAGGTTTCCTGCATTTTGTTTTTTAAAGTTTGCAGGAAGACCCCACGATGGGTTAGGGGGTCGAACGCATCCGGCAGGAGTGAATTGTACAGTGAGGAACTTGTCAGCAATTGGGGGTGACCATCCAGTAGCTAATGTTTCGCATCCCCAGTAGGCACAATAGTAGTGCGTGGGCTGATTGCAGTACGAACGCCCCTGGGCGGAGCTGGGACAGAGGTAAACATCCTAAATATTGAGATAATTGATGGTCCAGGTTTCGAGAGGATTTTGTACACATACTGTAAGGAATTGAGTTAACTTTTCTTTTTTAAACTAGTAATATCAGTTTTGCTGCCTTGCCTTTCAAAGTTTGGAACAGTTCCCAAAAATAATTTTCACAAATAACATTGAATGTTATTAAATTTAGTGTCCCATGGTTGTGGGATGTATTTTCATTTTACCAATTTATTGAGCTGTTAGTAAATGTTGTATTACCAAAATTCCAGAAATAAGGATTACTGTTATTAGTGATTATGATTGAATTATTAATGAACTAAAATATGGTTGTGTTTTTAATAGGTTTTGGCATCCCTATAAGGGCCCGATCCTTTACAATTCTATAGGAATCATCAAACAACACAACCTCTGTAAGCTTATGACATATATGTCATTTGTCATTAAGTAGTCTGTTGTGAGAGGGACATGTAAAATTTACCATATTTTCTGATTTATATGGCAAAGAAGGGAAAATGAGAACATAAATTTGACTGTGATTTTTAGGTTGCATGCATACAGAACCATATCCAAAGAAGTAGGGCAGTTTATAAAAGGTAAATTTAAATTTTCTGTAAGTTTCCCTTCTTCTTTCGGCTTTAAGGGTAGTTATAAGTTATAGGTCCTGGAAAATGGTGAGCTTGATTAAGATAAATTGGGTAAGACTCATTGTTCTAAATTAACAGCTCTAGAAGAGGTGAGTTGGTTATGTATGTTCAATAAGTGTAATTATGATGTGGTATCTTACCTTGACCTAATACTTTACCTATAATTAATTCATTGTAAAACCACCATGTCCATAGTTTAAGTCTTGGCAGCATCTTCAACTCTAGACTTGATTCTTCTGGAGGGGATCCACTGCTTTTCTCCTGTTTTTGTAATGATAAGAGCAAAACCTCGGCCCCAAAAGTTTACCTCTCCTTTTTCCCATTTATTGGTTGTTTCATTTTTCCAATATATTGGTTGTCCACATTCTTCATTTTCATTCCTCTTTTTTTTTTTTAACCTCCCAATGTCTTTCTGCTGCTGTGGCATTAGAAATTTGTTGTTTATTAAGAAAATTTAAGGTAAGCAATGCTCTAGACAGATAAGCAGGCCCATTATCAGTTTTTAGCTGTGCTGGCAGGCCCATTACTGCAAAACAATGTAATAAATGAGAACATACATGTGAGGCCTTTTTACCAGCTTGAGCAGTTGCCCAAATAAAATTAGAATATGTGTACCCTGTTACATGCACATACGGAAGGCAGCCAAAAGAAGGCACATGTGTAACATTCATTTGCCAAATTTCATTAGGATGTTCTCCATAGGGATTAGTTCCTGGAGAGAAAGTGGGGGCATTTATGGGCCCACAAGTAGGACATTGTCTAACAATCCTCTTACTTTCTTTTACTGTTAAGTGGGGATATTTATGACGTAAGCCAAAGGCATTAGTATGTGTAAGTTTATGATAATTAGCAGCAGATTCTTTATGAGCAATAAGTTTATTTACTAAATCATTTTGTTAAGTCATAGGGCCAGGAAGTTGAGAATGGGAATGAATATGAGTAATGTAGATTGTTCATGAACAGTTTTTGTAATTGTGGGAAAAGAACTTCTAATTCAGAAGCTGGAGTTATTTGAGCTGTTTCTATATGACAAACAACGTGACAAACATAAGCAGAATCAGACACAGTATTTGAAGGCTCAGAAACATCAGTTAGCAATTGAATAACAGCCATAAATTCTACCTTTTAGGCATATAAATAAGGTGTTTTCCAAGATTTTGTAGTTGGGCCCAAATAGCCTGCATTTCCATTACTGCTGCCATCAGTGTAATAAGTTGGCGCAGTAGAGAGTGGTTGTTTTTTGACAACCTTAGGAAGAATCCATGAAGTACGTTTTTAAAAACTGTAAAAATTTTGAATTTGGGAAGTAATTGTCAATTGTTCCAATAAAATCTGCTAAGGCCACTTGCCAAGAGTTATTGAACTGCCAGAGCTGAGAAAGCTCCTGCTTTGTAAGGTCTAGTATGATTTTATCAGGATTTCTAGCCATAAGCTGTCTCAGGTGAATACAGCCTTTTGATATTATTGCTGAGATTTTTTCAAGATAAGTATGAAATTTTTTTGTATCTTTGTTGGGTAGGAATATCCATTCTATTATGCCCTCCTCTTGCCAAAGCATCCCAGTAGGGGAATGGCAAGATGGAAATATTAAAAGAGAAATTGGAAGATTTATAGTTATCCTTGTTAGTTGGCTATTTTGTACTCTTTTTCCAGTCATTTAACTCCTCTTTTGCTTTTGGGCTTAAAATGCGAGGACTATTTAAGTCAGGGTTTCTTGTTAGGGTAAAGCATAAGTTGGAATTCCTAAAGTAGGCCATACTCAATTAATATCACCCAGTAATTTCTGAAAATCATTTAAAGTACATAAATTATCAGTTCGAAACTGGACCTTTTGTGGAGTTATAATATTTCTATTAATAGTATGACCTAAATATTGAAAAGGAACCTGTTTTTGAATTTTTTCTTCTGCTATTTGCAACCCATGTTGAGGAAGAATTTCTTTAGCCAGCTGAAATGATTGTTTCAGCTCTTAAGATTGCTCAGCAGCAAAAAGAATATCATCCATATAATGAATAATCATAACTTTAGGAAATTGTTTTTGTAAAATTTGTAATGGAATGTGAACAAAGGATTGACACAATGTAGGACTGGTTATCATTCTCTAAGGTAAAACTTTGAACTGATATCATTCAGTAGGAGCTGAATAATTAATAGAAGGAATAGTAAACGCAAATTTTTTTTTATCATTTGGATTAAGAGGAATAGTAAAAAACAATCTTTTAAGTCAATAATAATAATATGCCAATTACTGAGTATTTTGCTAATTCCTGAGGAAGGGGCCAGCCTCCCCAGGAAGGAACACAACACTCCCTGGGCAGTACATTTCAAGGTTTATGCATCAGTCCCTGGGAGAGTGACCAGCTTCTCCAGGGAGGAATACAACACCTTTTGAAATATACTTTATTATTTTTAATTTGTTACAAAACATCTTTGATGCGCTTACTATTTTAGTTTCCATTTATTATTATTATTATATATACCAGAGGTGGACTAAATTAGACAAACTTAAGTTAAAGCACCTGCCTTTTGATTTTTAGGCAGAGAGGTAGTTTTATAACACATATTTTAAAATAATTAAAATTATGATTAATAACAGTATACTTTTGTTTAATATTACACTGAAACATTATTAAATTTTTTGCAATTTTATACACCTTTAAAGCATTTATATGAACTTTTATTTATACAACTTTAATTGTCATAAAATTAGAAAACTTCTTTTAATTGTACAACACTTTTAAATATTTCATTCAACTTATCACATGAACTTAACCACTTTCAGTATTCCACCCCCTTCCAGGGAACAAACCAAACCATTTGTAACAGTTTGAAACAAAAAGCGTTTTTTGAGAAAGCTGGTTTAAACATCATGTTCCCCCAAAAGCAACAAAACCTGTCTCTCCAAGGACACGTCAAGGCCAGAGCACAAGAAGCTATTTTGATAAAACACTCTCCCTCCTGCACACTGATCACCCAGGAGGAAAAACTCTGTGCAAACTTCCACCAAAACAGACCAATGACTTGAGAAACCCCGAGAAAGAACAAAACTCCAACCCTGTTTTAATAACTTAGTCATTTTATCTTATGATAAAATTACTTTCTTTTAATAATAAAAGCACATTCTATATATCTTCTTTACTTAAGTTACCACAATGATTTTAGAAACTGTTTTTAAGCAAACTTCTGACAACATACAATTACCATCAACATTAAACAAACTTGTTAGAATAATGATTTAATTTGTTCATATCTATTTTTATTATTTTAAATTAATAGCTATATTTATTTATTAATATAAGCACTTATTTAATGTTGGCCATTGAATAAAGCTTTTTTAATAATGTTTATTTATCAATTTAATATTACCATATGGAGGTATCAAAACGTACAGACACTGAACAACTTTTATATATTTATGGTTAAGTGGTTTATATCTGGAGGGAGTAGTGGAAGGTGTGGGACGGTGAGTGTACATATACTTTTTGGAAGGGGTGGAGTGGTTGTGAAAGGTGGCAAGAGGGTTAAAGGATAAAGGGCTGGAGGGTAAGGGGGAGGCGGGTGATGAGAGGAGGGCGGAAGTGAGTTAGGGCTAAGGTTCACTTCCTTATTTGGTGTATGTGTGTGAGGGGTGTTGGTTTCAGTGTTAGTGGAGGGAGCAGAGGGCGCGACAGGGCGTGAGGGTTGGTCTTCAAAGGAAATTAGGCTAACCGGTGACTCCGAACGCGAGCCAGCCTGCGAACTGACTTGCGAAGCGGCAGAGGCCTTTCCCCCGCAAGTTGAGGGGGGGGCGGGAGCTAGATTGCAACACATTTTCACCCTCTGCAAGGAGCTGCTTAACGTCTGGAGGTGGTGGAGACGCACCGATCATGTCCTGAATCATTCGCCAATAACTAAAGGCAGTGATAGGAATACGCTCAAGTCCAAAAACTTTATAGTAATCATTTAAACAATCACCTACTCTATTCCAACATCGACCATCTATTGTGCCCTCTTCGGGAAACCATGGACAGGTTTTGAGTACAAATTTGAAAAATTCCACTAAACTTTTCTTTTTAACTTTAATTCCCCGCGTCTTGAGTGCCTCTTTTACCTGGCTAATAAACAGTGAATGTGAAGATTCTGCTTGTCCCATGATTAAAGAATGAAGTGAGATAAAGAATCTCACTTACCCGTCTGGAGACTGGAACCACGCCGGGGGACCAGACTGAAGAGGCGACGGGTTGAAAAGTACTCTCCCTCTTGCGCTGCGAGGAGCCTTTCGTCGGCTGAGGTGCTGGAGAACGTTCTCCCTCTGTGGTGAAGCGGCGTTCTTTTCTCGATTACAGGGAATCGTCGGGCCCCACGTTGGGCGCCAGTTGTCCCGGCCCGCGGGACATCAACGAGGACCCGAAACCTGCCGAGAAAGAATGGTGGGACAAGAGACGCAAAGAATGACAGCAAGACAGTATTCTGATCAAGCTGCAAATTTTATTGAGGGAGCAGGGCTTATATGCTGTTTGGAGAGAGGAAGTGAGTCGGGGTCGGGTGGCGCTCCGGGATTGGAGGGTGTTATCGCTGGAGTAGTGGGCAGATCTTACTTTCGCGACCTGCGCCTGCGTACTTGTTGCATTCACCTGGGCAGTGGCGGGAACCGGAGAACAAAGGAGCAAGGAGGAAGAAGAACAAGGAAGTGACAAAGCAGATTTTGTGTCTGCGCCATGTTGTGGCGTCCGCCATGTTGCGCCATGTGACCACAGGTTGCTATTGCTTAGGTTGTTGGCACCTCTCTTGGCAGACTCCAGTGACGGCTCCCAACAGCTGGTTATAATCAGTCTTCAGGTTGAATTCAGGTACACTGCATGTAACTCTCATTCTTCTCATGCATAAAATATAAGTTCATACTGTATTCAAAGCTGGTTACCATGCAGTGCCTGGATACATTAGAACAGTGACAAAATGATGCATTCCCACTCAGGTAATACACAAATAGTGAATTTCTGGAGAAATTTATATGTGAGAAATTTTTTAATCTCCAGGATATGTTTAAATGATTAAAAGGGATTCCATATGAGGAATATGAAAGCTACCATTTTACACTGAAATAAGTGTTGCAGGGAAATGTGTTTAAAATATTTTATGCTTCAGAGAAGAGAAGTATAACCACTAATGAGAAGGCACAAGAAGGTACATTTTTACTGTTTTGCAGTATGAAATACATTTCTTCATCTG